>CM041216.1:21653741-22031563 GCA_023065735.1 Coffea humblotiana
TAAACCTCCATCTCCTTATGAATCATGTCGTGGAACAGAGTGGTCATGGTCCTTTGATAAGTGGCACCGGCATTTTTCAATCCAAACGGCATTACTCGTAGCAAAATGTCCCCCATGGCGTGATAAAAGCAGTTTTCTCCCTATCTTCCTCTGCCATTAAGACCTGGTGATACCCGGCAAAACAATCAGCAAATGATTCGATCTCATGTCCTGCGGTATTGTCCAGAAGAATATGAATGTTTGGCAACGAAAAATCATCTTTCGGACTGGCTTTATTGAGATCCCTGTAATCAACACAGACTCGCACTTCTCCACTTTTCTTCGGAACAGGTACCGGATTTGAAAGCCAAATAGGGTAATGAGACACCATAATGATTCTAGCATTGAGTTGCTTCTCGATTTGTTCCTTAATTTTGAGGCTCATATCTGGCTTAAACTTGCGAGGTTTTTGCTTTACTGTGTGAAAATTTGGATCAGTCGGTAATCGATGGACCACTATATCTGTTGAAATTCCAGGCATATCATCATAGGACCAGGCAAACACATCTTGAAACAGGTCAAAAACTCAATCATCTCTTTTCTCTGTTTTTTATTCAAATGAATGCTAATTTTTATCTCCTTAACCTCAGTCTCAGTGCCAATATTAACAACTTCTGTTTCTTCTAAGTTCGGTTTGGATTTCTCTTCATATTGTTCAAGATTCTTTAATAAAGACTCAGATTCTTCCTCGTTATCGCTCTCGTCTTGAATTTCTGATTCCAAAATTTCAAATTCGTGAGAGATATCGAGATTGCAATCATCAAATTCCAGAATAGTGATATCCAAAGGGTCAACGTGTTTTATTTTTGGCCATCTGAAAAAGAATGAAATAAATATGACAAGCGTAAGTAAATAGATTTGAAAAATAAACACTGTGCATTTCATTGAATTTGAAAGTAAAGGATAACATCATAACATGCTACTTAACAAGAGTTTTAACATGAGACTTGCATTGAAAACATTTGATTAAAACTATTTACAAACTGAAAACAAAAGGTAAGTAATGAATGATTTCTCTCATGTCGACCAAAGGCAATCCCCTAATTTACCGAAATTCCCTTCGGGAGGGAAGGAGATCACTGGTCCAATTTTCATTGTTCAACAGGCACCTCTGGAAATTCTGCGTTTCGACGGCTCTCCCTCAGAAGTAACCCCCACGAATAACTCGGACAATCCAATATTCACTTCCTCAAGCGGGTCCACTTCGGATCTAATCACCTCCGTGGGTAAGGAAAAGTACAGTACAACGGTGGGATGCTCATGACAAGTTGCTTCCCTTCCTCTCTGCCCTTTTGCGATTCATCATTTCTTTCTTATCTTGGCAGTAGGTTGAAACCCTAATCCAAAGGTGTCCTTCTTTCCTTGAAACTCTATTGGTTCCAAAACTCCTTGCAGATTACGCCCGAGGCCCTTGCCTATCTCATATCCTCCTCGAATCAGTTCCTTAGCCATCATGACACTGGTTTCGGGTAAACTCATTTCCACCATTGCCTTGTCCTTAGATCCCCAACCTACTGACACAATATCGGCCACGTGGTGAGGAGAAACAGAGTTTTCTTATTACTTCCCTCTTCCACTGCAGGATTGATGACCATAGTACAATCTTCCTCAGCAAATATCGTGATCAATTGGCCATTTACCACAAATCTCAACATTTGATGGAGCGAAGAAGGAACAGCACCTGAAGTGTGAATCCGGTCGTCCGAGAAGGATATTATAAACACTCGAAAGTCCATGACTTGACACATAACCTGAAACTGGGCAGGTCCAATTTCCAGCACTAAATCTTCTCCCATTGATTCCCTTTTCGCGCCATCAAATCCCTCACCACGGTGGCAGACGGCCGAAGTTTAGCTTCCTGAAATCCCAACTTAACCAAAGTGTTCCAAGGACAGATATTAAGAGCGGACCCATTGTCTATCAAGACTCGGCAATAATTCTCCCATTGCAACGGACTGAGATATACAATGCTTTATTGTGTCCAATCCCCTCCGAAGTCAAATCTTCATCAGAAAAAGAAATTTGATTTGAAACCAAAACATGCTCGACTACATGAGTGAATTTATCCACAGGAATGTTCTTAGGCACTTGAGCCTCGGTTAAACCTTGAGCAAAGCCTCTCTGTGAAGTTCCGAGGTTAAGAGCAGGTTCAACATGAAATTTGAGCGGGCATCTTGTCCAATTGCTCGACCACCTTATACTCACTTTTTTCAACATTTTAAGGAAATTAAATGCCTCTTCATTAGTCAGGTTGGTCTTGTTGGGCGGCACTTTCTTTTGCTTTGAGGGCTCTCCACTGGGTTCCCCTATAATTCTTCCAGATCGAGTAATAGCATCCACTTCCTTCTTGGGCACTTCTTCTCCTCCGATTAACAGTGTAGGCTCGCTATAATTCCATGGGACCTCTTGCAGATTAAAACAGGAGTTTGCTCAGGCAATTCAAGTACCACAAGCTCTGAAGGATCACATTCGAAAGGTATTATTTCCAGAATAAACGGATCGGCATTTTCCTTGACTTCATAGGCTTCTCCTCCAATATGAATGGCTCTCCGATGACCCATTATTTCAGCTTCATCAACAATGATTGCGTAGGTTCTTGATCTCCTCATCTACAGTAATAGCTCCCACGTATCCTTATGCGTAGGAAGAGGATTTTTGCTAACATTTGGACCTTGTTCATCCCTCCTTCTCAGAACTATGTCTCCGGCCTCGATCATGTCTTGGATTTTATGCTTAAGCGCCCAACAATTGGCAGTTGAATGTCCAGGGGCTCCCGAATGGTAAGCACAAAACGATTGAGGATCGTAACCAATGGGAAATCCTTTGGAATAGTTTTTGGGAGGTACTGTGCCAATTTTTCCAGCAGCTTTCAATTGCTCATATAGTTGGTCAACAGGCCGACCTAGATTTGTGAAGGTTCGGTATGGGGCTGGATTTTGGGTGTCACTGGTTTGTTGTAGTGGTAATTTGGGTTAGGAGGTGGAATAGGTCTTGGGTTAAAAGGAGGGCGAGGTCTAATTTGAAAGTTAGGTGGAGCTATGTGAAATGGTGTTGAGGGTGAGTAATTTGGTCGAATCGGGGTGGTTGATAGTGGTATTATAAACAGGTCGAGCGGGTTGGTATGGGTAACGGGCGAGTAGACAGGGTATTGTTGGTATCTAGGTCGGGAAGAAGAGTTTTGGTTCCAAACAAAAGAAGCTTCCTCGTTTTCTTTTTGAATTGAGACTTCTTACTACTACTGCTCTGACTCTGCATAGCTTCCAATTGTGACTTCAAAGCTGAAACATTGACAATTTTCCCTGCTCTCATAAACTCATCATACTCCTCCAACTTATTGACAATCTCGGCAAAGGAACATCCAGTCATTCGAAAAATTTTTCAAAATAGGGCGGGTCATGGGCTTTAATGAAGGTACGAACAATCTCATTTTCAGTCATGGGAGGCTCCACCTTGGCGGCCAACTTCCTCCATCTCTTCGCATATGACTTGTGGTCCTCGATGGTTTTCTCTTAGTTCCCTCCAATGTGGTTCTCGTCGGAGCGAGCTCGCAGTTGTATTCGTACTGCCTCACAAAAGCAGTTGATAAATCAATCCAGGATCTCATATCCTCAGGCTTCAAGTTGGAATACCAATCCAATGCGTCGCCTTCTAGACTCTCAGGAAATAGGCGTACAGGCAGATTCTCGTCATCTATCGGTCTCCCTACTTGTTTGCAAACATCCGAAGTGTGTTTTGGGATTGCCAGTTCCATCGTACTTGCTAAACTTGGGTGCTTTGAAACCCATCGGCAATTGCATATCCGGAAAAAGGCACAGCTCACTGTAGTCCAGGCCTCCTTGCTTGCTCAAACCTTGGCTTTTTCTTATGAATTCCTCAAACCGATCCAATCTCTTGAGCAAATTCTTATCCACCGGCGGATGACTCCCCATTTCGGCTTTCCCTTGGGCGGCATATCTAGAGTGAACGGCTCAGCGGTAGAGTAATAATGTGGTTCTTGAGGTTCGAATGGCATGCTCATACTAATTGGTGGATAACTTTTGGAATTTGGGCATGAGAAGGGTTAATTTGGATGTTAGGTGCATAAGTAGGTGTGGGCCATGAGTGGATAGGCAAAGGTTTCTTCAGGTGGATTTACAACTTGTGAAGTAACAGCGGTTTGGGTATAAGGTAAGAAAATTGGTTGAGATTCAGGTTGGCCAGAGGGTAAGGGTTCATGTGGTTCACCACTACCGCCACCAGCGACCAATTGATCGATCACGCGCCGTTGTGCCATCATTTCGATGCTCAATTCATTAAATCGGCTTAGAACTTCACTCAGTTGAGCCCCCAAATTCGCCATGTCGGTTGATGGTGCGGTGGTTGCGGGCCTATCAGATGATTCCGGATGGGTACTCATGTTTACACTATCTCTTGAAGCTCGGCTACGCGATCGGGTGATAATGGGGCTTTTCGGGTAGCTATATTGGCAATTACTACCTGAGAATGTAGGAAAACCCCTTATTAGATGCCCTTCTCGTTTAACTTTGTTAAAAGAAAGAAAAAGAAAAAGAAAAAGACAGGAGTTAGTAAAAAATTAGAACAATTGGATGCATGTCCTATTGGGGAGCCCTTTTGTGCCAAGGGTAGGCCTAATATGATGCAATACCTTCGGGGTAAAATCCCAATTTCAAACCTGTAAGTGAATGAAAAAGCAGAAATTTTCATTAACATTGATAAATTCAATCCTTCTTTACAATCTCATTGATGGTTCGACTGACCATTTTTACAAAATCCTCATGCCTCGCTAATCTAGTGCGTTGAGACTCCCTAGAACTCCCTATGTTAAGCTTCCGAATCTCATCTTGAATTTTGTCAAAAGCGTCTAATGTTTCTCCAACTTCTCAGCTTTCTTTGCCTCTCTCTTTAATTGTAATCGGACGTCCTCCAAAGCTTGGTCGGCTACCATAATCTGCAATTGGTGATCTTCCAACTCTTTCTTTAGTTTCTCATTTTGCCTCAGGACTAATGGTGACAGACGGCGACCTTTCTCTTCCTTGTGCTATTATCATGTTGATCCATTCATTGTATTCCAAAGTGACCCTAGCTCTACTTTATTCACTTGATAGGGCGCAGGTTGTCTAGACTACGAAGATTTCCCCAAACTTCCAGTATCATGCTTCGGCATTCAGCAACGGTGTTGAGTCTGATATTCTCAATTCCTTGTACTATCGGGACCTTCTGTGGATACCCAAACTGTCTCATAACTCGTTGTGGCACATACGAGACCAACCCATTAATGCCTGCTAGAGGGATGAAACCATGTTGTGTAGTTGTAAAGGCCGGATCCCTAACTTTTGTCCAATCAAGAACCCATTGTATCTTATCCGGTGTCAAATTTTCAAACTCTTGAACAAAGCGACTCGGAGATGCTATTCGGTAGTATCCTTTGACCCTCTCTCGGTGTGACTCGATCCAATTCTCCATTGGAAGGCATGATCCTAAGGGATTGAGTATTCTCTTTGATAAATGCTCCATTGCCCACATCTGAAGTACCAAATTTGATGCATAGAAGAAACCCCTTTTCCTTTTGACACTCGGTAGTAGCTGTGAAGATGTCGGCGATAATAATAGGCACCAAAGTGGGGTCTTTCCCTTGATTCCCAGAAACACACACTGAATCATATTGACAGTTGAAAAAGTAACCTTTCCATGTTTTTGCGGGAACAACAGTAGATTAATCAAAGTTAGTCCAAAGATTTGCACTCGCTTCTCCTCCCACTGCTCTCTGCTAATGAAAAAGTCCTCATGGTGTTGGTCATAGGATTCTTTTCCCCAAATCGCTTGTATAGGAACTCTAGTGGGCATGATTTCGCATCCGGGTGTTGGTTCATGCTAACTTGTCTTAACCCCAAAAACCTACAAAACTGTTCTCTGGTTCCACTAGTTGGGTACACCATAGGGTAACCTTCCCAGGTACTTGCAATAATCCTTCTATTTCCTCTAGGGTTGGTGTTAGTTCACATTCTCCAAATCGGAAAACGGAACCCTCCGGATCCCAATACTCGAGTAAAGCTTGGATGATCGCTATATTTGGGGCTATGGTCAGGAGACTTGGCAAATGCCCTATATACTGGAATAATCTGTTCACCTCATGTGCCATGTTGTTCTTCCAGTCTATCAGCTCACGAGGTATTTGGTTTAACATTCTGCATGGAGCCATCTAAGGGAAAATTTCACTTTTAGTACCTTACCTTGGGATTTTACCCCTTAGGCAAAACAAAATTGTAAACATGCAAGTCTCATTGGATTAAATATCCGAGACTTGTGGTAGCTTATTTCTAATGCGGGATTCCCTATACGACATTCCCTTCTAAAGTTTTATGCATGATGCCAATTTATTAAAGCGATAAACGTGCAATTTAAATGATAAAATGACCTAAAGGGACCCTTTATACGCCAGGGTAGGCCATAAAATAATATGCAATTATTAATCTATAAATGTTATATACCAAAATCTTTAAACGTGCAATAGCCTATCTAAAAAGGGTAGGTTCTAAAAGAGGATCATGCCAGACCTCTTATTTCCTAATGTTTTTGCATGCAAAAGATAAGAAACAAAGAAAGTTAGTTCAACACATAACACGTTGTGGCAATCAATTAATATGAAAGCAATAAAGAACAATAATGAAAGAAAGGTGGAATCCCTCCCCTCGTGCTTAGCGTCCCTAGTTTAGGATAAAGTTGACTCTACCCTAAGGTGCTTCTAATATGGATGCATGAGGTTTGGCTTACTAATGCATCTAGACTCGATAAGTCTCAAGGTTCCCAAGCCTTCAGACCAAAAGGTGAAGGGTTATCAATCCCAGGGCCTTTGGTCGGTGGCTCGAGTGATTCCTTAGGCATCGCTATGGGCGCAGAGCACACCATCCGCTTACCTAAGGCAATCGATCCTAATCCTACAAGGAGGTGTGGGAAACGCCCACGAAAAAAGAAAAATATGGTAAATAAACTATGCATGCACGTATGAGGTGCTTCCTATCGAGGGGAGGAATTATACCATCAAATGCGGTCGACGGTTCTAGGGTAGCTATTCCCCCCACCCAACAATGCAAGCGCGGTACAAGTAAAAAGCAAATAAACCATCCATCCATCACATACATAGTATGCGAGGAGTGATTACGCGCGCGTGCAAAATGCAAAAACCCTAAAAAAGGAAAAAGAAAAAGAAAAATGCAACCTAAAAACCTCCAAATGTGATATATAAGAAGGTTTAAAAAAGAAAATGATTGACTAAATCGGATGCTCGGACTTTCTAATTCCCCAGTGGAGTCGCCAGCTGTCGCGCCCCATTTTTGAAAAGAAAAATAAATGAGGAAAATAAAGAGTTTTCAAGAAAAATGGATTTTTGGTTGATTTTGAAAAATGTGAATTTTGATTTTTTTGGAAAAATAAATAAAATGAAATGGGTCTAAATGGGACTTTAAAGTGCGACGATTTGACCCAAATTATAGTTTAAAAAGGGTTTTTGAATAAAAATCGGAGTCGCCACTTGGTATTGAGTTAAGGTGTACCAAGTCACCTAAAATGAACTTTTTAAATAAAATTATGGAAAACCCTTTTTAAACGACTCCTAAGTCTACGAAAATCAGAGAAAAAGATTCGGGAGTCACATTTGAAGAGAGGGAAGGCAAGGAAAAAAAATCCAAGGCACCCTCTCAACCAAGCCAAGGCTAGTTGCGTGATTTAGTCAAGGATTTTCTTAATTTAACCTAAAAATTTATCACATTTGAAAGTCACTATGTGAATGCAAACCCTAGATCTAAGAGGGTATCGGGGGGTCAAAATATCTCTTCGAAATTATTTGATGCAATTCGCATTAGTTGCGACACCCAAAAGTAAACTTTCGAAGAAGTCACGAATTGTGCAAAAATATGAGACTCTAAGAAAAGAAAAGAAAAATAATCATAATTATACAAATATACATGTCCTAAAGGAATGCATCATGTTGGGTACGGGGGACTAATGTTCGTGACTCAATTTTCCCTTTAATAGAGGGAATACGAGCGTGTTAAGGCTAAAAAGCCAAACTCGTCCATATCCCATACTCAAGGGTTATTTCCTACCTAATCAAGCAAATGATCTAACCTAATTCTATTTCCCTAAATGGAATGCAAATCTAATATCATGCTTTCATACAAAGGAGTAAGGAATATACATATAGGAGAAATATGGGGTAAGGGATATACATATAGTGGAAAATGTCATGCAAAATGATAAGAAAACCCTAAAAAGTGAAAAATATGTATGAGATGAAATGATTTATCATACAAACATGATCTTATGCGAAGGGCTCCTAAGGGTCTAGCGTTGGACTAGCCCATGTCTACAAGTTCTCACTAGCGTTGGACTAGTGAGAAATCAGAAAAAGAGGCCACAACTAGCGTTGGACTAGTGTGGTGACGTCATGCATTCATTTATAACCAAATAAATCATGTAAAACTAATAAAAAGCAAATAAACACATAAGTTCACATAAACACATACCAAATAAGCATGATATCCAGATGCAAAGTCCTAAAAAAAGCGGTAAACACGCAACACATAGGCATGCTAGGCATACAAAACAAGTAAAGCGAATAAAGCCCTAACTATTACATTCGGGGAGCTCTACTACAATCTAAAGGGGGAAAGAATTAAATAAAATGATATAATAACCTAACTATTACAATTGTGGCATTTAATTGCCTTCCCAAATAATTACAAATTAAATTAAAATAAATATACAAAAATTAAAACAAATAAAGCAAATAAATGAAACGAAATGAAAATATTCAAAAGGCATGCAATTGAACACATAAAGTCACATAAGTGCACATAGGGTCAAATAAAGTGAAAATAAGGGATAGAGTGTACCTCCCTTGAGTTGGGGCCCTAATGATACGAATTTACTTATTTACCCTCCAAAATAATAAAAGAGGTCAAGGCATCACTTTAATTAATAAACAATCACAAAAATGGAGATAAATACAAAATTAAATCAATCAAGGTATTCAAATAAAAGTAAACAACCCATATTTCACAAATTAAGACAAATAAGGACCCAATTTGAAAGAATTAAAGAAATTAAGGGATCAAAATCGTTATTATTGCAAATATTAAGGGCCTAGAAGGAAATAAATTGAAATTAATGGCTTAAGATGAAACCTACCAATCAAAAGATAAAATTCACAAAAATAAACGAAAACCAATTTGCTACGATTAAGCCACAAAATACCAAAATTCCAAAAAGAACCAAATTAAAACTATAAATCTAGAAAAGGTTACTAAACCTTCAAATTCATCCTAAAACTTATGAATATTCTGTCCAGGAATCAAATTAAAACATGCCAAAGGAAAACAATATGTTGAAGGGATAAAATTGATTATCTTTTTCCAATTCTTGGGCCTTAAAAGCATTAGTTGAAAGATTAGGGGTTAAAGTGTAATTGTTCAGAATTATTTCCATGCATGCTACGAAGCAATCTTTTCTTCCTTGCTGGTTTCTTTCTGCAACTTAAACTTTCGGCAATGCCTGAAGCTGCGGAACTTCAGCCACCTTATGCGATAACAATTTCAACAAGGATCCAATCTCAAGTTCTTATTAAGCTTCGTAAGCTCATCCTCAAGATGCCATGCTATGCTCACAAGAGAGAGAAATCTGGAATGAGGAACAAGCTAGCAATTCCAGGTTCATTCAAGAAAACTTTCCACAGTTCTGGGTTTTTCTTTTCAATCACACGAAACCAGTCAACAAGCATGCATATCACGCCATGAAAAGGTGAAGCAATCAAGTCAGAATCCATTCAAACTCCTAACAAGATCATCCAATAATATTACCAAAGCTTCACTACTTCAAATTGAAGACAGCAGCTTCTTGAACAAACCAAAAAACAAGAAGAAAGGAAATGACAGCAACGAAAGATTACAAACATGTGTAACAAACGGACCCTGAATCTAGTCAAATTTCCCATACATTGTTCTCCCATTTCTTGCGCCAAAAGCCGACAACACAGCAACGAAACAAAAGCACCAGTTTCGTAGCTCAAAACTTCCACCCCCAAAAAGAAACAAGAACAGGCCAAACCCATGGATTTCTCCACCATGAACTGAAGGAACAGGAACCCAAAACTCAACATGGGTGGAACTCAATCAGGAACAACCGAACTTAACAGGAAATCAAACAAAGAAAACCTTCCTTAACATAAAAAGTCATAGATCAAAAGCCTTTCTTCTTCACCCCACCTCCAAACAGATTCACGAACAAAGCGTACAAGGAGGAAAGACAACAGAAATAGGCATGCGAAATCTGAAAATTTGTTCAACTTTATACCGCAACCTTGCGGTTTATCCAACTAAAAATCCGAACCAAAAACCATCGCACTCATTAGCCAAAACCCATAAAACTTCATCCTAACATTGTAGCAACACATAAATGCAATCACCTTAAAAAATATGCAGCGGAGATACAAGAGGATAAAACTTGGTTTGTACATGCATATGGCGTATTAACTGGACAACAAACCCCAGATTTTAATCAAATTAAAAGCTTCAGCAACAAAACCAGAACAAAACTCCAACATCCAAGCAAACCAAGACAGATTCGAAATGGAAACGAAACAGGTCACTTTCTTCACAACCTATCCAGCATTTCAAACGGTCAAGCCATGTAAATGTCCCTCCTTTTCAAAACTAGGATCTTGCTACTAAACTACAGCCTAAGAACGAAATATAATCAGTCGCCAAACGAATTTCAGACCCTAACATACGCACCATACACAATAACAACGCAAAGGCAACATCTTTGAGCTATAACCATAAACCAAATCGCAAACTCTTAACCACATTCACCGACTCATGAATTCAAGCATAGTTTTCATGATTTATTAAAAAAAAAATCATCTATAGCAAAGGGAAGGAATCTTACAGTGCTATTTTCTGATGGGTTTTTAGCAAGTGATAAAAAGACTTGAAGTAGCAGCTCCTCTCCCTTTTTTTGTCTCCGTCGGTTTCTTGCTCCAGGCTGCAGCTTCCCTTTTGCTTAGCCTTTCTCTGTTTTCCCTCTCTCTCAGCCGAGAACGCCTTCTTTCTTTTTCCACTTTGCCGAAACCCTTTTCTCCCCCACTCTTGCTGTATCTCACCGTCTCCCCTACCTCTCTTGCTACACCCTTCGAAGTTCCCCCCTTTCCAGGTTTCTCTCCGTTCTCTTGCCCTGTCTCTCGGCTTCCCCTCTTTGCTTTCCTTTTCTATCCCTTTCTTTCCGTTTTTTCCTCCCTAGTTCAGCCGCCGCCCCAATTCTTTTTTTTTGTTGTCCTTTTCTCTTTTGCTATCCTTTTTATAGCAGTTTAGGCCTCTCAAAACCCTTAACTTCATGGTCCGGATAGAACCTCAGCTCACCCCTTTCTTTCAAGCCATCGGATGGCTTTTTAATCTTGATGTTGTTGGATCAAAGCCAGGTAATCATGTACTGGTTTAATTCCAACGGAGCGAAAAAATGGAGAGAATTTGAGGGAAAAAATGGAAGGGAACGATTCCTGGAATGCTGGTATTGCACCAGCAGAGGAAAACATAAGACGTGCGCGGGCTTGACACGCGCGTGGTGACTCCTTTTTTTTTTTTTTAAATCAATAGCAAATAGGGAATGATCTTCTTAATAAGAAGCAGAAATGAAACAAGGTAAAATAAAAACGCTGAAATTTTATTTTACTTTTCATCATTTTATTATTATATTTTCAAACTAATTCTCAATTAATTTCATGTGAAACAAACAACCTACTTTTTTTATAACAATTGGATCTAAAAGAAGTAGAACATATTTTGTGGACAATTTTCTTTTTCGATAATATTTTAATGCTAAAAAATGTCTTAAAACAAAAATTTAAGTTATTAATGAGCCAAAATGAATAAAAATTATTTAACCAATAAAGCTAAATTAAAATTTGGGTATCTAAAATGCTAAAATATGTCTAAAGCAAAAATCATGATATTAATAAATAAAATAGGTTATGAATAAACATGAAGATAATAAATAAAGATAAAAATAAAACAAAATGAATTAAAATTTGGTGTCTACAAGTAGCCATACTACCTCACTGAGATACTTGCAAGAATATCCTTCACCTTTTCCTTCCCAAACTTTAGCACCACAAGCATCCTAAGCTCCTAATTTAGGAAGTTAATCGGTTTTAGATTTCTTAATTCTTCACTCAATGAGCTAAACTCAAGATAAAAATGGAGTTTTCTTCCTCTTGTTTCTCCCTCAATGTCATGGCTGGAATGGTAGAAATAAGGAGCAATTGAAGTGATTTTTGGTGATAAATATGAAAGAAATTGGTTGGTCCAACAACCTTGGGATGGCCGCCACTTGTCACCATGAGATTAACTTTCAAATTTTTTTTCCTTTTCCTTAGTTTTTCTAGTCAATATTTTCGGCCAACAAGAGCTGATTAAGGGGCTGATATTTTGCACTAATATCAAGGATATTTTATGGTAAGAAAGTGGTGTGTTCAATCGGTAGTGAACGATACCCATCGGTTCAAGCCGTTTTTCCTTAAATCGTGTATACTAGAGTTTTAACTTATAATTCACTAACTTATTATTATCACTTCTAATCATACACTTAATATCATCTAAAACTCACTCTTAACCACTAAATTTAATACACACTCCGTACCGATTCTCATACTACGAAAAAGACGTAAAAATCCTAATTTATTGTAACGATGAAAGTAAAAAGGAAATCCTTATGTCTATGATTATTTGCACTTAGTGTGGGGGTGAATGAGTAGTTTGGCTATTATAAAGTAATAAATTCCAAATAAAAGGAAATTTTAAGGAAAATATAAAGAATTTGACAAGTCCTCACAGGAGAACCTCACTAGGTACCCAACTAGGTTAATCCATTATGACACTGATAGGTTCGAATCTTCTTGTTCATTTCCAACTCATATCTAGCACTAGGATCCCATAGAATTACATAAGACCATCCATCAATATTTCCTTCCGTGATCCCTCATCGTTCCTAGGAGTGCGGGGTTACCTAAACCCACGCTCATAATCCTTTTTCTCGTCCTTGCCGAACCATACTTAATATAAGTTTATGGACGTAAGAAAAAGAATAATTAGGCATAAAAGAACTCAATGCACATACAAGTTGCCAAAAATATTAGAATTAAAGCGCGATTCTTTACATATACCAAAAGTCATGGTACGAGTCGAGAGATCACCAAAACAAGCCAAATATGTCAAATGCAGGACATAGGCAACTAAGTGCCACAAAATATAGGGATACATGCAGGCAAAATACAAAAGACCTCACGACGTGCACTACCCCTTACCAGCCTAGATAGGATCAAAAGAAGTAAAATCATAAGTCTAGTTAGGGACAAAACTAGAAGAATTCATGATACTAAACCACATCATTCGAATAATTATAACTTCCAAATTCCATTCGAAAGCCTAAAACTACTTTCTAAGTTCCTAACTTAAAATTTTCAATGAATACAAGTTTCCTCACTAAATTCAAGATGAAATTTCCTATATAGGTTAGAGTAATAGGTCAAACCAAAAGAAATACAAAAGATGTCTCATTTCAAGTTCAAAGTGGAGTTCAAAATTGTTCAAATGGTTCAACTTTCTTTCCGGAATTTCGAAAAAACAAAATAGTGGGGAAAGCAAGGTTCCAACCCTTAAACTCATTAGATGGCCATTTTAAAATCCATAATCTTGACTCATGTCCAACATAACTCGAAGTTTAAAGTCTTATAGTGTTGTGGTGAACAAAATGGTGCTACAACCACCAAGAAACTTTTGAAATCAAAGCTGCTTTAAGTTCTCAACTCAAGAACAACTTAAAGAGATGGAATCACCTTTTGAGTAAGAGTCCACAGACAATAAATCATAAATGTATAAGGATTTAACTCCAACAAAAATAAAACACTAGTATTCCAATATCACTCTAATTAAACACAAACACTTCAACATTACTCGCTAAAACATCAGCACCAAGGTCACACTGCACTTAATACACATCAAATCCCACAGTCCGACATCCTAAACTTTTAAGCCAAGGATACACTATAAAGATCTGAAACCTAAGCTCTGATACCAACTGTGACGCCCCACCTCTCCCAAGGGTGAACCCAAGGGTATTCGCGGAATGCCTGCCCAACTCTCGCCAAGATTCGGTACGATTCCCGTTCAATTTTAATACAATAATAACTATTAATACCAGACAACATAAGAAAAGAAGTCACTTTCATACATAGATATTCAATCTTTCATTACAAGTTTCAAAATACATCCACTTTCCCAAAATATACAATTTTCATAAGATGTCTAGTCAAGTACATTCCCAAAATTCTAGTCACAAGAACCATCAAGTAGGCTTCTCCATAATTTTTTCCATTTCATCTCCTGTTAAGGAAAACAAATCTAATGGGGTGAGCGGATGCTCGTAAGGCCAAGGAAAAAAAACAAAACATGCACATGCGAACACGTAATTCGTGTAACAAGAAACAATAACATATGTACAAGAATTAAAACCAGAAAGTTCAAATAATTTACAATTTATAATATAACACACTTGTTAAGGATACAGGAGTTCAGGAACTAATTTCCGCTTGCTTTGTCAAGACTCGATCTGATACCCTCTCGTGATGACACTCCGTCATCCGCGGAGGTATTAAGTCTGTAGAAACTTCACTTACTACTTCCTTCATCCACCATTCTGCCCTCTCGAATCTGTAACCAAACACGCACGAAAAGGGCAATACTCCACGAGTATGCTGAGCAAGATATCAAAAGATCAAGTTTTGCTTTGTAATATTCTCATGGTTCATCAAGTTTTTCGACCAAACCCATGCCGGCTCGAGTCACAAGACTGGCCAATGAGATTTGGGCGTCCCCCATGAGTACACGTATAATAGTCCGACGAGATTTACTCCGATTGGCATACAAGTCATGTTCACGTATAATACACGTATAAGTCAAATAAAGGAGAACGAGTGCGATAAAGTACATACTCGCCTCATCAAGTTATGCTCACGTATACAAGTAAGATTAATCAAGTAAATACGACAAATCATGCACTTGACACTTACCGATTCAAAATAAGTGAGCGAACAAAGGTTTAAGTGTCTGCACCGACATTCCCTTCGAAATCTCCGTGAGCGCCTGAACAATTAACAAGTATTTCCCACTCACAATCACGTATTAATCAAGAAAGAAGGTACACTCATTTAGACTAGTCAATACCTCAAACAAAGAACTTTAACAACTTAAAATAAAGGTTCAAAAGTGAGGATTTATTAACACAAGAAAAACTGATTTCCTCCATGAAATAGAGTTTAAAATGATCAATCATTTATCAAAAGGTAGGGGAAGAGTTTCCAAAAACTCATTTCCCATCGAGTCGGAAAATTTCAGTTTTTGCACGTCAAACTTAGGAAAATCAGAACTTGCACTCAATAGGTCCAAAATTAGAAAACTTTATACCATTGGAATCTTGGTTCAAAGTACTAAAAGTTTTAGAACACACTTTTCCAAGATTCTAAACAGAAGACAATCATTTTTCAGTTCAAAATGGCTGATATAAGCATACAAGACAGTTTCGATCGTGTTTTTCGACAAACTTTGAAAATTCGGTAAAATTCACAAAAAGTGAACTAGCCTCTGAATTTGTAACACAATATTAATTCCAATCAAGGTTTCAAACACAACAAGCGGAACTAAATTCAGAGTTTTGAGTGCTAAAATATAGCAGTTCAAAGTTGGCCAAAATTGAAGACTGTTCTGTGAATTTTCCAGATTTGAAAACAAACTTTGGGACTTCAGTTGGGTATCGAAATGGTCTTAGAATATCACCAAATTTGGTACAATTCAACTTCCATATGAGAAACTACTCTTCTATCAAATTTCAGGTAAAAACTCGTACGGAAAGGTAGTTAACGAAACTACCAAAGTTCAAGAAATTCCTAAGACAAATCTGTCTTCTTGCTTTTTTTTCCTTTTCAAACACTTTGCATCATGAAATCAGTCCCATTTTGGTTCATTTGTCAAACCAAAGTCTAAAAAACATTTCAAAAACAATTGATAGTTGGTTGACATCAAAATTTTCAAAGCAAAGTATCTAACAAACAACCAAATCAGTTGGCCAGCAAAAAGTAGGGGTTTTCCAGCTCTACTGCAGTTTACAAATTGTACCATATCTCACTCAATACAACTTGGAATTGAGAATGGTCAGTGGCGTTGAAAACTAGATTCAAAAGGCTATATTTCATCAGAAGAAGTAGTTTTGAAAATCAGTTCATAGGTAGCTCAAATTCAAGTGACAAGTCGCAGCTTCTTACTGGCCATTCGAACAGAATAGCAGAACAGAACAGGAAACTTTGGCGAATCACTACGGATCACTCAGTTTGAACTAGATTGTACATTTTATACCGTTGGAAAACTACAACTGTCTAGTTTCAAATTCCATAAACAGCACTCGATTTCAATATCTGTACAAAAAGATATGTTCGATCAAAGGGACATTGTTTCAAGCTGTCCGAACACAGTTTCCAGATTTGATTAAATTTCGAAATTTCATGTTTTGTTCAACCAATTCAAATGATTTTTGGTAGAAACTTTATGCACACCATATACAACATATATGCATCAGTTTCAAAGTCATTTGAGCATCAAAAATTCGAACTAAATGCACGACACAAACAGGACAGATTCAGTCAGCAACCATGCGAAGTTTTCCTTCAACTTTCCTTCAATTCTATATCCATAATCATCTTAAGCAACACTTAAACAACTCAAATCAAGCATTATAGCATCATATCAGCCCATACAACCAAGGTAGGAATTTATAGAGCCCACATCAACCAATCCAATCCAAGTAATAACAACAATAATGAAGCTACAACCTTCAAAGCTAAGAATAAAACCCATTAAAGCCAAGAATGAAAGATTGGATGGTTGTTGGATGGTTACCTCCTAACTTTAAGAGAAACCAGAATTTTTGATCACTAAAACTCCAAGAAAATCACCAAGATGAAGTCTTTCTTCTAGCTTAAGTGAATTCCCAAGTGATTTTGAGGTTGGATGGTGATTTGTGCAGGATTTGGAGCAAGATTTGAAGTGAAGTGGTGAAGAGCTTTTCTTCTTCTTCTCCTTGAAGAGTTTTGGCCAGTTTTAGGGGAGGGGAGAGAGAGTGTGCTGATGAATGAAGCTGCTTGGAGAAGCATGGGTGATTTGTGGTTAAAATTTGCACAAAAGTCAACTCTGAATAGTACTCGCGTGCGAGGGTTTCGTGTCCGTTTTCTCTCGAGTTTGTTTCACTTGTGCACTAAACTCAAATGTACTTCCCTTAACATTATAATTATTCACTCTTAATAGTCTAGAATAAATTTCTTAAATCTCCATTGGGTCGATTTGACGCGAAAATGCGAACTTTCGATTCGCGCGCGAGAAGGCGAAAATTAAAAGGAATTCATGTAACGATAATATAACTAACTAATACTGGGGTAATTAATCTTAAAAATAACTATTTTTGAAATAAAAACATGAGTCCTCACAAGTATTAATTTCTCAAATCTCCAATTAGTTTGTACAGGCGCGACTTTCGGGAAACTTTCGACGCACTCGCGGTATAAGCTTAATTTATTTTTTTTAACTCACTCACTCTAATCCATCAATTGACTTTTCTTAGTCTACTATTACTCATTCTTAATTCTCTAGGATTATTGCACTTTCGACTCAAATATTATCTCGAAAAACTTGTATTCACTATTTCTTAATAAACGAGCCTCCGAAAAAATTAAATTTACTAACGGGACGTTTTAAAATATAAGTTGGACAGTATTCCATGTAAATAGTTTTAAAATAGTTGAAATAAATTATTCGAAGAAAACGAATGAATAAATAATTAAATAAGCCAATAAAATATAATTAAAAGTAAGGAAAAATTCGGGTCCTCACAACTTGACTAACTATGGCCTAACATAAAAGTATCCAACCTCTTATACCACTGTCTTGGAGACTATTTCAATCCATATAAGGTTCTCTTTAACAAACAAACATGATTTTCCTTTCCTCCAACTTCAAATCTCTGAGGTTGTTTCATATAAAATTTCTCTTCAATTCACCATATAAGAAAACTGTCTTAATATCAAACTGTTCCAACTCCAAATTATACATGACAACTAAAGCAAGCAAAATACGAATAGAACTATGCATAACAACAGGTGAAAATATTTCATTAAAATCAACAGCTACAAAGCTGGAAACTGGAAACTGGAAACTTTTCCCTTCCTTGCTGACCCGATGGTCAAATCTATTTTGGGATGTTATATTTTTGAAAATTTTAGTGTCATTTAACTATCAATTGTTTATTAAATGTTTCTAGAATCTTGGTTTCAAAATGGAACGAATTGGGGCTGATTTCGTTGGACAAAACTTTTGAAAGAGAAAGAGAGATAGGGTTGGTGGATTAGCTTTGAAAATTTCACAAACTTTGGTCGTTGTGTTAACTGCCTTTCCGTGCAAGTTTTTACCTAAATTTTGGTAGAGAGGTAGTCCATATGGAGGTTTAAGTGTACCAAATTTGGTGTAATTTCAATACCATTTCAATACCCAAATAATGCCCTCAAATATTGCTCTTTAAAACTGGAAAATCTTCTGAACAGGTTGCCAAAACCAGTAGATTTTAAACTGTTATATCTTGTTGCTCAAAATTCCGAATTTAGTTCCAACTTGTTGTGTTTGAAACTTGATTTGGAACTCTTATTGTGTTATAAATTTCAAAGGCTGGTTTACTTCCTGTAAATTTTGCCAAATTTCCAAACATCGTTGAAAACCAAGACTGGTTCTGTCTTGTCTTCATAAATCAAGCAATTTTGAGCTGAAAAATAAATGGTTTCTGTTTGAAATCTTGGCAAAGTGTCTTCTGGGAAGTTTTAGTAATTTTAATTTAGTTTCCAACGGTATCAAGTTTTCCATTTTTGGATGTACCAAACTCAAGATCTAATTTTTCAAGTTTTGTCGCGTAAAGCGAAAAATTTCCGATTTCGTAGGAAATGAATTTTAAGAACTTTTCATTTTCTTTTGATATTGATAGTTCGTTTTAAACCCGATTTCATGGAGGATATGAATTTTCCCTTGTGACTTTAAATCCTCACTTTTGAATCTTGAATTTCAATAGAGTGAAGTTCTTTTGAGGCATTATTCTAAGTTTAAGCAAATACATTTCCTTCCTTGTATGTTAAGTGATTGTGAGTATATGTGAGTGATAATCGATCACTATTTCTTTAGGCCGCTCAAGAGGATATTGAAGGAAATCTCGAAACGGAACACTAAAGGACTTATTTACTCACTTACTTTTGATTTGGTGAGTGTTCCTTGCATGTGTTTGCGACTTGAATAGTTTTGCTACATGTTTACTGCATATTTCTTGTGTGTTTAAGTATTAAGTGTTCCCTATAATTGCTCCTTTGTAATTTTCCACCGTTTTAAGGCGAGTGCGTTCTTTATTACACTCGACCTACTAAAATAACAAATTTCTACCATTTACCGGTATATTTGATTACTTGCGCATGTTGTAAGCTCTTAGCTGAATTGGGCCCTGTCCTTGGTTGCTAACCTGCTCAAGCCAGAACTGGACTCGGTCGGGTAAGTTGGAACCTTGAGCCACCGTTTCGGTATGCTCAAGTATTACCACTGGAGGAATAAAACGATGGCCAGACAAACCAGGGGAATTATTGGAGTTATAAGATGAAGCTAACCAAAATCGTTCCACCGGAACACCGTATCCTTTTAATGTGTGTTTATTTTTGAAAAATGATAAATGTCTCATTTTAATATGTCAATGTGAAACCTTAAACCATATGTGTGTTATGATTAATTTACTTGATTTATTAGAATTGCTTGTGTGTTTTAGAACCTCACTGGGCTGTTTAACTCATTCCACTCCTTTGTTTTCCTTAACAGGGTTCAAGACCAAAAGTGCCCACGAATAGTACTAAGTTGTTTTCTTTTGAAGATTTCAAGTTGTTTTATAGCAATGACTGTAGTACACATTCTTTTGGGTTATATTTAAGTTTGAAGGTTAGCTAATTTTAAGTATTAATGTTTTGAAGTACTTTAAATGTATATTGAAAATATTTGAAGTATTTCTAGTTTTTGAATTATGGATTGTAGTGAGCCCCGGCGAGAGTTGGGCAGGCAGTTCACTGACCACTCTGGTTCGCCTTTGGGGAAAGTGGGGCTATCACACTTTCGCTTTGCTATAAGCTTGCTAGTTTAGGATGCGTTATGCTTGTATGTTATTGGCGTATGGCGTGTTGGAATGGATTTTATGCTAGATGAGTTTCTTGAAATGGTTTTGGATTTGCTGGAAATGGTTGGATAGCAGTTCATCTGATTCTGGTAACAAGGGCAGATTTTCGACCTTGCTCTTGAGCTCAAGCTCGAGTACTCGACCTCGAATAGGCTTGCGAAAAATTTGAGCCCATTTGAGTCGAACTCAAGCATATATGACACTCCAACGAATCAAGTTCAAGCATATGTTCTATGACTCACTTGAGCTCAAGGTTGAGTAGCATTTACAAGTATCAAGTTTAAACTTGAGTACGGTGTTATTCGAGTTTGACTCGACTCGTATGTAGTCAACGTTTATAAAACTAACAAAATGTAACTTGAGTCATGTTTAAAAACACTATCCTAAGAAACTATTTCATGAAGTTGAAATGTTTCCCTAAAATTAAACAAGCCTTCTTTCTTGTTTATAACAAGAAAGATCAGAACTTTAGCAAGTGTCGGCTAAATCCAGCAGAGAGGGAAAGAAGGAGAAGAAGAGAAACAGAGGAAAAAAGCTATCAGGAAGGTATCTACTGTTAACTGTTGGTGGTGTCTACAAAGTGGAAGCATAGCTGCTATTTATAGGTAATAGAAAGCGTACGTTGGTGAAAAATAATAGCTAATAACGTAAAAAACGTGGCTAATTTTCTGTGTAATTGAAAGTAACGTTGGAAAATAATATCTGATAACATAAAGTGTGTGTAATTGAAAGTAACGTTTAACTTATGGTAATAGATGGTAATATTAAAGGGGAACGTTACGAAATGTACCAGTCTTTCGTAACCGATGAAATAAATAATGTTAAAGGTGAACGTTGCGTAATGCACCAGACCTTCGGTTCTGATAAAAATTTATCTTCTTAGGGAAGAGTCAAATTTTGATTTGTAAAATTAATAAAACTCACTTGGGCCGTGTTTAACCCCCGCGCAGGAGGGGGAAATCCGTCAATTTGTACTGAAATGACCCGACTCAGCTTCCCTCTCATGCGCGCGAGTCCACACTAGTTACCAACTTAACATAAGCCCAATAACAGATTACACATTATAAATGATGAGAAATTCTTTTAGTTTTCCGATGTGGGACAAGATCTTTTGAAATATCCCTTTTATTTACAACAATTTCCTTCCTATTTCAAAAGATTTTGGTCAAAGTAAAAGAAATAGTCTGCTGGATTTATTTGGGTGAAACGTAATCAGTTTGGTGTCTTTTGGACTATGAACCAAACTTAGATTGACAAAACATGACCTACAGAATTATTGGTAAAATATGAATTTCTATGAACCAATAACTCTTGATGTATGACAGAGATTTTATCAATCACACTACAACCCATAACTTGTTGTTATCGCGATTTTGCGCTTTTAGGCCGTGCGCCTACCTGGTTATTCATGAGAGGTCTAAAGATTTGGCCAATAAATCTTATAGGAGCGGCCTTACTCCACTCTCATGTAGGTGAATTCATCAAGTGTATATTGCTTTAAATACACCTCCCTAAGGGGATATGAATTCATTAAGAGTTTTAAACTTATCCTCATAATTATTAGTAATCAAAGCACTTATCTCTGGAGGGACTTAGATTTGAAGTGTTTTACGGTCAATATTGACTTGTTATTACCCATATGAACCTATTTCATGAGATTACCAATCACATAGGTTGGGTTACTGTCTCTATTGATAATTTGTTGGCCTTAGTCCAATTTCCCTTGTAGTTTGAAAAATTAATTTCCTTCCTACAGGTTTAGTCAGAGGATTGGCCAAATTCAACTCTGACTTCACAAAATTAATAGAATAATTCCATCTTTAAGCAGTTGCTTTATGACATCATGTCTTAGTTTCATGTGTCGACTTTTACAATTATATAATTTATTTTTAGCAATAGCAATTGCTGCTTCACAATCACAGTGTATGGACACAGGAGACAATAGATCCTTAGTTGTAGGAATACTAATTAAGAAGTTTCTTAACCAATCAGCCTCAGAACCAGTCAACTCCAGAGTTATAAACTCTAATTCCATAGTTGATCTAGCAATGATTGTCTATCTAGTTGACTTCCATGCTACTGCACCACCACCAAGAGTTAATACATAATCACTAGTGGATTTTGTCTCATTTGAATCCGAGATCCAATTAGCATCACTGCACCCCTCTAATACAGTGAGAAATTCACGATATAAGATAGTATAATTTATGGTACCTCTCAAATATTTTATTAGTCTGACTAATGCAAACTAATGTTCACTATTAGGATTGTGAGTATACCTGCTCAGTCGACATACAATATAAGCTACGTCAAGTCTTGTAAAATTTATCAAATGTATCAGACTCCTAATAATCTGAGCATATTTAGACTGAGCAATTGGGTCACCATTATTCTTCTTTAATTGAGTGTTAGCATCATAAGGAGTACTTATAGGTGTCACATCATAATTTTCAAACTTCCTAAGAAGTTTTTCTGTATAATGTTCTTGTGACAACATTATACCATCATCTCTCCTTGTGATTTTAACACCCAATATCATTTTAACTTCACCCAAATCTTTCATATCAAA
This sequence comes from Coffea humblotiana, assembly GCA_023065735.1. NCBI lineage: Eukaryota > Viridiplantae > Streptophyta > Magnoliopsida > Gentianales > Rubiaceae > Coffea > Coffea humblotiana. Next base: position 21,676,687 of record CM041216.1, read on the forward strand.
CTTAGAGAATAAGAAATATTTAGTACTATTGACAATATCTATACTTGTACCAAATATAAGCATGTCATCCACATATAGGCTAATTATCACATATTAATTATTCACAACTTTAGTATATACACATTTATCCACTTCTACAGACGAAAACCTGTCTTTCATTAATATTTGATCAAATTTCTCATGCCTCTGTTTAGGAACTTGTTTTAGACCATAAAGAGATTTGATTAATTTACACACTTTATTTTCTTGTCCCGATTCAACACATCCTTCAGGTTGTAACATATAAATTTTTTCTTCTAAATCACCATTTAAAAAGGCTGTTTTGACATCCATTTGATGAACAACAAGTTTGTGGATATTAGCTAAGGCAAATAAAACACGAGTAGAAGAAATTCTTATTACTGGTGCAAATGTGTCAAAATAGTCAACATTTTGTTTCTGAGAAAATCCTTTTGCTACTAAACGAGCTTTGTATTTTTCTGTAGAACCATCAAAATTATATTTTCTTTTAAAAATTCATTTACAGCCAATAGGTTTGGCACCAAGAGGCAAATCTACCAAAGTCCATGTTTTATTTTTCACAATAGAATCAATTTCAGATTTAATTGTTTCTTTCCAAAACTTGCAATCAGAAGAAGAAATTGCATCAGAATAAGTTAAAGGATCATTGTCAACAATAAAGGTTTGAAAATCATTTCCATAAGAAAATTGTTTCCTCGACCTTTTACTCCTTCTTAATTCCTCATTAGAGGTTATTTCTTTATTTCTTTCAACAGGTGCATGAAAAATTTCATTGGATAGTGGAAAAATATGTTCAAAAAATTCAGCGTTTTTTGTCTCAATAATTGTATTACAATCAAGTACATCACTTCTTAAAACAAAAAATCTATATGCAGCACTATGTTCAGTATATCCACTAAATATACAATCAGAAGTTTTAGAATCTAATTTTCTTTTCTTACGTTCATGTAATAACACTTTAGCAAGACACCCCCATATTTTTAAATATTTTAAATTTGGTTTATAATTTTTTCATAAATCATAAGGTGTTTTAACAGTTTTTTATGTAAAATTCTATTTTGTAGATGACATGCGGATAATATAGCTTCTCCCGATAAATTATCTAGAGCCTGAGAACTAACTAACACAGAGTTCATCATTTCTTTTAGTATCCTATTTTTCCTTTCAGCTACTTCATTAGATTCTGGTGAGTAAGGAGGTGTTGTTTCATGTATTATGTCTTCTTGTTCACAAAACTTATCTAAAGTTAAATATTCACCTCCTCTATCTGATCTAATTTTTTTTATCTTCGTATTAAGTTGATTTTCTACCTCAGACTTATACGATAAAAAGGCATTATGAGTATTATTTTTATTTCTAAGTAAATAAAGTTTAGTATATCTAAAATAATCATCTATAAAAATAACATAATATTTTTTCCTCCTTTAGTCATAGTTTGTTTTAAATCATTTAAATCTGTGTGAATTAGATTTAATAATTCAGTTTCTCTTTGAATAGTTATACAACTTTTCTTGGTTATTTTAGTTTCTACATACATTTCACATTTTTGCATGTCATTATTATTAACACTAGAAAGTAATTTAAGTGATTGCATTTTCTTTATGTAGCTAACATTAACATATCCTAATCTAGCATGCCATAAAAAAATTGAATCAATAATATAAGCAGAAGGAGATGCATTTTCATTGATCACATTTGAAACATTGAGTACAAAGAGTTCCTGATTACAGTAGCCCTTGCTCATAAATATATTATTTTTGGTCATTACAATCTTGTCAGATACAAATGATACTTTCACCCACCTTTTCCTAGCAATGTTACAAAAATCAGATTTGCCCGAATATTTGGCACATGTACACATCGTTGAGGGCCAAAGTTTTTCCTAAAATGAGTTTCAAGAGAACTTTGCCCTTATCCACAACTTTTGTAGTTTGTGAGTCTCCTAAATAGACCACCTCTTCATCATCCCCTATTGGAATATAGGAGGAAAATGCTTCTCGATTTGAACATATGTGCCGAGTAGCCCCAGAGTCTACTATCAACTCTTTCACATTGGCTGCAATGTTGGATTGAGGGATGACTGCAGCAATTATATCATCTTCTTCAGTTAAATTAACCTTAGGAGGATTGCCATTTGTTTTGTCACCTTTTTTTTGTGCCTGTATTGAGCAGCATGGTGTCCTGGTTTTCCGCGCAAACATAGCAAATGCCTTTCTTCTTCTTAAAGTTGGGGTTATTGGACTTGTAATTCTGAGATTTATTGGAGTACCTTTAATTGTTGCTTTGAACCAGATTAGCTTGGAGAGCCATTTCCCGAGTTTTGACAGTCCTTAACTCCTTCCTACTGGAGTCTTCAATTAGAATATGTTTCACGAGCTCATCAATGGTGTAATTTTTCTACTTGTGCTTCAAGTTGTTTTTGTAGTCAATCCACGACTCGGGCAACTTTTCAATTAGCATGCCAGCAGCAAATTTTTCAGGCAAATTTATGAAATCCTCAAGTAGCATTTGGTACTCCGTGATTTGCATTTTCATTTCTTTCTTATGTCATCTGCCATTGGTTGTATTTTTCCACAACAAATTTTTGTTTGGTGGCGTCTTCAGCGGTGAATTTTGTTATCAAGGCTTCCCAAATTGTCTTAACTTTCTTGCAGGTACAATACACATCAAATAATTCATTTGAAAGTATTTGTAAAATAGTACACCGACATACCTTATTGCCATATTGCCAAGATTCTTGTGTCTTGACATCCATAGTTGCAGTTGGTTGTGCTTCTGTCAGTGCGAAGGCTACTCCATGAATATCCAGTAGAGAGTGCACACGTTCTTGCCACCTTTTGAAGTTTTCATTGACAAAAACTTCAATTTCGAAGACATCTGGAAAAGGTCTTGCCAAAGGTAGCTTGACAACAACTAAGTCGGATGCAGCTTGTGAAGTGTTAATGTTGCCGGAGGCCATAGTTTCTTAGATTGTAGTAAAAAATAGCCAAAAAAATAACGTTAACTAAAACTAACAAAATGTAACTTGAGTCGTGTTTAAAAATACTGTCCTAAGAAACTATTTCATGAAGTTGAAATGTTTCTCTAGAATTAAACAAGCCTTCTTCTTATTTATAACAAGAAAGATCAAAACTTTAGCAAGTGTCGGCTAAATCCAGCAGAGAGGGAAAGAAGGAGAAAAAGAGAAACGGAGGAAGAAAGTTGTCAGGAAGGTATATGAAAGCATAGCTGCTATTTATAGGCAATAGAAAGTGTACGTTGGTGAAAAATAATATCTAACAATGCAAAAAACATGGCTAATTTTCTGTGTAACTAAAAGTAACGTTGGAAAATAATATCTGATAACATAAAGTGTGTGTAACTGAAAGTAACGTTTAACGTATGATAACAGATGGTAATATTAAAAGGAAACGTTAGGAAACGTATCAGTTTTTCATAACCGATGAAATAAATAATGTTAAAGGTGAACGTTACATAACGCACCAGACCTTCGGTTACAATAAAAATTTATCTTCTTAGTGAAGAGTCAAATTTTGATTTGTAAAATCAGTAAAACTCACTTGGGTTGCGTTTAACCCACGCGCAGGAGGGGGGGAAATCCGTCAGTTTGTACTGAAACGGCCCAACTCAACTTCTTTCTCATGCGCGTAAGCCCACACTAGTTACCAACTTAACATGAACCCAATAACAGACTGCACATTATAAATGATGAGAAATCCTTTTAGTTTTCCGATGTGGACAAGATCTTTTGAAATATCCCTTTTATTTACAACATCGTATGCATCTCGATTCATGACAATATGAAACACACAAATATGGGTAAAAAAATAGCCAAAAGATAAAACTAATTATGGTTCTAATACTTGATACAATCTTAAGGGAAAAAAATAAAACAAAGAACCTAAAAATGCATCGATCAGCAATAGCAATAAACTACATCTAATCCAATTGCATCCAGCAAAAACCAAAAAAGTCGCCAACATATATGCTATTAGGTATGTAAAATTATCCCTACGGTTAACATTAGGGCAAAAAGGAAAGGTTAATCCTCTAGAAAACAAAGGGCAAAAAACTTCATTAGACCAGTAAACTATGCTTGGTATAATTTGGTAACTTAACTATTCTTGATATCAAACCGTCCACTCAATTCACAAAAGTGATATAGTAATGGTCATTTCATCAGTTTTTGCTGTTAGGTTTATGTTTTATAGTTTGTTTTTAAAATTTTATTATAGTATTTATCTATTTCTTCTTTTGACCTTTTCGTTTTTCTTAATTTTTATTGCAATTGGACCCCTATTTTTTCCTCCTTTTCCTTAATATATGTGTAAATTTTATAATACAAATGTAATCAATTGACCCAAATACCCTTGAAAACTAATGAAAAATCATACATCTAATCGCAATTGGCACTATTTCTGTGAGTTGAGAATTGATTTGAAACAAAAATTATTAGTGATCAAAGGTATACTTGTGAAACAGTTTAATGGCTATTTATGTTTTTTTTCCTAAAAAACAAACCTATAAGTGCAATCCAAACAAAAACTAATGCAAGCATGAACATAAAAGCGACCAGTCAATCCTAATTAAAAAGCAAAGAGACATCCACAGAGAAAGGGAAAAAAAACGCTGTGAAAACAGCTTATAGAAACGGATTAAAAAGAGAAGAGATTATAGCTTCAAGACTAGAATTAAAGGTTAAAAATAAAGGAGGTATAAGCAAACATCAATAAAGAGAATTGAAATTGTAAAACCCACGTTCTGGCACATATGTTTATTATTTTGTTTTTCCCAATTAATTAAAAATATATATATATATATAGAAAAATTACTATGGGTAAAAATAATAATGATAATAGTAATTTATTAGTAGGATAGGGTAAAGGATTTGTTAGGAGTTAGTAAGGGGATAAGAGTTCATAATACACTAAGACCCTTATCTAAACCATCTACTAGTGGGTAGTGCTAGGGTTTAGAGTTTTATCAAAATAATAGAGAGAAAAAAAATAACACCCATCCCTACCTTTCTTTAATTTGCCTCCCCTAGAGTAAGAATCAACTAAGAGTAGAGGAGAAGAAAAGGACATCGCCATCGAATAAGCAGACGATTAAACGCCTAGACCTGTAAGTTCCGAACGCATGCTAAAACTCTTTTTCTCTTAAGTCTATTTAATTCCATGAATTATTTTTAAAATTTCGTGTATATATATGCATGATGATATATTAGGCTTGTAGGAAAAATTTAGGAAGATTTATAGTTGGATCGATAGGAATAGGGTGCTAAATTTTAGCTATTGGTAGGATGGAATTGAAATCTTCATTCTGTTAAAAAGAAAAGGGAGAAGAGGGGGTTGGAGTAGCTACCCCGCCGCCACTGTTGTGCACCGTTGCTGAAGCGCAATGCAGAAAATTTGGTGTATGAAGGCAAAGCCACCAGCACCTGTTGGCGACATGAAAAGGTTGGCCAATAGGACAAAAAAAAATGAAGCAAGGAAGGAAGTCGCCAGTGCATGGCTGGCGACGGTAAACATTCCAAAGGTCGGCCTTTCGGCCAACCAGGGAAGGAAAAAAAATTGAAGTCAAGAATTGCGGCGCTGCCAAAGCTTGACAAAAGCTTTGGCAACGCCAATTGAAGTAAGAGACAAAAAGGGCCAGGCAAGGACGGCCAAGGAAAAAAAATAATAGTAATAGTATAATATATATATACACATTTATATATAATGGCAAGTATATTTGGATTAGAAAGATAGCATGGGCTTAGTGGATATGCAGTAAATAAATTGTAGAAATAAATGGACTATCTTCTATGGACTGACATAGGAATTTAAAATTTCAAACCCAACCTAAAGATAATTCTCGGAGTTAAAGATTAGTTATCTGAAATTATACTTAATTGATTAAGTCTAAGATACTTAAATAGAAATTTAAAACATCTTAATCTAACATTATTAGATTAATTTAGACAATGTAAGATGAGTTTTAGATTGTTAAACGAAATGCTTAAACTCATAATAATAATAATAATAATTAATAAAGCAATGATAGTAATAATAATAACAATATAGATATGGATGAAATAAATTAGGGTTATAAACCAAAATAAAAAGATAAATACAAGTGGAATAAACTAAGACAATAATTAGAATAATAAGTCAATATATATATGTGTATACATAAATGATAATAACACCTACACATGCACAAAAGTGGAAGTAAAGAAAAAGATAATAGTAACTAATTAACAAGTATATATAAGCGGTAATAATATAAAATAGCAGTAACGAGAATGATAATAATAGTGGATAATAATGAATTATAAATATGTATAGTAAGATAATAGTCAAGATAATAAATATGATTATGAATAATTATTTTCTTCTAAATTAGAAAACTTTACAAAAAGGAGAACTTTCCAAATTAAGAAACTTTCTAAAAATAGAAACTTTTCAATTTAGGAAACGTTCCAAAAATAGAAATCATCCGATTTGAGAAAATGATTCTAGGGTTCATATTATGGCTTAGACATGAATCTTCGACTTGCTCAGAGTCTGTACATTTATGCATCTATAGGAAATATCAACTAATTAGGAAACCTATGTATTTGATAGGTACGACACAAGTTTAAAAGATCTAAAGTAGTCTCACTCGAGCAGCCAGACAAAGGTAGATGGTACTTACCCTTCTGAGATTTCAAAGGTGCAAAATGAAATTTTTGTTGTCAATCATATTTTGTTGTGTTGACTCGAAATGTATTTGATTAAATGCTTTACTTGAATATTTATGAAAGTTATATTTTTACTATACGAAAATGGACCATGTGACTTATTTGAAATATTTTGATATATTATTATATACCAAACGAGCTGTATCTTTTATGAAATCAAAGAACTATGTATATGACGTGTTAAATAATTTTATAACAAGTAAAACTCAAAACAGTTATGGAATAGACGGTAGGAATTATAGTCCTGTCTAATAGTCATGGTAGTCTGGTATAGAATCTGGCCGATTAACAAAGTCATGGTAGTCTGGTATAGAGTTTGGCCGATTGACAAGGTCATGGCAGTCTAGTATAAAGTCCCACCGATTGACCCATGTATGTAATGAGACCAATCGGTAATCCTGAAATCTATTGGTCGCACACTTAAAAAGGGTTTAATTTCTAGGCTGACATGTACTTGTTATGAACTGATATGAAATGATTTATGAACTAATATGAAAAGACTTATAAATTGATGTGAAATGATTTATGACTTTATGATTTTTCATGTATAGTTATCAATAAGATACTTTTAAATTGCTTGTCACTCTTTACTACTGATTGTTTTATAAACGACGTCACTTTCATGATTATAGATGTGAACGATGTGCAAACGATTTGATTTATATCTATATAAGTATCTATAAAGTTATAAATGCATGGTTCAACAAAGGGGTAGAGACTACCTATTGAGCGACTTATCGCTCAACCCACTTTTTATCATATTTGCAGATTCTGAAGAGTATGAATTGATTTACGTAGAAGACCTTGAGGATGACTTCTATTAGTTTTTAAGTGAACAGAAGTTAGCAGGCTGACTACTTCTAGTTAATTTCATTTACTTTGTTTCCGTTGTTTCAACCAGAGAATAAATGTACGAATTTATTGGATATTCGTAAACTACGTTTTTATATGATATTTGTGTCGTACTTTATTTAGTCATATTATTTAGTGGTTTTAAAGTTTAATCTAATTAAATATTGCCTTGTATTCTTGAGCGGGACTTGAGAATATGGCGAATGTCACGTGATGAGCGCGTACGGGTTCGGGACGTGACATTTTTAGTGGTATCATAACTTAGATTCGAAATAATACCATAAGATAGAATAGTTTAAGAAATGAATGGTAGTAATTAGTAAATTAGGCTTGAAAAGATCTGTGTATCTTAGAGAGGAAGAAATCATGACTGATAGTGTTCCATTTGGCATTGTAGGAGATGGTCGAACCGATACACGGGGAGCATCAGGATTGCGATTGCCCAATTCATGTGACGGGATGCGATGTGGCCCGTCTTAGGAAGAGACAGAGATTCTATTGGGACAAATACCTTGAGGAGTTAGAGAGAGCCACGGACGGAGCTAGGAAGGCTCATGCGTTGACTGATCGAGTAGCTGACCAAACGCACGAGATCTGGATGTTAATAGTATCGAGGGAACATATGAGACAGAACATAGAAAGCTGGAGTGGGAAGGCCCTCCGTCTACGGATAGAGGTCAATAAGTTGAAAGCGAAAATGGAAGTACAGAAGGGACTAACTGATATGTATAATGAAGGATTTGAAGAAGTAATTTCCTTACTCCAGAATCAAGATGCGGAGTACCAAACTTTAGCGTTGAAATATGAAGAGAGGTGGCAGCGCGTGATGAACTGGATAGATGACCAAAACCCTTTGTACCCCAAATGCCTAGGTAGAATCATCTGTGGCCTGATAGTGACGAAGAACTAGATGATGACCCCAAGGAGGATCCTGAAAACATGCCTATAGAAAACCATCATGGGGAAAATAGAGTTGAGGACTAGGACGGTGCTGAAGAGGGTGTAGGAGACGGAACAGTTGTGGATGCAGACCCACCAGCGGATGAGTAGTAGAGTTGGTCTAAGAGAAATTCTATTTAATGATTCATTTATTTTATTAGTGTTATGGAATATTATTTCAAGAACATTAGTAGGTTGGTTAGTGATTGTTCGCATTGATTAGTTTCTCTATCCAATCGTAGATTATAATTAGACAGTTTGAACACTAGATTCGTTAGATATTTCTAGAATAAGTTAGGATATTGACTTCAATGTATAAGAAGTCGATTGTTCTTTTCATCCTGAGTGAGTGAATAAAATCTCTATTTTAATTTTTTTTATTTATTATATTTTTTTATTCATCTATTTTATTTATGTGGTAGTATGCATAAAATATGCAAGTAGATAACTTTAGTTGTGTCGTCTTAAAAATATATATTGATATATATATATAATAATAATAAATAAGAATAGAATACTTACTTTAATATGGAACTTATTTGTTTGATTTTGAAAATGGCACCAAACACTAGACGTAGCGAAAATTACAATAACTGCTCTAATGGTGAGAACGATCACGGTAATCATAACCAAGAACCATATCAAGAAAATAATAATCAGAATATGGGTTACCAAGGGGTTGGATCAAGTGGGCATCAATCTTACATGATATTACCCGCAGAATTAGTAACTATACTAACCGTGGTAGCACAAGTATTACAAGCCCAGACACAATTAGCACAGATTCAGACTGTTCAAACCTAGAATCATGGGTAAGGAGGAACTCAATCATATTATGAGAAAATGAAAAGAGTCCATGTCCCTTCCTTTGATGGAACTCCTGACCCGGATTTGATAGAAAAGTAGTTAGATGAAATAGAAAATAATTTTACACTTTTGCAAGTGTCGGAGGAGATGAAACACCTAATCATCAAATCCTTTTTGGTAAGAGAAACCAATAAGTGGTGGGCAACTCTGGAACCTATTTCACCCCACCAGTAAATTGGACAAAATTTAGAGAGGAGTTCCTGAAATACTTTTTTCCACCGGCTGTAAGGATGCAGAAGATAGATCAGTTTGAAAATTTGAAACAAACTCCAGGAATGTCTAAGGTGCAGTATTCGAATAAATTCACGGCATTAAGAAGGTTTGTTCCATCAATAATAGCAGATGGAGAGTTAAAAAAGTATAAGTTTATAAGTGGATTGTCGAGTAGAATTCAAACTAGAGTGAACACCTCTTACATCCCTACGTTTAATGATGTGTTGCACGCTAGCGTTAAAACTGAGACTGATTGCAAAAGATTAGATGAAAATGGTAGAAATAAAAGGCCTAAATTAGGGAATGAACTTGCAGTAGCGGGAGCACTGAAATCTGGCGGACGGTTCCGCTTAATTAAGAAAAGTCGTGGGCCACCACCAAAGATAACTGGAGGAAGTACCTTCCCTGTATGGAAAACTTGTGGAAAGATGCATCGGGGAGAATGACGGCTTAAGGCGACTGTCCCCACGTGTAAAACTTGTGGGAGGATGCACCGAGGGGAATGTCGAGTTGGAGCAGAAGCTTGTTTGGAATGTGGACAGCAAGGACATAGGGCTATGAATTGTCCAAATAGGAAGGTCGAAGGAGATAAGAGTGGCAATCTCACTGATAAGAAGTCAAAAGTTAACGCGATGGTGCATACAATGACTAATGTTGAGGCAGAGGTGTCAGGCGACGTAATCACAGATACTCTTCTAATTAATTTTATACCTGCATACGTGCTATTTGATCGTGGAGCTAGTCACTTTTTTGTTGTTAAGAAATTTACAAAGTACTTGTGCATGTCTCCTGAATGGACGGACCACCCCTACCGAGTGGCTGCTCCAGAAAATAGAATCCTAGTGTCTCATACTAGGTATCCCAAACTGTAGTGTGGAATTGGAGGATAAAGGATTAGAAGTGGATCTAGTATAAATAAATATGAGTGATTTTGATGTTATCTTAGGAATGGATTGACTAGTTAGACATTTTGCACAAATTGATTGTAGGAGGAAGATGGTGTTATTCATGAAACCGAACGAGAAGGATTTCTCTTATCAAGAAAATGTTGGTGATAGAAAAATTCATAAGTTACCTCTTCTATCTGCCATGCAGACATATAAGGCAATAAGAAAAGGGTGTGAGGCATATTTGGTTTATATTGTAGATACGGAGAAAAAGGAGACTCCTTTAAAAAAGATTCCAATGGTGAAGGGCTTTCCTAACGTATTCCCGAAAGACCTTCTTGGTCTACTTCCGAACAAAGAAATAGAGTTTGAAATAAATATTATATCTGAGGCGACTCCCATATCTAAGATCCCCTATAGAATGGCGCCCACAGACTTAAAGAAACTTAAGGAGTAATTAAAGGAACTACTAAATAAGAAGTTCATTAGACCTAGTGTTTCCCCTTGGAGTGCACCAGTACTCTTTGTAAAGAAGAAGAAGGGTAGTCTGAGATTGTGTATCGATTATAGGGAGTTGAATCGAATCACAATAAAGAACAAATACTCCCTTCCGAGGATAGATGATCTTTTTGACCACTTGAAGGGAGTTAAGGTATTCTCTAAGATAGATTTGAGATCTGGATACTATCAATTGAATATTTGAAGACATCCAGAAAAGTGCATTTCGTACGAGGTACGGGCACTATGAGTTTTTTGGTGATGCCTTTTGAATTAACCAATACTCTGGCAACTTTTATGGATCTAATGAATCAGGTATTCCAACCGTAACTAGACCGTTTTGTGGTGGTGTTTATCGATAACATTTTAGTGTACTCCCTAAATGAAGAAACTCATGCTGCCCACCTTAGGGAAGTCTTAGAGATACTAAGAAGAGAGAAATTATACGCTAAGTTTAGTAAATGTGAATTTTAGTTGAAAAATGGGCGTTCTTAGGACATGTAATATCAGCTCAAGGGGTGTCTATTGATCCAAAGAAGGTGGAGACAATTGTAGACTCGCCACGGCCCACTAATGTAACCAAAGTGAGGAGTTTCTTAGGGTTGACCAGCTATTATCAAAAATTTGTGGAAGGACCTCTTACTAGGTTGACTCAAAAGAGAGCAAAATTTGAATGGACAGATAAATGTGAAATGAGTTTTCAGAAGTTAAAGGAGAAACTAGTGTCAATCCCAACACTTACCCTACCCTCTGGAACGGAAGGATTTGTGATTTATAGTGATGCCTCTAAAAATGGTTTAGAATGCATTTTGATGCAAAATGGGAGAGTAATTGCTTATGCTTCTCGCCAACTAAAACCTTACTAGTAGAATTATCCAACGCATGATTTGGAATTGGCAGTTATAGTGTTTGCATTGAAAATATGGAGGCATTATTTATATGGTGTGCAATGTGAGATTTTCACCGATCACAAGAGTCTTAAGTATCTATTTACTCAAAGGGAATTGAACATGAGGCAGAGAAGGTGGTTAGAATTAATTAAAGATTATAATTTGACAATCAATTACCATCCGGGTAAGGCAAATAAGGTAGCAGATACCCTTAGTACGAAGTCAAGGGTATTAAGAGAACCCACGGCAAAGGATCAGATGGAGAATTTTGAGGTGGAAATGGTGGACTCCATAGCTCAAATGTTAGCTGTCTTAGTAGTCGCACCTACTTTAATAGATAAGATTAAAGAAACACAACATTCTGATGACGGGTTTGTAAAGATTAAGGAAAAACTTAGAGTGGAACCCTTCGATGGGTTTGAATTAAAAGATAATGGGAGTTAGTGAAAAGATGGTAGATTATGTGTGTCAAGAGATGACGGATTGAAGCAAGAATTGCTAAATGAGGCACACAATTCAAGATTCTCAATTCACCCTGGTAGGACTAAAATGTACCAACACTTAAAGAGGAATTACTGGTGGAAAGGGATGAAACGAGAAATAGCGGAATATGTAACGAAGTGTCTAGTATGCCAACAAATAAAGGTCGAGCATCAAAGATCTGCCGGCCTATTGCAACCCCTAAAAATTTTCCAATGGAAGTGAGAACATGTGACAATGGATTTTGTGATAGGATTGTCTCGAACAATTAGGAATAACGATGCCATCTACGTAATGGTCGATCGGTTAACCAAATCTGCCCACTTTCTACCAATGTCAAATGGGGTAATAATGGAGAGGTTGGTAGAGATATAAATGGAGGAAATTGTATGCCTTCACGGTGTTCCAATAAGTATAGTGTCTGATCGAAACCCCAGATTCATGTCTAGATTTTGGTCGACCTATCAAGAAGTTATGGGGACTGACCTGAAATTAAGTACTGCCTTTCACCTTCAAACGGATGGGCAATCGGAAAGGACCATACAAACACTGGAAGACATGCTCAGAACTTGTGCTCTAGACTTCTCGGATAGTTGGGATAGGTTGGTGAAACTAATGGAGTTCTTATACAATAATAGCTATCATAGCGGTATAGGTATGATTGAAGTGTTGTATGGACGAAAGTGTAGATCTCTTTTATATTGGGATGAAGTTGGTGAGAAGCTGATCACTGGCCCCGATTTGGTGGAAACAACTTTGGAGAAAATTAAGGTTATTTGAGAAAGACTAAAAGTATCTCAAAATCGAAACAAGAGTTGGGCAGATTCAAAGAAGAGACTTTTAGAGTTTCAACCAGGAGACAAGGTATATTTGAAAGTATTCCCTACCAAGGGAGTGATGAGATTTGGAAGAAGTGGCAAGTTAAGTCCGAAGTATGTAAGGTCTTACGAAATACTGGATAGAGTTGGACCTCTAGCGTATCGATTAGCTCTCCCGCCAACTTTGTCAAGGATACATAATATTTTTCATGTCTCCCAATTGATGAAGTATGTATCGGACCCGAACCATATTTTGGAAGATCAACCCATCGAGGTTAGGGAGAACTTATCAGTGGAGGAAGTTCATTTAAGAATCGTGGACCGGAAGGACCAAATTCTAAGGAGAAGGACCATACCCTACGTCAAGGTGCAATGGACGAACCATACACCGCGAGAGGCAACGTGGGAGTTGGAGGAGGATATGCGGAATAGATACCCATATCTTTTTTATCAAGGTACATAAATTTCAATGACGAAACTTTTTGTAAGGGGGGTAGAATATAAAACCCACGTTCTGGCACATGTGTTTATTATCTTTTATTTCAATTAATTAAAAAATATATATATAGAAAAATAACTATGGGCAAAAATAATAATGATAATAGTAATTTATTAGTAGGATAGGGTAAAGGATTTGTTAGGGGTTAGTAAGGTTATAAGCGTTCATAATAAACTATGACTCTTATCTAAACCACCTACTAGTGGGTAGTGCTAGGGTTTAGAGTTTTATCAAAACAATAGAGAGAAAAAAAATAACACCATTCCTACCTTTCTTTCATCTGTCTCCCCTAGAGTAAGAATCAACTAAGAGTAGAGGAGAAGAAGAGGATGTCACCGTCAAACAAGTAGACGATTAAACTCCTAGACCTGTAAGTTCCGAACGCATGTTAAAATTCTTTTTCTCTTAAGTCTATTTAATTCCATGAATTATTTTGAAAATTTCGTGTATATATATGCATGATGATATATTTAGGCTTGTAGGAGAAATTTATGAAGATTTATATTTGGATCGATAGGAATAGGATGCTAAATTTTAGCTATGGGGTAGGATGGAATTGAAATCTTCATTTTGTTAAAAAAAAAAAAGGGGGAGAAGAGGGGGTTGGAGCAACGGCGGCGGATATGCGCCGTTGCTAAAGCGCAATGCAGAAAATTTGGTATGTGAAGGCAAAGCTGCCAGCACCTGCTGGCGACATGAAAAAGGTTGGCCGAATAGGACAAAAAAAAAAGAAGCAAGGGAGGAAGTCGCTAACGCATGGTTGGCGACTGTAACCATTCCAAAGGTTGGCCGAAAGGGAAGCAAAAAAAAATTGAGTCAAGAATTGCAACACTGCCAAAGCTTGACAAAAGCTTTGGCAACGCCAAGTGAAGTAAGAAACAAAAAGGGCCAGGCAAGGACGGCCAAGGAAAAAAAATAATCGTAATAGTATAATATATATATATATATATACACACACACATTTATATATAATGGCAAGTATATTTGGATTATAAAGATAGCATGGGCTTAGTGGATATGCAGTAAATAAATTGTCGAAATAAATGGACTATCTTCTATGGACTAACATAGGAATTTAAAATTTCAAACCCAACCTAAAGATAATTCTCGGAGTTAAAGATTAGTTATCTGAAATTATACTTAATTGATTAAGTCTAAGATACTTAAATAGAAATTCAAAACATTTTTATCTAACCTTATTAGATTAATTTAGACAATGTAAGATGAGTTTTAGATTGTTAAACGAAATGCTTAAGCTCATAATAATAATAATAATTAATAAAGAAATGATAGTAATAATAATAACAATATAGATATGGATGAAATAAATTAAGGTTATAAACGAAAATAAAAAGATAAATACAAGTGGAATAAACTAAAACAATAATTAGAATATTAAGTCAATATATATATATATGTGTATACATAAATGATAATAACACCTACACATGCACAAAAGTAGAAGTAAAAAAAAAGATAATAGTAACTGATTAACAAGTATATAAGTGGTAAAAATATAAAATAACAGTGACGAGAATGATAATAAGAGTGGATAATAAAGAATTATAAATGATGTATAGTAAGATAATAGTCAAAATAATAAATATGATTATGAATAATTATTTTCTTCTAAATTAGGAAACTTTACAAAATGGAGAACTTTCCAAATTAAGAAACTTTTTAAAATAGAAACATTCCAATTTAGGAAACTTACCAAAAATAGAAATCGTCCAATTTGGGAAAATGCTTGTAGGGTTCATATTATGATCTAGACATGAATCTTCGACTTGTTCAGAGTTTGTATATTTATACATATGTAGGAAATATCAACTAATTAGAAAATCTATGCATTTGATAGGTACGACATAAATTTAAAAGATCTAAAGTAGTCCCACTTGAGTAGCCAGACAAAGGTAGGTTGTACTTATCCTTCTGAAATTTCAAAGGTGCAAAATGAAATATTTGTTGTCAATTATGTTTTGTTGTGTTGATTCGAAATGTATTTGATTAAATGTTTTACTTAGATATTTATGAAAGTTAATTTTTAATATACGAAAATAGACCATGTGAGTTATTTGAAATATTTTGATATGTTATTATATACCAAACGAGCTGTATCTTTTATGAAATCAAAGAACTATGTGTGACATGTGAAATAATTTATGACAAGTAAAGTTCAAAACAGTCATGGAATAGACGGTAGGGAATATAGTCCTGTCTAATGGTCATGGTAGCCTGGTATAGAGTCCGATCGATTGATAAAATTATAGTAGCCTGGTATAGAGTCCAACCAATTGACAAGATCATGGTAGCCTGGTATAAAATCCGATCGATTGATCCATGTATGTAATGAGACCAATCGCTAGTCATGAAACCTATTGGTTGCCCACCTAGAAGGGGTTTAATCTCTAGGTTGAGTACTTAGTAGCCGGTCATTACATGTACTTGTTATGAGCTGATATGAAATAATTTATGAACTGATATGAAAAAACTTATGAATTGATATGAAAAGATTTATGATTTTATGATTTTTCATGTATAGTTATCGATAAGATGCTTTTAAATTGCTTGTCACTCTTTACTACTGATTGTTTTATAAACGACGTCACTTTCATGATTATGGATGTGAACGATGTGCAAACGATTTGATTTATATCTATATAAGTATCTATAAAGTTATGAATGCATGGTCCAACAAAGGGGTAATACTACCTACTGAGCGATTTGTCGCTTAATCCATTTTTTACCATCTTTGCAGATTTTGAAGAGTATGAGTTGATTTACATAGAACACTCTGAAGATGACTTTTATTAGTTTTTAAGTGAACAGAAGTTAGCAGGCTAGCTACTTCTAATTAATTTTATTTACTTTGTTTCTGCTGTTTCAACCAGAGAATAAATGTACGAATTTATTGGATATTCGTAGACTACCTTTTATATGATGTTTGTACCGCACTTTATTTAGTCATATTATTTAGTAGTTTTAAAGTTTAGTCTAGTTAAATATTGCTTTGTATTCTTGAGCGGGACTTGAGGATACGGCAGATGTCACGTGACAAGCGCGTGCGAGCTCGGGACGTGATAAAATTGCTTTTTCTTTTTTTTTTGTGTTTAAGGGAGACGATGATCGTATTCAAAACTTGTCAGCTATGGGCATGGCCATTGTTCCGATTTGAACCAGGAATTGGACTGGAATCAAACTGCTTGAAATCAAAATTGCAACCAGAATCATAATTGAGAGCGAAAATAGGGCGGTGAACCTACAATTAAAATAGAGATTCCAATTAAAATTCTTGAAAAATCAGAAATAACAATTAAAATTGCAACCAGAATCATAATTGAGAGCCGAAATAAGGTGGTGAACCTTGAGAGAGATTCCAATTAAGATTCTTAAAAATCGGAAACAACAATTCTGTTTCGGTTCAAACCGTTACATTAAAGGAAAAAATATGGGACACATGGCAAAAGGCTAGTTACCTCATATTTTCCCTTGTTTTATCACCATAATTTACATACATAATTCATTGAATACTTTTAAATTTCACCAATATTAGTTGTAATATTTCTTATGTTGAATTTGTGAACTTTTCATAGAATTTGTCTTATCTTTCTTTTCCTTGTTTGCTAATAATAACATGAAAGTTTTGTTTTTCTTCTATATTTATTATTTTTACTTTCTCCTTACTTGGTTGATTAAGTGTAACTAAAAGGAATTAGAACCGTAGTTGGAAAGAACTATAGTCATAACTAGAAAAAAAAATTTTGAAACCAAAACCAAAACCAAAACCGTATTTGTATGTTCTAGAATTGGAACTAGAGGTTCCAAATTTGCAACCATCATGGCAAGATTCAATTTGAGTTTCATTTCAAAAAAAAATTAAAATTAGTGGTTCTAAATTTGTAATTGATGATTCTAGAATAATAGCCATGCCTAATCAACCTAATGAAGGACAATCAAGCAAATACTAGATATTTTGTTCCTCTATATTGTACTAACAAACATTTGCTCAACTACCTCCCAAGCAAACCAAGTAAAAGAAAAGAAAAGAAAAAAAGGCATCCCCATGTCATCAAATCCAACCAAACTAAAGACATCTCTGTCTAAGCAAAACAAGCAAAAAATAGTAAAGGAGAGGAGAAGTTTAGTCCATTTAACTAGATTTCCCAAACAACCAAAAAAAGACTCATTCTATCCCAGTAAAAGCTTGTCATTATCCAAAAAAAAAAGACTCGGTATTTCACTTGTTGCTAATTGTATCCCAATAAAAGCTCGTCACTTCACCCAAACTTGTCATTGTCAAAATGGGTTTAGAATGCTTTCTACAGTCTAAATCAGACGGAACTGATATCAAAATAATCTGATCAAGTCACATCAGCTTAGTTTGATCTTGAACATTCATTTTAACCTTTTTTTTAATTCTGAAATAAATGATCTAGATCGACCGAACTGATATGGTACAATCTAAACCAAAAAGAGCTTGGTGCACCAACCCTTTATCCCACCAAGACTCTTCAAGCCCCTTCTATATAGTAGGTGTGAAGGGGCCAATTCGCCAAAGCCACATGTCAGTTCGGACAGGTGACATGTCAGTTCGTGCAAGCTAGCTCGGATTCTTACGAAGGCCAGTTCGGGCAAGACTACCGCCCTCTAGCTGGGTGGGCCGAGTGGGCCGGAGCTCCCGAGCCTTTTGGAACCAGCAGACGAAGTCCAAAAAGGAGTCCACTACTAGTAACCTATTAGGACTCATAATTCTATAAGGAAACTACTATCCAGAGGCATATAAATATAGTACAACGAGACAAAATAAAGTACACCATCTACAGTAACTATACTACTATTGCTCTACTCGTAGATATCACTGATTTGACCGTCGGAGTAACAACGGGGAGCTAGTCCCGCTGTTCATCCTTTTGCAGGTTAGTTCGGGACCATCTTACTGGTACCAGTTCGCTCATTCTCAGTTAGCTCAACCCTCTGCTACTCTGTTCGGATCGTGCTCTCGGTAGTCGTATCAATTGGCGCTGTCTGTGGGAACGCAATTCTTTTCTTGCGAAACATGCCGAGGACTATATTTCAGAAGAATGCTGATGAACCCAAGGGGAACAAGTGGAGCGACCCCCAGAATCCCCATCAGGGACCAACCCCTGATGAGGAGGGGGCTGAGCCCTTACGAATCCTTCCTGAACAGTTGGTATAGGCGGTGACGGAGAACCTGCCCACTTTCGAGGCGATTGTGAACCACTTGAATGGTCGGACCGGAGATCTGCGCGACCCGGAGCCGAGGGGCAAAAAGGTGAAAAGATTGGAGCCATCAGAATCTAGGACGAGGAGCCTCAACCCCCGACAAAAGCGGGTACGGAAGGAGCCCTCTCATGAGCAGATAGAAGTTCTGGAGTCCTCTAACAAGAACTCCCGAACAGACCACCAGAAATCCTTTCGAAAAATCTCTCGGAGGGAGTACTCTCCGAGAAAAGGAAAGTATCCGGTTCAGGATGAACTGGATCTATTGTTAGATCCAGAGAGGAACAAATATTCTACCTCCCCCTTCGTGTCAGGCATCGAGAATTACCCCTTACCTGCTAATTTCAAAATATCAAGTATGAAGTCCTACGATGCGACTACGGATCCGGAGGATTATTTGTTCGCATTTTTACTCACATGCGCCTACAAACGGCTGCTAATGCAATCAGGTGTAAAACTTTTCCTATGTTCCTAGAAGGAAGGACGCGTCAGTCGTTCCAAGGGTTGCCCTCACAGTCTATTCGATCCTTTGCTCAGCTCGCACGTCTATTCGCAGTTCAGTTCGTTTCGTCACGAGCCTTCTCCAAGAACACAGCTCACCTGATGACAATTCAGCAAAAGTCTAAGAAATCCCTGCGCGCATACATGGTACAGTTTAACGATGAATCTCTTTAGGTCAGGGATCGGGATGACAAGGTCATCATGGCCGCCTTCATCAACGGGCTGCGCATGTAGAAATTGTACACCGAATTCGTCGAAAAACCTCCCAAATCTGTTCGGGAGATGCTGGACCGTGCTCATGAAAGAGCTAACGCCGAAGAAGCCTATCGTCTGAAAAGCGAACAGGAAAGACTGAGAGACAAAAGAAGAAGAAAGAACGTGGACCTAGGGGACGCACGAGGAGATCAGGCGCAGAAGAATACCTTCGACCGTTTGCCAAGGAGCAGGCCCTTCAAAGGAGAAAGGGGATGGACCCCTCTAACGACACCAAGAGCTCAGGTCCTCGCGGTGATGGAACAGGAAGGTCTCCCTCGATCTCTCAGAAAACTGGCCGTTAATAAGAGCAAGAGGGATCAAAGTTTGTACTGTACTTACCATCGGGACATAGGACATGATACAGAGGACTGTCGAGATCTCAAGAAAGACATTGAAGAACTGATCAAACGAGAATACCTAAGACATTTCATACAGAACGGATGAACTGAACAGAGGCGAAAGGGAGTACAAACGAGAAGGTATGAACTACTTACGAGACCAACCCTAGAGTCGTAGGGACCGAACTCCAGAACAGGAAACTCAGAACTTCGCGGGAGTAATCAACATTATAGCGGGAGGACCCGTCGAGGGTGATAGTCATGCAGCTCGACGAAACAACCGCCCACTCCCTAATGGAGAGAATCCGAGTAAAAAGTTGAAGATGTGCGAAGAAATAATCTATGGATCTGATGATGCAGTTCCTCTCGCTTTTAATAACCATGAAGCTATCGTGATAAAAGTCATAACGTACAACTATAAAGTGAAAAAGGTATACATAGACAATAGGAGCACCATTGATGTGTTATACTACAAGACTTTCAAAGAGTTGCAATTGGAAGACAAGCAGCTCATCCTAATCCGAACTCCCTTGATTGGTTTCGCAGGACCATCGGTAAAACCTAAGGGAATGATAACTCTCATGGTCACGGT
The DNA here is from genome assembly GCA_023065735.1 of Coffea humblotiana. Lineage (NCBI taxonomy): Eukaryota > Viridiplantae > Streptophyta > Magnoliopsida > Gentianales > Rubiaceae > Coffea > Coffea humblotiana. Next base: position 21,697,302 of record CM041216.1, read on the forward strand.
GGGGGTGCCGCCGAGATGTCGAACTGTCCCGGTGAATTTTGCAATGGTGAAGGAGTCATCATCGTATAACATGATCTTGGGGCAGCCTACCCTGAACGCACTTCGAACTGTCTGCTCAACTCTACACCTTAGCACGAAATTTCCCACACCTGTGGGAGTAGCTGAGGTATTAGGGGACTTAGAGGTAATTCGGGTCTGCTACATCGCAACTCTTAATGGTAAGGAGAAACTGGTGGTTTAAATGACCTACTTGAAGCCTTGGGAGTCAGCAGGGAAGAAAGAAAGACTAGAGACAGATGGGGGGCTGCTCGAACTCCCAATTAGCAAAGGACGACTGGATTGTATGGTCAAGGTCAGCTCATGCTTGGGCGAACAGACCAGGAAGGCATTCGAATCCCTTCTGGCAAATATGCTGAAATCTTCACATGGAGTGCGGATGATATGCTCGAAGTCCCGCCTGAACTAGCTGTCCACAGGCTGCACATAGATCCCAACGTCCGACCTGTGAAGCAGAAGAAGAAGAACTTTGCACCAGAACGGAATGAGGTCATCAAGGAAGAGGTGGACAAGCTATTGGAGGCTAGGATCATAAAGGAGATCTACTATCCGACCTGGCTAGCCAATCCGGTGCTAGTCAAAAAGGACAACAAGGCTTGAAAAATGTGTGCGAACTTCACCGATTTGAATAAAGTCTGTCCAAAAGATTGTTATTCCTTGCCCCGGATAGGCCTACTCATTGACTCAACTACAGGATATGAGATCTTTTGTTTCTTGGATGCCATCAAAAGGTATCACCAAATAGCCATGGTTGAGAAAGATCAGGAGAAAATCTCATTTATCACAGAGTACAGTACGTATCCCTACGTCACCATGCCCTTCGGACTAAAGAACGCAAGGGCAACGTATCAGAAGTTGATAAATAGGCTGTTCACTAACCAGATAGATCGGAATATGGAGGTCTACGTGGACAACATGCTGATTAAGAGCAGAACTCAGGAGCAGTTCATCACAGATTTTAGAGAAATCTTCGACATCCTTCGGAGGTCACGAATGAGGTTGAATCCCAAGAAATGCACTTTCAAAATCAGATCGGGCAAATTCTTAGAGTACATGATATCCAAAAACGGAATAAGAGCCAACCCTGACAAGGTGAAAGCCATCATGGATATGGTTCCCCCCAAAAACATTAAGGAAGTGCAACGGCTAGTTGGTAAGATGGCACCCTTGAACAGGTTCCTATCGAAATTGGCAGCTTGGAGTTCCCCCGTCTTCAAAGGTTTAAAAAGAGGACCCCAGTTTGAGTGGACCCATGAGTGCCAAAAGGCATTCGATGAACTGAAGACTCATATCGCCGAACTGCTAACCTTAACTTCTTCCAAGCAGGGCTAAACTCTGTTCATCTACTTAGCTGTGGAAGAGGAGACAGTCAGCGCGGTATTAGTTCGGAAGGAAGGCAAGGCCCAGAAGCCGGTGTACTATGTCAACCGTACTCTGCAAGGGGTTGAGACCCGATATTCTGCAGTAGAACGATATGTCCTGATGCTTGTTCACGCAACTTGAAAACTCAGATCTACTTCCAAGCTCACCCTATCATGGTGGTGACCGACCAACTCTTGAAGCAGATTTTGTCTAAACCTGATATGTCAGGGAGGATGGTCAAGTGGGCTGTAGAACTGTCGGAGTATGATTATGGTTTCCAGTCCCGGATGACCATCAAAACCCAAGCACTGGCTGATTTTATAGCAGACGGTGTTTTTTTTGGGCTGCAGAAGACTGAACAGGCCATGGGGGAGTCAAACGCCGAACAGCCCAAGGAAGCGGCCGAACTGGCTATTCCGACCTGGACTTTATATGTTGACGGAACCTCAAGCAATGAAGGGTGTGGAGTTGGACTCCTCCTCATCAATTCCATAGGGGAAGAGCTGGCCTACGCCTTAAGATTCGACTTTAAAGCATCCAATAATGAGTCTGAATACGAGACTTAATCATAGAAATAGAAGTGGCTAGAAAGATGGGGGTCAAATCGCTAAGAATCTATAGCAATTCGCAGCTTATAGTGAATCAGGTTTTGATGAATTACGAAATCAAGGAAGAGCCATTAAAGAGGTACGCCGCCAAATTACATGAAACTGAGGAGCCTATTCAGTCAGTTCATTCTTGAACAGGTTCCTCGGAGTCAGAACAAAAGAGCTGACGCCCTATCCAAACTAGCCTCAACTTCTTTTGGCACTTTGAACAAGCAAGTATTGGTGGAGGTCGTCAAAAGAAGGACGTATGAATAGCTGGACACAGCAGTGATTCAAGTGGTGAACTCATGAATGGGTTCTATCGTGCGGTATTTGATTAATGGGAAACTCCCCTCGAGTAGGAAAGAGGCCCGAAAACTCCTCCTCAAATCACAAAGATATGTGCTCGCGGATAGAGTTGCTATATAGGAAATCATATCTAAGTCCATGGTTGAAGTGCGTGACACCTGAGGAGGGGGATTACATTCTACGTGAAATACATGAGGGCATTTGCGAAAATCATGTTGGCTCGCGCATTCTGGCCAAAAAGGGAATACTGTCTGGGTATTACTGGTCTACCATCTTCCGAGACTCGGCTAAACTGATAGCGAAGTGCAGGTCATGCCAGCTGCACGCGCCAGTTCAATACACCCCAACTCAAGAGATGGTTCCCCTTCAAAGCCCATAGCCATTCTTCCAATGGGGAATCGACCTGTGGTGGCAATAGACTACTTCACTAAGTGGGTGGAAGGCGAACCACTCAACACCATCAGTAGCAGGTCGGTCCAGAAGTTCTTCTGGAAGAATATAGTCTGTCGGTTTGGTATACCACGAGCTCTGGTTTTGAACAACAGCTGATAGTTCGCCGACAACCTTTTTCAGGATTGCTGTGCCGAACTCGGGATTCAACAATACTTCACTTCTGTAGGACACCCTCAAGCTAATGGCCAGGTGAAAAATATCAGCATAGACTACTTCACTAAGTGGGTAGAAGGCGAACCACTCAAACACCATCAGCAGCAGGTCGGTTCAAAAGTTCTTCTGGAAGAATATAGTCTGTCGGTTTGGTATACCACGAGCTCTGGTCTTGAACAACAGCTGATAGTTCACCGACAACCCTTTTCAGGATTGCTGTGCCGAACTCGGGATTCAACAATACTTCACTTCTGTAGGACACCCTCAAGCTAATGGCCAGGTGAAAAATATCAGCAAAACTATCCTGTACGGCTTAAAGACCAGACTAGAGTCTGCCCAATTGGGTGGATAAATGAACTGCCTAGCATACTCTGGACTTATCGAACTACACCTCGAACTGCCACCCCAGAAACTCTATTTGCCTTAACTTATGGAGTGAAAGTAGTAATTCCGGCGGAGATTGGCTTGCCATCAAACAGGGTGCAGAATTTCATAGTTCAAGATAACGAGGGTGAGATGCAGTTCAACTTGGACCTGCTCGAACAGAAGAGGGAGGAAGCAGCCATAAGGATGGCCAAGTACAAGGGGCAGATTGCACGACAATATAACACTAAGGTGAGACACCTCTCTTTTAAACCAGGGGATCTAATTCTTCGAAAGAACTCAGTAAGTCGAGTCCTGGGTACGAACAAGTTGGATCCGAATTAGGAAGGTCCTTACGTGGTAAGGGAGGCAGATCGAGTAGGGTACTGCAAGTTAACTCATCTCAGTAGAGAGGAAATCCCACGTACTTGGCATAATTCGAATTTGAGAATTTTCCGTTAAGAGTTCATTTACTTTGTTCATGTATGGTTTTGACTATTCTACTTCAAAAAGCTCGAATAGACGAATAAGATAGAGTTCAGTTCGCGCAAAGACTGTTCGCACAATATCACTAGGAAAACACAAATGAAAGTTTGGCTAAGTGTTGAAAGGCAAGAGAATTTTCATTCATAAAGATTGAAATTACAAAAGAAGAGATTGTACAAAAACGAACTGATCCTTCTTAGTTCGGTACCCTACTCTACATCCTACGCTATGTTCTATTCAGTTCTCCCCTTGATTCTCCTAATTGGGCTTGGGAGAGGTCACAGGCAGGGAGGGATCAGCCACAAGGTCGGCCAGTTTGGGCTGATGTGCATACCCCTCCACCAGCCGATCTACCTGCTCGAGCGCATAGGGGTTGTAGCTGGAAACCTCCCAAGGTCAAATCCTGGCAGGTTCAAGACTTGCACATCGGTCATTGCCTGCATGTACCCGATCTGTAAAACCGGGGTGTTCTGGATGTCCAGGTCATTCAGGAAGTCCCTCGACCTCTTAAATTCCTGGACACCCAACTGGTGACCCTCTTCCCAAGCAGGTTCGATCTGACCAGCCAGCTCTGCCGCCTTCTTTTGCTCGCTCTCCAGTTGAGCAATCAGGTCGACACTCTTCTTCTTCTCTAGTTCGCAGTTGGTTGTGGGCTTCCATGAGCTACTTTTTCAAGGACTCCACCTCTGCTGTAGCAGAGTCGAGCTGGTTTGATAACTTGTCCTTAGCCGCCTCAACTTGAGACAGCGTTTCAGACATGCTCTCGAATCTCCTAACCAGTTCGGAGCCGGTAACGTTCAACTAACAGTTTAAACACGAGAATCAACATTCCGAACAAAAAAAACTGTGTTCGAAAGGACCGAGCAGGGAGTTCGGGACCGACCTGGGCCGCCCCTAGATAATAATGTTGAAGTAGCTCGGAGTTCGGCGCCACCATAATGAAGTTGTAGTCACGGGGAAGAACCGCGCCTCAAAGAAATTCTCGAGCTACATCTGGATACTGAGCTCGATCGTTAATTGGCAATCCCCACTGTGGATAGAAGTGCAGGTGGGGGTGTGAGGTCAGCTCGGTCAGCTGTTCTAGGGGAACTGAGTTCCTGAACTGCCACATCTGAGGAGGAGCTTCCAAAGAGGTCTGCTCCTTAGCGGTGTTGACCCTATAGTGGCCGAACTGGGAAAGATCGGGAGTAGGTCCTCCCTTTGAAGCTGAAGAAGAAGTTGTCTCAGTTCGCACCCTCTTGGCTGGGGACTTCTTTCGCATCTTTTTTCCTTGCTCATCAGCGAGGGACGACTGAGATGGAGCCGGCTGAACTAGAGCCAGCGGAGGAGGAGCTGAACTGGCTGGCGCGATGAAAGGTGCAGGGGTGGGCGTGCTCAAACTGCCAGCTCCAGCTAGGGATAACAGCTGCGAGAATCTCTTCACTACAAGAAAAGCAGGGAAATGATCAATACTGGAGCGAACAGAACCCTTCAGGTCACAAAAAAAAACACTTAGGCATAAGTATTTACGGGTGGCCAGGTCATCCGGGGAGAGAGATCTAAGGTCGAGGGCAGGAGCAAACACGTCTGCTTGGATCAGGCCAGCAACCCAGAGTTGGGCGTTATTGAACTCCTTCACGTTCAGCCTTATGTACGAACTGAGCAGGCGGTCAGTGATCTGGGTCTCCTCCCTCCAGGTCAGCGGGGGAAACCCAATATATTTCACATAGAAGAACTAGATTTTCCATACCCGAATTGAGGAAAGAACACCAGCGAACAACTCGTGAGTGGGATATTTCGCTCCACTCCTACGAGCGAAGTAGAACCCGCCCGGAACATGGCCACTGATTTTCATATGAAAAAATGACCTAAATAAATTTGAGCAAGGGATTTCGAGAACTCGGCAAAATATGAAGAAGCCAAGGATAGAATGAACTGCGTTGGGAATGAGTTGGGTTATTCGAATGCCCCAGAAAGTAAGGATTTCAAAAAGAAAATTGGGAATAGGAAGGCGAAGACCAGTTATGAGATGATCCTTGTATATGGCCATAGGGGACCCGGACCCGCCAATATTTACCGGGTACGGGTAGGTATATTATTCCGCGACCCGAACCCGGACTCGGACCCATATTATCTAACAAAATTACGGGTTGGATACGGAATATACCATTCCGACCCGTATTCGATTCGGACCCGTTTTAATTAATTAATAATTAAAAATATATACCTATCTGTCATATACTAATACTAACTTTCATTCCCAATTTTGTTCAACCCTAATACCCACCGCCACTGCACTCTCCTCTTTTGCTCCCTAATACCCTTTTCCCCCTCACTCTGCACCTTTGTCTCCCGAGCCTCCATCTCCGCCAGTCACCACTCACCAGACACCTCCACCTCCGCCAGTCACCAAACACCTCTGCCTCCCAAGTCCCGAGTCCCGCCTCCGTCTCCGCCTTTGCCAGTCCCGCCTCTGCCAGCTCCAAAGAAGCAAGCCCAGCTCTTCCGTGAGACTTCTCTTCTCTTTTACTCTACCTCCGCGGCTCCGCCAGTCCGCCGTGATGCCTGACGGTTGCAGCAAGCCCAACTCTTCCAGGCCCTAGCTCTTCTAGGCTTCTAGTTCTAGCAGCCAAGCTTTCTTTCTCACGGTCAGGTATTTTTTTTTAATTTTTTTGTTCCCAGGTATTTAAAGCTCTCAGGTTGATTTCTTAATGTTGGTTTTTCCTTTTATAACTGGAATGAAACGCGATTCATCGACTAAATTGTCCGTGTGAGGGTTTTTTTTTCTTTTTGGGAGACGTCATGAGGAGCCGTTAAAGAATAGATCCTCAAAAGCTTCGCACGCCGTTTAATACATTAAGACTGCAAATGAAGAATCCAACCGGGGCTGGGTAACAATCCAAAATAAAATATCGTCACAATTTCAACTCATAAAAATGCTTAATTGCGTATTTCGTCATGGCATAGCTTTGCGTCCTGACTTTTGGATGTTTCCGTGGATCTCTTTCTTTTCCAATGGTCAATCTCTAAAACCGTTCCTTCAGGCATTTTTTGAAAATTCTTTTCTTTTTTTCTTTTGCCAAAATGAACAACTTAAATACAAAATTGTACAAAATTATACTACTTGCTTTTGTATGGGTTTGTTTTTTACCTTGTGACATTTGACACATTTTAACTGAAGCAAAAGACTCAAATTGGGGAAAAGAAATATATAGACCGAATAATTGAAAAATTGAAGATGAACTTACAGAAATTAAGACGAGATTTATTATGGCTATGAACTTACAGAAATTAGTTTCTCTGTTGTTGCATGAATTGACTGATTTATTATTCCAATTTGGGAGAGGCTTGAGAATAAATGGTGATAAATTTGTTACAAACTTATAGTATGTCCTTATCTTGTATTTGTTTTTTACATTATAATTGTTTTCCTTGTTCTCTTTGGGACTTAAGATGTAGGCAGGTTAGGCATTCTAGAAGGGGGAAGGGGTTGCTTAGTGTCCTTCTTATTATTGTGTTATAGATGCATAAATGTTGCTCATTCTCCAAATTGATTGGGTGCACTAGTAAATGTGTTGTTTAATCAGATGGGTCTGGTTTATAAGGTCGTTTACATATCTTTAAGAAAGCAAGCAGACGTACTTGGCTTCCATTTGAGAATACACCTTTATCTAATAAATTTTGTTATTCACTAATTGCAGGATGTCATCTTTGCCAAGTAATCCAACAGGACCAAGTAGCACAGCTGATGAGAATGAGGTTGCCATTTTGGATTCGGAAGAGAAGGATGTGAAGGAAGATGATTCATTAAAGAAACCTAGGGAAAAGAAATTAACATCTAAGGAATGGTTTGATATGGATAGAGTTAGGACTGCTACTGGTATTTTTGCCATATGTAAGCATTGTAAAAAAAATGGCCGGAGATAGCTCATGTGGGACAAGCCATTTGAAAAAACACATAGATAATTGCATTGCTAGAAGACATAGGAGTGGAGGGCAGCAAGTACTTCAATTGGCTAAAAATGCTTTGGATGATAAAGTTAAAGTTCAAACTTTCAAGTTTGATCAAGAGAGAAGTAGAATGGATTTGGCTAGAGCTATAATAAAACACAACTATCCTTTTAACATAGTTGAGCATGAGTACTTTGAGATTTTTCTGAATAATTGGAGCCAAATTTTAAGCTGGTTTCTCGAAATATAGCCAGGGCAAATGTGATTAGTGTTTATAAAGAAGAAAAGGCAAAATTGTATAAGTATTTGGATGATTTTGATGGTAAGATAAGTCTCACTACTGATCTTTGGACATCAGATCACCAAAATTTTGCCTATGCCTGTTTGACAGCTCATTATGTCAATGAACATTGGGAATTGAAAAAGAAAATTATTGCTTTTAAATCTGTTCCATATCCTCATGATGGTGAAACATTATTTCGATTTATTTCTGATATCATCTTGGAATGGAACATTGATAAGAAGCTGACCTCTGTTGTTGTTGATAATGCACCTTCAAATGATTCAATGGTTAAATGTTTGAAATCATGGCTATTGGATAAGTCATTGCTCAATTTAGGAGGTGATCTTTTTCATGTTTGATGTAGTGCACATATTCTTAATTTGATTGTGCAAGATGGGTTAGCTATTGTTGGAAAATTGCTTCATAAGATTCGAGAGACCTTAAAGTACTTGAAAAGGTCTACTTCTTCTTATCAAAAGTTTGAGAATACAATTAATCAATGCAAGCTGAAAAATAAAAAAAGAGTGGGTATGGATGTTCAAAATAAATAGAATTCTACATTCTTGATGCTTGAGACTGCTTTGCCTTTGAAGGAAGCTTTTTGTCGTTTACAACAAATGGACAGAAATTACAAGTTCAATCCTTCAGAAAATGATTGGAAAGTGGCTAGTGTTGTTCATGGTTGTTTGAAAAAAATTTTATGAAGCCACATGTCATTTTAGTGGTTCTAATTTTCCCACAGCAAATGTTTTCTTTCCCGATATATGTAATTTTCGTCTTAAGATGAGACAATGGGAAGTTAGTGAGCATGATTTTATTCGAGAAATGGCTATTCCAATGAAAGCAAAATTTGAGAAATATTGGGAAGAATGTTCTTTGGTGCTAGCTATTACTGTGGTGCTTGATCCTAGATTTAAGTTGGCTTTAGTAGAGTATTATTACAATGATCTTTATGGAGAAGGTGGTGAAAGATATGTGGATAGAGTTCATAATGCTATTGCTGATTTGTTTGTTGAATATGGAGGTGACCTTGCTCCTTTTTTGAGTTATGTTGGAGATAATATAGGAGAAGGAACTTCTAGTTGTGGTAACAAAAAATATAGATGTAGAAGATGATGATGATGATAAGTTGTCTGATTTTGACAAAATGGTATCAGCAATCATGTTCTTCTACTATTCTTGCTAGCCAAAAATCTGAATTGCCAATCATACTTGGATGAGCCTGTATTTCCAAGAAAAGATGATTTGGACATACTAGGTTGGTGGAAGGCAAACAGTCCAAATTTTCCTATTCTTAGCAAGATGGCTCGTGATATTCTTGCAATTCCAGCTACTACTGTGGCTTCGGAATCAGCATTTAGCGTTGGCGGAAGGGTAATTGATGAGACTCGTGCTTCTTTGCTTCCTGATGTGGTCGAAGCTTTGATAACAACTGGAGATTGGTTACCTTTGAAAGAGAAAAGAAGTAAGTCCTTCATGTTTATGTTTCTTTTGTTGTTTTTTCTTTTAAATCCATATTTCTCTAGAAAGACTAATCTACTTTCTTTCTCTTTGTTTTCTTAGAATTATTTGGAGAAGATTTGGGTGATTCTTCTAAAGTTCTCAAGTTAGGGTGATGTATTTGAGTAAGGCCAATTTGATTTCTTTCTTACCTGATTTTTTTTGTATTAGTTAGTAATTAGTTTACAAATATATTGTCTCCTTGTTTTTGTTGCAGAAAATTGCGAAACTTGAGAGCCATGAAGACTATTGTAATCTACAAGACTTCATTTGTTGGTTGATGTATTTGATATTTAATGTTTGATTGGACTTTCTAGAAATTGTAATAGAAACTCTTGAGCTGTTGTGAATCTGGTGATGTTAGGAAAAACGATTCATCACCTTGCTTCTATTTTGTTGTTGATGTTACTTTTATATTATCTTTTATTTCCTTGTTGGCTGAAATTTTTTAAGTGTTTAACTCTTGAGCTGTGGTGAATCTAGTGATGTTAGAAAAAACGATTCATCACCTTGTTCTTTTTTGTTTCTCCTTTGATGTACAAATTTGCAGTCCTTTTTAAACATTTTCAGGTGTTATTTGAACAGGTTTTGACGGTCTTTTTTGCCGGGTAGGCCCGACCCAAATCCGGACCCGTCGGGTGCGGGTCTGGTACAAACATTAGAAGACCCGTTGGGTATTCGGGCCGAATCCGGAACTAATTCAGTATAATGGGTCTGGGTCCGGAATTATTAATTCTGGCCCGAACTCGACCCATTGACAGGCCTATATGGCCACAAACCCAGGGGGAGGTCGACAAGCGTACTCCTCAGGTCGGGCAGCCTTAGCCTCAAAGTGGACGGGAATGTCGTATTTTCCCACCAGTTCGTCCACACCCTCCTGCTCTAGGATAGGAGGGATCACATCGACTTCACCGAAGTTGATATTGGTCCCCCTGGAAGTCCCTGCCACAGCCTAAACTAAAACTGCGTGGGTGGCAGCCCCGGCTACAGGCTAGGCAGGCTGTTCGAGCGGATTCACCATTTGATCAGGAGGACAAGCAGCAGAGGGGACGTACTCAGACCCTGACGAGCTAGGGGAAGAAGAACTAGAAGGAGAAGATGAGGATATCATTTCTACTGGGATAAGTCGGGCTATCCTATGCTTAGGAGCTGAACTAGTGATGTCAGATCGTTCGGAAGAAGGCATAAAAGAAGAGAGAGGAGACTTACTAGTGAAAGATGGGAAAGGTAGCTCGGGCGCTAGATAGTGCTTAGAAGGGAGCATGAACTGACTCCTGACGCCTAAGAACAGGACGTACGAACAGACTCTTGAGAGAAGTAGAAACGTACGAACTGACTAAAGAATTGGGAGATTGAACAAAATGAAGAGAAAAGTGTGAGAATGACGTCTGGTAGGGCCTATTTATAGGGGACTACCAGAGCGGGAAGACGAAGCGTCCCGAATTAAATTTCGAATTTAATACCAGCAACCGCTGCACGACGTAACGGTTGAACTAGTAACTGTCATTATGGAACAACGTGATGATTGGAGTGACGGTTACGTAAACAAATGTGACGGTTATCCGAACAGACGTGGCGATTACAAAACTGTGGGCCCTACACCGAACTGACGCGCCTCTCGAAATTTGGTCCAAACTTATGCGACTTTTCGATGACTCTAGACTCCAGAGGGGGCTAGTATGGAGGGACCAATTCGCTAAGGCCACATGTCAATTCAGACAAGTGACATGTCAGTTCGCGTAAGCTAACTCGGACTCTTACGAAAGCCAGTTTGGGCAAGACCACCGCCCCTTAGTTAGGTGGGTCGAGTGGGTCGGAGCTCCCGAGCCTTTCGGAACCAGCAGACGGAGTCCACTACTAGTAGCCTATTAGAGCTCATAATCTTATAAGGAAACTACTACCCAGAATCCTATAAATATAGCATAAGAGGACAAAACAAGGTACACCATCTACAGTAACTATACTATTGCTCTACTCATAGATATCACTGACTTGACCATTGGAGTAACAACGGAGAGTTAGTCCCATTGTTCATCCCTTTGCAGGTGAGTTCGGGACCACCTTTACTGGCACCAGTTCGTTCATTTTCAGTTCACTCAGCCCTCTGTTACTCTGTTCGGATCGTACTCTCAGCAGTCGCATCAATAGGAAATTATCTTAACTCGCATGGCTATTGGACACACTGTATAATCAACGACATGATCCACAAATGATGCTTTTGACCAAATTTTTTTTTCAAATTTTTTTGCTTTGGGCTTAAACCAAATAAGAATTTTTTTTATAATTAAACCAAATAAGAATCTAAGTCCATACGACAATCGTCAAAGTATCTTCTTACATGTAAGATATCTAAATAGTACATGATTCATGATCGAGATCCATACCAAACTCAAAAAACTAACCTTTCATATAACTTTCGGACAGACCACAAGACCTAGTTCCGCATTCACGTAAGAGTTTTGAGGGAAACTCCAGACCAAACTTAAAAGAAATTACCTGCCAAATATATGTGTAAGAAGAATTTCCCCTCCCTATTATAGCCTCTCTCCACTTATATAACCCTTGTTGTCCGTTTCACCTTACCCTCAATACTTCCCAGTTCCTACTGCGTCCCATCTTCTTTCGCCACTGCCCTCAACTCCAGCAACCCAGGTGCAGGGACTGATCGACCCCGTCTGAGTTTTTATTAATTCCCTTTTCCCCCAGGTATATTTCCCTACATGCCCAAGAAATTCTTTACTTTGTTTCTGCAAAAAGCTTTCGTAATTCAGGATAAGGGGATATATTGCAGTTCACTGTGGCAGTAGGAATTTATGTTCTTTATTGATATATAGCCGGAAGTGAATTAGTGCTAATATAGAGTATTCTTTATTCTTGACCCTCTTAAGGATCTGAATCTTGTTGCATTTTGCAATTATGCCCTAAGATGTGAATTGGGGATTTTCTTTCTTCTTTTTTTTTTTAACGTTGTTGTGTGTGTGTGAGTGTGTGTTTTTTTTTTGGGGTGGGATCTGTTATGATGTTTGAAACGTGAATTTATACAATTCTATGATTCACTGGTTCTGGCTGTCCAGTGGAAATGTTGTACTTGTGATTCAGTGGTGGATGGACTGATAAACAGAAATTTCTGAACCCCTTTAATTTGTGCCGTAAGTTTTACTCTAGATTGTCTTGACATGGCCGCAAGTGTTTAATCCTATAGACGTTCATGATGATTTTGTTTTTTCTCTTGGTTTTTGAAATTAATTGTCTATGATTTCCTATTTGGATACAAAAAAAAAGGAGGAGGAGGAGGAGAGGCGCGGGGGGGGGTGGTTAATGTGGGGCTGATGCATCTGTGTAAATGGCTTGCCTTTGTTTCCATTGTCTCTTAGTAGTGAATGTGGAAAATTGAATGCTATGTTGAACCCAAAGGTAGAAGGGGCTAAGAGGAGGGAGGAGGGAGAATGAGAAGGGTTTCTGTATGATGACTAGCTTAGCTTAGCTTCTTAGAGTACAATAGCATATTAGATAGTAACAGGATATTACACTTCTTTTAAACTACGTGTCTTGATACTAATGAGAAACATGAAATATTTGAATCTTCAAAGAACAGGTATTACTTGTATTCGGTTAAAGAAGTAACTTATATTTGTAATCTCGCTCTGATTATTCTGTAATTGATGGATTGAAATGTTAGTAATGAAGTATTGAATGATGGGATATTTTTATGTTCTTGCATTAGATTTGTTTCTCATTGAATTCCCCCCCCTCCCCTGGATGGTGAATAGTATCTGTTCTCGTACAATATGTAGAATTTAATGGTAACAGTTTTTTGATAGGAAGTTAGTTGTGATGGACCCAAATTTGAAGCTGGCCAACAGTAGAAGCTCCACCAGTCCCAAACAACTGCATGTTGCTGATAGTAGTGATATGATTAGCAACTTGCCTGATGCTGTTCTTGGTTGCATTCTATCACTAGTTCCAACAAAAGATGCCATGAGAACAAGTGTCCTGTCAAAAAGATGGAAAGGACTCTGGCTTTCTGTTTCTCATTATGTCTTTGATGAACATTCTCAAGGAGACAGGATGCTGTTTGTGAACCTTTTGAACAGAGTGATTCATCGAGAAACATATATTGATAAACTGTCAATTTCATGTCGTGACTTACATGATCCATTGCTTCTTCATTCATTCCTGTGCAATGTTAGAGAGCTTAATCTTAGTTTTTCGGAATTTGATGGCCCATTCAACTTTCCTAGTTCTGCATGTTCTCTTGAATCTCTCATTTCTTTCAAACTGAAGCTATGCTATAATGTTCTCAATCTTCCATCTAATATCTGTTTTTCCAGTTTGAAAACCTTACATCTTGAGTGCATAACTTTTCCAGATAATCCTTCAAATCAGCAGCTATTTTCAAATTGCTGTATGCTTGAGCATTTAGTTTTGGATAAATGTAGATGGACAACTCAGAATAATGTCATCCATGCTCCCAAAGTTACGAATCTAACCATACATGACGAGTTGATTGAACGTTTTACCATAAGCAAGTTTGTGATCACAATCATTGGATCAGAAATTCAATTCCTTGAATACAAGGGTGGTCTTGAGAATGAATATATCCTCACAGACCAGCCATCATTAGCTGTAGCAGATATCCATGTTGCTGAGGTGCCACGTCTCTTTGACAATGACAGAATCGTTGCCTTCCGTGCATTTCTCCTTCTCACAAAGCTGAAGAATGCAAGATGTCTAACAATTACATCTGATACTGCTGAGGTATTTATTATTTCCCCTCTCGTTTCTTGTGCTTATTCGAGCCCTTCCAGGACATGTTCTAAAATACATTCTCAAACATCATTTAGTTATATTTGTTACTTTGCATTGTGCCTAAAATTTTTAAGTTGATGCTTGAAATTTTTCTGTGTTTCTCCCTTTAGGTCATTACCAGTTATGAACGCGAATGTCCTATACTGTGGCCTGACTTCAACAATATAACCAAACTGGAAATTACTGAATCTTCAATGGATTTAACTTGTGATTTGTTATTATTGCTCATCAGTAGAGCACATTGTCTGCAGTCTCTTGTATTTTCCCAGGTACTTAAACAATTAGGATCCCCAATAAATTTTTCATTTGCTTCAAAAGAGCAATATTTCTTTTCTTTTTTTTAAAAAAAAAATTGACTGGTTTTTCATGCAACTAATTAGGGAATCTTTGTACCTGAGGATGAAGACTGGGAGTGGGATCATGTTCCTGAGTGCTTCTCAACACATCTTAGGAATATCCATATTGGGGATCTGTGTGGATATCCTTATGAGCTCTCTATACTAGGTTTTTTCTTGAAGCACGCAATGGTTCTGCAAAAGATGGTTATATCTTTTTCGGTTGACATGACAGAAAGCTTAGAGAAACAGGAGGTCATACGTGCAAAGTTGCTAGCGCTTCCGAGAGGCTCAATTTCATGTGTAATTGACTTCTGCTAACTTTTTAAAGCTCACAGTTTGAGTTTGCAAGGAAGCTGTGCCTAGGGGCGAAGGATTTTTGCCTGATCTAATATTACTTTGATAGATGCATCTCTGGAGTTTTCGCATTGCAGCGGAAGCCAATGTCCCGGGGGGGGCTCAGAAATTGTTTGCATGTCTCTTTGCTTGGTGATGATGTGGGTACATTTGCCAAGGAGGCAAAACTCAAAATAGTTATGAAAGAAAATGTGATGTCCCCACCCTAATGCTAATTATTTTTCTCCTTGTTCATTTCTTACACCATTCGATTGCATTTATAAATTAGATCACAGATAATGTTTTGAACAAATAGCAACGACAGCAAGAAATCTCCTGGTATGGTCATTTTGTAGCAAGTTTCGCAGCTTGCTTGGGGGTAGCAACCCTATATAACCCATTGGAGCTCAGTGTACAAATGACCTGAACTTGTATGTGCAAAACATTAGTACATTCTTTGCTTAGATTGTAGAATAGGAAGGACATACGAAAAGTAGGTTGGCAGTCTTGTCAAGAAGTTGGCAAAATTATCAAGATGCGATGGTTATATGTCTACCTTTACACACTAGCCAGCATATGATAAAGCCAGGTTTAGCAACGCTGATGAAGGGAGTTCACTAAATATTATCAGGACTCTGCGAAATACCTGTCCAAAAGCAGGTTTCACATGGTATATGTATTTCGATCTTTTTTTTTTTTTCTTACAAAACTGTCTCTTTCCTTTTCCTAGGGGCCGGAGGCTTTAAATCTCAACAATCGAGAGAATTTCCAAGTACTGCCATCAATCTCAACGCGCAAGGCTTTGGCCTCCTCAATCAAGCTATCAATGAGCATGCTCAACCAAAATTTGAGCTCGAGATTTTGTTGACTGAGCTTGAGCAGCTCGAATAACATGGCGAGCTTGAGCTTGAGATTGAGCCTATATATATAAATGACTCAAAATCTCGCCAATCTAATCGTACTTCAAATGTAAATATAAGCATTTGATTTGTTAGTGCGACATGTTCATCATATATCTTGTTTAACAAACATAAAATATTAATTCAAAAAACTCCAACTTAATTGAGTCAAGTTTATCGATTTTGAACTCGAACTTGACTTAGATGATAAACAAATGATTAAGTTTGTATTTGAGTTCAAATTTTAGGAGTTTGGGGGGTTTGAATTTTAAGCGTTTAGTTTGAGTTGAATAGTGCATTGTTGGAATTCAAATCAAGTCGTTTACATCCCTAATTTTTACCAATGCTACTGAAGAGAGGAAATATTTCTAGCTAAAAATGCTTGACGAGCTGAAATTAGCCTACATTTTTGCAGCTGATATACAGGTCCGGATTAAGTTAACTAGCAAAACCTACTTAATTGCTAGTCTACAAAGTACCATCCTCAAGACACTTTCCACCAAAGTATTTAAGAGTCCTACTAAAGTATTGAGTCCTATAAAGTACTACGGTGGCATATTTTTGTCCTTTCATCTATTTATGCTTTCAGAATACTTCCTCAGCCATAAAGAGAGTCAATTTTAGGTACTTCTATCCTGAAATGATATGACCCAAAGGAATCCAGTCCACGTCAAATGCCCATGGGTGAATTTTTGACATTTTATACTACTGGGGACTTAAGTCAAACTATGAAACATGAATTGTAGGAGTCAATATCAAAACTTTAGAAAGTGTAAGGGTTAAAAAAAATTAAAAAAAAAGAGGGACTTAATTACATTTGATAAGTCAGTAATCTTCTAGTAGGGTTATTACAATAGTTAAAATCTAGCCCCTGGGTACATTACCAATCCTATTGTAATAGGGTTAGAAGAATAGTACTTGCCACATGTTCACATACTTGACTTTAAGTATCATTATAATGTTTTTTGGGACATTATTCACATCCATAAACGTGACTTCTATCTGGATCAATCTCTTTGTATGTGTCTTCATAGCTGTAATTACCATTATCTTCTTCAAAGAAAATTAGTGGTACTTATTTTACGTGCTAAATAGCACTCATCAAAAGCAGTTTGCCAAAACTTGCTGTTGCGCATGTAAGATACTTTACCGTCTTAATGCCGAAAGCAGTTAAATGTGCGGCATAGTTGTACGGCTTAAATGATATACCATTCTGTCCTTAAAAAAAAAGAAAAAAGAAAAAAGAAAAATACCATTCTGACATTTAGTTGAGTTTTACCCCTAAACTCAATAAATAAGCACTTTGTCTCTCTATTCTATTGGATATGTGGAATAATTTCAGAAATCTCTTTGAGGTTTCATGAAATATCACTAAGCTCTTTGAGGTTTTCAAAATCTCACCTAGCACCACTCGAATTGACACTTTGGTAAAATTGTTAGTCCTTCTAACCAAAAGTAATATTAGAAAATTCATTTTCGAGGAGAGAGACTATTTTAGTACCCTTAATACCCTTAGGCTATAAAAAAATGAACATTTTACAAACCAAGAAAAAAAAAAGTAATAAATTGGAAACATCTTAAAAGTGAAGAGATGAAAGTTGATAAGGATTTATGTAACAGTCAATAATCACTTTTAGAGTAAAGAGAGATAGTAAAAGCAAATACTATTTTTTAAACCATTTTTACAAATAAAACTCTCCATAGTGTTGAAGGCAATTAGCATTGAAAAGTCATACATTTGAGCAAAAAAACTCAGCAATATATGAAATTCAACTTCAATATCATACAGAGAATTTACTCAAAATAGATCGAGTTTTTTATGGGTGTGAAATATGAAAATTTTATTATAAAAAGAAAAAGTTAGAATTTGAAAAACGCAATCCAAAGTTTCAATTACTTCATTTCTCTTGCACTCTACATGAATAGGAACAAATAAATAAATAAATATAGTTGTGAAACACAAAGAAAGGGAAAAATAGAACTTGTAGCTATTCTTCTCCAAATGTGTTGAATATTATTGAAAATTCTTCACCTTTAATATTGGCATATGGTTCTAGTCCCACTATTACTTCAAGGATGCTAAGCAAGATTTTCAAAAGCTTGGGGAGCTAGGTGATATTTTGTGAAACC
Organism: Coffea humblotiana; assembly: GCA_023065735.1. Taxonomy (NCBI): domain Eukaryota; kingdom Viridiplantae; phylum Streptophyta; class Magnoliopsida; order Gentianales; family Rubiaceae; genus Coffea; species Coffea humblotiana. Next base: position 21,715,294 of record CM041216.1, read on the forward strand.
TTAGGGAAGGTTTCTGAAATTATTCCTTAATATTTTAAGATAAAATGCCCTTACTTTTTTTAATCATTCCTTTATTTTTTTTTCTTTTTCACTACTTTCTTATATTTTTCTTTTCTTACTTTTTTTTTCACTTCTCTCATGTTACTATTGTGTTTCACTTTCCTATTAGTGTTACTAATTATATGCTTATTTTAATATTGTAACTATCTTTTACATATAATTTCATTCTTATTTTATTTACATTATTAGAAAATTCAGGTCAAATTGTATACCATAAAAACTGACATATGCCTAACAATAATCAAAAGTGTATGCTTGCAATTTGACTATTTAAAAATATATTAGCAAACTAGAATTGTAAATTACTTAACATTTAAAAGTATATCCCAAAAAAATAAAGTAACTAATATTTATTTACTTTTTCTTATATAAAGTTGATTAAACAATGTTATTACGATATGAATTTGTTGCCATTATTATTAAAATTTATTTTATTCTAAACTCCAGACATATTGATTTAAGTAATATATGAAATACTCTACAATGTAGATAACATATACTTTGTTAAAATATAGATTTTATGATCATTATTGCTTCCAATAGTAGAAGCTAAACAATAGAAATAAATAAAGAATAAATATAGAAAGATTAAAATTAATATATAAATAATAATAGTAAAGAGAATAAAGTAGTTGATTACATGAGAGAAGCAAATATAATTAAAAAAATATATAAAACAAGGGACAAGTAAATAATAATTAATATGAAAAAAAAATAAATAATAATTAATATGAAAGGGGCATTTTTTGCTCTAAAAATTAAAGCAGAAGGCAATAGACCTATTTATTGAGTTAAAGGAAGTGCAACTGAGAGTAAAGGTTAAGGGGGTTTAATACTTTTAACCGTCATTAGACAAAATAAAGTTTGCTTGCAAACATTTGTACCCATCTACTGCTTTACTTCTTCACTTGGGAGTACAGGGTCAAATTTACCTTGAACAGTGAATGTGGTTAAATAAAAAAAATGATCCATCAAAATTCAAATGGAAGATTTGTCTAAATACATATAATACTTTACCAAAATGTCAATACACTGGTATGATTTTTCCAATTTGCCTTATAAATTTATCTTGCACCAAAGTAACCATAACATTTCCAAAACGCTCGATGAATGCGGAGAATAGATAACCTAATACGCACTTATTTTATTTTATTCTATTTTTTTAAGCAAAATGCAATTCGAAAAGTTCGAAATGGTCAAATGTCAGTGCAAGTGATAAGCACGCAAATATCATAATGTCAATCGAATTAATTTACTGTACTCTATTTGAGCATAATTATGCAACTCTAGTTTCATGGGTGTTTTGTAACTGTATGCTTGTATTAAGGACTCACTTCACTTTGCACCTCAAAATTTTCCAGTAAATCTCATTTTGTACCATCAACTTTTATTTTAAACACATTGCAACTCAAAATTACCAATTGCAGTCACATTACATGTCTAGAACACCTTACAAAATTTGCCAATTCACATTCAAGTAGTAATATTATGTGCAATTAATGAAAGTATACAAATATATCTTGTCTATTCAGTGTTGAAAAAACTCATTAATCTTTGAAAATCTAAAAGAAAAAAAAAAGAGTGAAGGCATAATCTTTTATCACTTTCATTAACAGTAAAACTCATTGGGGAACCTAAGGTAAAAAAAGCCATTGAGGGTGATTAGGAGTATTTTGACAGGATTAAGGCGCAAAACTTCTAAATAAGGAATTAGATGCGCAAAGTGGAAATTACTGCAAAATGGAGGGTGTAAAGTGCAGTTAATCTTTCTGCAAAATAATCACAGATTAATTATCCTAGTTGCTAGCCTCAGGGCGTGAGGCGTTTTTGTGATGAAGAATCGCTACGGAAAGGGATTAGTTGAAAATAATTGCATTGGAAAGTGATCAGTTGGAAAATAACTAGAGTAAAACTGACAAATACTGAATATTCCAGCAAAGGCTAGTAGTGATCTAGTGTGCACGAATCACCGTCTTAACCTTAATCCTAGTTGCAATGGTGTTCAATTTCGCATTCAACACCTGAATCTAGCTGATGATCTATTTTGTGGATTATAGATATCCTTCGATTTTGGCTAAATTGGAGAAAGCTGCAAAGGCCATTTATTTTCGTACGTAAATCCAAATTTTGAATGCGCAGAGCTTAAAGTTTCCATCTCTGAAATATAAGCACATAATAAGCATCAGGCTACTCAAACAGATACTTTGTGGCTCAGCCCGCAATTGTGTCAAATTATCTATTTAGACCATATTTTCAAAATCAGCAACTGGACTCGCTCTGTCTAGAGAGCTTACACCCCCAGACAAATGCTTTTCTGTCGGAACCAACCAGCTACTAGTAACAAACACTTACCCAGACACTGACTCCAGATAAAATAGAGGCCAACTATTCTAAAAGCTAGATATGAGAGCACTCATTCGCAAGACACATTAAAGGAATGATAGCGTTTGATATCCTTTGAAACCAAAATAATTAACCATCCACAGCAATATAAAGATCTTTCTCACTCATTGCAGCGACCTAGTCCAGCAAATAAAAGTACTTAGAACTACAGCAACAAAATTGCAGAAATCAGTCACAGGCTTACTCATATCCAATAAGACCAAACATGTTTACATAAACAAGTTGGGTTTGGATGCCTTGTATGTGGTCTTCAGCTTTCGGCTAGGTGGCCTGACCTTCTTGAACACTAAGGGGAACCTGATTTTGGAGTTATGGAATTGCTTGGTACTCTCCCTCTTGCAAAGCTTAGCAGGAACAGTGGCTGTCTTGATGATCTGAATGCAGTGATAACGAACCCTGTGACGTGAAGCCATTTCAGTGTACATCTGTTCAACAGCACCATTCAAAGTGGTATCACGGTACTCCTTGTACATGTTGTGATAGCCAGTTCTACTCTGATACCTCAACCAGATTCCATAGTTCTTAATTGTGGTTGGATTCTTCTCAAAGATCTAGAAAATATTATGCAAAAAGACAGACAGAATATGTCAAAATTTCCACTCTCACTAATGTAATATTTGCACTGGAAAATGAACGACCAACAGCAACAGAAACTTTCAGCAAAAGAAAAGCAGGGAAAACATTTTCCTTGTACTTTTTTCTCAAGCAGCCCCTTGGTGGGATAACTAGAGGTAAAGATTTTTATAGCTCTCCCTGTGTGAGATCTGGTAATTGAGAACTAGCCATACTAAAAAACAAGACGTGTGATCCTATCAAGCTGCTAATCCACAACAAATTAGAAACCAAAAGGATCAGGGAAATTATTAATCAACACTAATTAGACAAAAGACTGATTAGTCAATACCAACAATTATCAACTTTTAAGACAAGTATCTGTTGCAATGCTACATACCGTACTAAGTTATCCACGAAAATATATATTCTTCAGATTTAAGCCTGATTACATTTTTATTTCCCAATATACCTCATACAACTCAGACAAAATGATAAAGGCTTTTGCCTACGAGATAAATCGATACCAAAATACTTGGTACAGCCAAGTCGCCAAGAATGAAACACTAAGCCTCATGAAAGCACCAAAATGTAAACCATTGAAGCAAATTTGAGTGCACTGTTAAGCAAAATTTTAGGGTCTCTAACTCAGACAAATATCAAACTGGAAAAATACCTCATTGATAGCAAGAACCTGGCCATTGCTCTTCTTAACCTTCTTAAGCTTCCTCAGAAAGTACCTTTTCACATCAATCCATCATAAACCAAATAATCAGAAAATGATTAAAAAAACATAAGTTCCGAACTGCATCAGAAGAAGACATCTTTTACAACTGGAAAGGTCAACAACTCTCTTGTAGCTATATAAACTACACTAAGCCCATTTTTCTACATTAACATACCAACACTTTAAGCAATATCAACATTACAAGCTGTTCACATTTACATGCATTTATCATACAACAAGAACACCTATCTTCATCTAATAGAATTCCGAGCACTAATGATCAGCCAAAGAAAAATATTGACCATCTCCAACACAAAATTGGGCAACCAAAGTCTATGATACCCACCTCCCCTGTTCCTCTGATTAATAATATTTTCACCTTTCTACACTAGTGGACCAGTTACCAAGTTATTCATGCCAAAAGAAAATTTAGAACAATGGCAAAAATCAGTTACTATAAACAAATAATATCTTAAACAAAGCAAGTCCTGCCACCAACCCCCACCCACCCTCAAACACACACAAAACCCAGATTACAACCCATGGTATCTGAACTACCACTTTGAGCTCATATCACTCAAACCCTTAAAAGTTAAAATGCCAAACAAAACATTATCAACTATCCACACATATCTCAACATGTGTAAGCCACATTTGTGACTCAAAAAGATTTCAAATACAAATGCATTTCCCACATAAAAACCTCAATAATTCCAATCTCAACTGAAAACCAAATTCCACTAGTAGCAAACAAATCCACTATTACCACATCCACAAAACTATTCTTGTACACACACATTTCAGCTATAAATAATGTTACACCTTAAACAAGAGTACTCTTTCTCAGTAAAAGAATAGCTTTAGAATCCCAAAATACGCACCAAAACTTGGACTTGGCGCGGACTTCATTGGTCGCCCAAAGCTTCATGCGGTAGATCTTGGGATGCTCATCGGTCTCCGACGGCAAAGCTCTGCCGACCACCTGGTACTGATGAAACTACACCCACAAACACAGAAATTCCAAAAAACACATCAAATAAGTCATAATTTCAAAACCCTAATTTATCAACCGGCCAAATCCAGGCAAAAAACCGTCAATAAACAAAAAGAACCAGTAAATTTAGGGTTTCTGAGAACAGAAAGACGGTAAACGAACCCTGTAATTCACCATTTCAGCCCTCTCCTCTCTCTCTGTGCACTGTGTATCGTGTGCACCGGGGTGCGTGACGGCGAGAGGCGTTTGACAAAGAGAGAGCAGGGTTTGGTAGGCTTATATAGGAGATGCGGAGGCTGATTACTCAGAAAACCCTACACGCCATTAAAAATCGGATTAATTACATTTACCTCCCTCAAAGTTAGGCCAAATTACAAATTGATCCTTGAGGTTTGACCATATTACTTTTGTCCCCCTATCAGTTGCACCGTCCAAATGTAGTTAACAAACAAATCAAAATGACACAAAGTACCCTAGTGCTAAAAGAATTGTAATACAATCAAAGAATCTAGAAAGAGCCATTCTTATGTGAAAATGAAACACGAAATTCAAACAAAGGTCGTAGAACAGTGGAAAAAACTAACAACCAGATTATAAGGAAAAAATATATATATTAAGATCAAACTTTAAATATGGAACCGAAACAAGGGAAAGAGGACAAAAAATGGGTTTACACAAACCAAGAAAAAAAGAAGTTAAAAAAAAAAAGCCAACAACAAAGGAACATCAATAATCAAGGGTTTGAAAATTTTCAAATTCTATTTGGTTAAGTATCCTAAAGTATATAAGCATGCAAATTTCTTCAACGTTTTCTTAACCTAATCAAGGGAATAAATTTGTGTGCTACTAGTCAAAAAAATAAAAGGAAAAGAAGATTTGAATATTAAGCAGCAAGATATATTCGCCATTGAAACTAGGGGATATTTTAAAGAGTTTGATCAGGACCATTACTCAATGGCTTCACATGGCAAATACTGATGCCAACAGCAGCATTGAAAAATATGTAGGAAAAATTTATATCTTTCATTTGAATCAATTTCAACATGCATCATCCACTTGGAGTTGAATCTATTATACAAAAGGAAGAACCATGTAATACCACTTCAACACACATATATGCATAAATCAATACAATATAAAATGGAACCAAGTTTGCTTCAGATCTGAGAGTTGGGTCCTTATTGATTCATTTGGTGTCGCCTAAATAATAATTCTAGCTTGATTTACCTATATGTACTTGATAATCTACTCAAAATTTCATCTTATTTATTTCAATCAAAACTATGGAATTTATGTGTGGACATAGTTTTCTGGAGTTTGGCATGAATTTGGCGGTGGAAGAGGTAATATTGGGTTTAATCTGTATGAATTTCATGGCTAGTTTTTGGTAGATTTCATGATAATAAATCTTGTATACAATAAATTGAGTACAAAGATTTTTTTTTCTTTGAAAGAGGATTTAAATAATTAAAGACTGAGGTTGCGAGAGTGGTGGCTCTAATCATTTGCCAAAGACCAACCGTTGCCTATTTTGATAAGGCTGGAATTTTGGATGTTGGTAGAACAAGGAATACAACTTAGGCTTGAAGGGTATTTTAGAACCTCAACATAACTTTTATGCTAATTTCGTTTGAATGTCAGTGGTCAACACTAATTGATTGACGACAAGGGTGTAAACGTTATGAATTTTTGTATTTGGAGGTCTTTTGGTAAATGGTCAAATCTAAGGGTCAAGATTATAATTTGGCAAAACCCAACGAGAGGTAAAACATAATTAATCAAAGGTGTCATTTGGTAAGAGAATTTTAGAATGAAGAATTGATATAAACTTTATAATTGTTGTTTAGATTACTACTATTGAAATTGGGATTTTAAAATCATATCTAAAAATTTGAAATTCTCCAATTTCCTAGTAATCTGGAGGGTTTTGGACAAAACTCAAGTCTAATTCCGATTTAGAAATGGGCCCGTCCCGCCACTCATAAAAAATTAATATATAATTATATACATATATATAATTATATACATATATATAATATATATATTATAACTATAATATTTAATTATAATTATATATTTTAGTATAATATTAGTATAACTATATAATATATTTATAATAATAAATATAAATATAAATATATTTATAATTATTATATATACATATATAATATATTATATGAATATATATTTATAATTATTATATATACATATATAATATATTATATGAATATATATTATAATTATTTAATTAAATATAATTATATTTATATAATATATATTATAAATTTATTAATATTATATAATAATGTAGTTATATTATTTATAAATATATTTATAAATGTATATTACATGTGCATACAATTATTATATAATTATAATTATATATTTATATTATAATATTTGTATAATTATATTTATAATATTAGTATAACTATATAATATATTTATAATAATAAATATAAATATAAATATATTTATAATTATTATATATACATATATAATATATTATATGAATATATATTATAATTATTTAATTAAATGTAATTATATTTATAGTTTCCTGGATCCAGTTTATTGTTGAAGTTTCATCAATTGTTTGGAATTGATTTGAGATTGTTTCATCAGGCACCCAATTTGAAGTAGATTCCGTAGGTATCCAGTTTGAGGATGATTCCTCAGGGATCCACTCCCAATTAGCTTGATTCTGATTTGATGATGTTTGGCACTCATTAGTTTGATTGCTGGATATTTCTCCGTGGGAGTTTTGTTCCCAAGTAGAGTATCCATCAAAGAGATAGTTTTTCTCTTCTGAATTATATGATGATGAACTTCCTTCACCTGTCATGTTTCTGCACAAAGGAGTAGTTAGTTTAAAGAGTATAGGATTAAAAAGTTGGGATATTTTCCCTTTACAAGTGATTTGGAAAGAGACTATTTGGTTGAGAAAGGATGTTCCTAGAATGATATGGTTAGTCAGATATTTTGTTAAAAAGAAAGTATTTGAGAATTGGTTTTGTATATTTGGAATTTTGAATTCGACATTGATCTTGGGATTGTTGGTTTTTCTAAGAACTTCTAAAAACTGAATTGGAATGAGGTTTTCTGGAATATAGTTTTGGTCTGTCTCTGTATGAAATAGGGTTTTGGTTTCGATTACATAATTGCCAATAATTAGTAATCGTATTTGGATCGAATATTCCTGAAATAACTGAGAATTGTTATTCAGGTTCACAAGATTGGTTGTTTCTTTTTGAGGATTCCGAATAAGAAATTTGTCAAGGATTTCTAGAAAATCCTGGAGTTTTGATTTGCAAAGATTTTGTTTAGAGATTTTGAAGTTGTCTTTTTCTGGAATATCAAAGAGAAGATTTTTGATCGAAACTTGGTTCAGGTAGGGTTGTCTTGTTTCTTCAATGATGTTGAGAAGAAGGTTTTGGTATTTGACCATAGGTCCTTCTTTTTCATCTTCATCACTGGTGGTTTGGGAGGAAGATGTTGGAATATAATTGTTATAATCTTTTCTCGTTCAGATTTGTGAGTGCCTGATTCGATCAAAAGATTTGATAGTTGGGTTTCGAATTGGTCTGCTAGTTCTAAGATATTGAATTTTTGGTAATGTATAGGTTTATAAATTTTGAAAGTGGATAAGGCTGGTTGTTTTATAGAAGAGAAAGGACTTTCAAGGTTTATAGGTTTGGGTTGTTTACTGGGTTTTGTATGATAGCTAGATAGCCCAATCTGTTTGTAAAAGGATTCAAGACTTCTTTCTTGGGCCTGATCTTTTATAGGTTTGAGAAACCAGCTTGCTTCCTGATCTTTTGTAGATCTGAGAAACCAGCCTATTTGTTAGTCCTATTCACAAGTTGTTTCTTCTCAGGACTTAATCTTCTTATATTGGGATCTAAGAAGGCCTTTGAAGAAATCTTTGTTGTGAACTTTGTCTCTATCTGACTTTGTTAGGAATATATGTTGATATTTACTGGAATTTAGGAATAACTTTGATGAATCCTCTTGGGCTGCATCAGATATGTCCAGGGTAGATATAACATTGAATTTCATTATTTTTGGGAGGATGTTCCTGTCTTGTAGATCATATTCATCCTTGTTGGTTGCGACGAAGATGTTGTGAATAATATTTCTGTCTCCTATGATGAGATGTTCTTCCCACCATTTTTGAAATTGCCAAATAAATCCTACGAATAGGATATGAGTAACTAACTGATTGCAGCCATGTGATGTTTGATTAAACATAGTTGTGGTTGTCATCTGTTGAGATATCATGAGAAAATGATATTTGAATATTCCATCTATGTTCCATTCATAGATGTCACCCTTATTGTATAAATGTTGAAAGATATTGGGTTTTATCCTGAAAATATCAGAATGAATTATTTGAGGGTGATATAGATTTTGGATGTTTTCTTGGTTGGGAGTATAATCTTGTAAAAAAGGGTTTGAATATGATTTATTTAAGACCCTTGAAAGTTTGGTATGGTTTTAATCATTGTGGTTTTTTGGAGTTTCAATTCTGATTTGGGGAATGGAATAAGAAAGGATTGTTCAATCCTAACTTTTTGATTTTCTGATTGATCTAAAGGTTTGAAAAGTAAGTTTGAAAATCAGGTATTTGGAAGAGAAGTTTTTGGGATGAATTGGGTAAAAAGATTGAAGAGACATTTTTCTGGATAGATTGTAAGAATCTTCTTGACATGGGTATAGGCTGCTTCTTGATCAATTCTGATCTCAATTTCATGAATGACCAATTTTGCCGATGAAGGTTCAGCGTGAATCTCTTGTTTGGTGACTAATTTTGTCAGAGAAGATTTTGTCTGAGTTTTTCCGACGGATGCGTCTGATAGCTTGCCATTTTGTATTTTCAGCGGAGGGATGATCAATCCTATTCTTCCAGGAATATAAAGATTGGATGTAATGATTCTTCTTGAATATCTGATTTTTCTAACTCCATTTGATGGGTCTGATGGGTCTTAAAATATCAATTCGAGATCTAGCCAGTTTTGATAGATCTGATTTTTCAGATACTCCTTGTATTTGAGACTGTCCCTTTAATTTGTTGAAGATCCATATCTCCTCAGTTTGTCCCTTGTATTTGCTGGATAACCATGTTTCCTCTGTATAAGATTCCACCTTGAGACTTGGGTACTCGATATTAAGTACCTTTAGCTTATCAGGCTACAAATGTTTGTAGGTTATGAAAGAATATATAAACAGTTTAGGAATTTCTTCCAGATTATTATTTGTAGATTTTTCTTCTGAATTTTCCCGAGAAATAAGTTTGTTACTAGAAGGAGAATTAAGTTCAGGGGTTAAATTTGAAATGAATATTTGTGAAGAATTCTGAATTATATTTTTATTTGACTGGGTTTCAACTTGTTGATTTTCTTGTTTAGAAGAAATAATTTTTGTTTGTAGATCTCTAATAGCCTTAGACTTATGAGATGTTGAGAAGAAAGTTTAGTGGTTTCTTCTTTTTTAGTAATTTTTGTTTGAAAATTTTTTATAATTATTGATTTGACACTAGGTTGAGTTTTAGATAAGACATTTATTGTGGAATATCCTATGTTTAAGGAGTTTCCTATATCTTTTCTTACATCAAGACTAGTGATATTATCAGAATTATTCATTGGTTGACTAGATACTAAAATGTTAGATCTTTGGTTTGGTAAATCTACTGGATTTGATAGATCTACAGGAGAATCTGGTAAATCTATAAATTTGTTTTCCAATACTTTTTACAGATCTGGTAGGTTTATAGATCCTGATGGTTTTATATGGGTTGTTTGAGATAGATCTATGGATAGATCTATGGCTTCTAATTTTGTTTGGACAAGACCTGGTGTGGAATCCTGAGGTTTTATAGTTTTTGACATAGAAGATGTAGGTTTTGAAATATTTTAGACTAGATTTTCGAGCTCCGATACGGACACCTTAGATGTTTGAGACTCATATCAGTCAAAGAAATGAATATGTTGTTTTGTTTTTCTCAAAAAATCATATAAGTTTTCTTGTATATTTTTTCGGGCTTCTCCCTGATATTTGTCAAAAAATTGTTTTCTTTTAAAATGGTTGTGGTTTGCAAAGAATTCCGATCTAAGGTATTGTTTGTCAATCTAGAATTCTGAAGGTTTGTTTTCTAGTTTTTCTTGAATAAGAATTGATTGCTCAATTCGAGCAATTCTGATATGAAGGTCATCTAATGGTTTGTTGTTTAAAGAAGAAATAGGAGATCTGGAGTTTATTCTGACAGACGAAGCCATAAGCAAAGACAAGTAAATAAATAATTAGTCCAATAAATAATTTAAACAACTTATAATCCTCTTCCCTTTGGCACAGAATCCTTCGGGATCCATGGAGGATAACCATTTTTCTAAACCGATTATAACAAAGATAGTGAGGATACTACAAGAAAAAATCTAACCTTTTGAGAAAGATTAACTATACATGACGACCATATTTCCATCATAATAAAGATAGTGATGAGACTACAAGAATAGATCTAATCTTTTGAGAAAGATTAACTATGCATGACGACTATATTTTCAAATAAAAATCATAATATTAATAGTAAAAACCCATGAAATCAGATCTGATCATTCGACACTTCGCCGTCCTGGATCTTGGACCACAGGAATCTTAACATCCCTACAGGATTGCCAAATCTCATAGCTCAGTATGGACCGGAAGTTAGCAATTACAGGCTCCATATCCTTCGGATAGATCCAAAGTCATAAAATCAATACTATCAATACTATAATAAATTTGAATACATTAGATAGTAATCACGAAATTAAGCAATCTCATCAGACAGGTCTAAACTTGTAGATCTACACTAGAAATATCATAAATAAAGAAAGATGGTAATCACGAAATTAAGCAATCTCATCAGACAGATCTAAACTTGTAAATCTACACTAACAATATCATAATAAGTAAAAAAGATAGCCATCACTTCACTTCCCCCTCTAGCTCTGAAACCAGACGGGATAAGAGGTTAGCTCCTTAAACCAGAAAAGTAAATAAATGAATTAAAAAGAAAGCATAAAGGTTAGGAAGTGGGTCGTAGTCGGATTGCCACTAGTTAGTATAGGTGATTGAACCAGTCATGTATAAACAGAATGTAAATAGAATGTAAAAACAAGTTAGTAAATTAGCTTAGACGGTATAACCGACCATATATGGTTAGTATAATTAAAATAAATAAAAATAAGTAAATGAATATTATATGAATATATATTATAATTATTTAATTAAATATAATTATATTTATATAATATATATTATAAATTTATTAATATTATATAATAATGTAGTTATATTATTTATAAATATATTTATAAATGCATATTATATGTGCATACAATTATTATATAATTATAATTATATATTATATTATAATATTTGTATAATTATATTTAATTATATATATAATATTTAATTTAATTAGTTACAAACTTATAATAATATTATTATTAGCAAACTTATAATAATAATATTATTAGTTATATGTATTATATAATATATATTAGTATATGTAATATAATTGATATTATCAATTATACATATTTACTAATAGAAATTATTAATTAGTTATACTAAATTTACTAATACATTTAATTAGTAAAAATTTCTTATATCTCATTTCGAAAGAATCAACGAACCAAACATCAACTATAGTAATGATATACATTTCTGGTACTGAACCAAATAGATGTATTGGAATGTCTGACTCCATTTCAAACCTAAGATGAATAATCCTAAATTCGAATTCAATTCCAAAGCGCAAACCAAACGCCACCTTAGATGTCGGGCTCTTTTCGGTCGTGGGTTGAGTTAGTGGGATCTAATTAATACATGAGCTGTAGCTCCATTTAAGGATTATTGTTAATTGCAGATTGGTTAAACCTTGAACTCGCCCAAATGTAACAAAATTTGAAGTAATTCTGTTAACAAGATGAAAATTTCAATTGTGTAATGTACTAATTAAAGTATTAGGCCACATGCAATCAAGTGGAGGCAATTGCCCTCACTTAATTTTGAAACGAAAACCCTAGTCGTCGAAACGAAACCATAGTGTGCGACCTTGGCTGACTCCGGCGAGTTGCGTAAGCCGATGGCAAGCATTGGCTGGCCAACCTTCTGACAAGGGTGGGCATCCATCCGTCTCTCCTGCCTTTCGGGCAAAGTCCTTCTCTGAACTGTTTTCTGCATCTTCCCAGCAACGACTTTATGTGGCAACGGCATTGTCGACCCATCGTGGTGAACCAGTAGTCTCCTTTGCACGTGATGCAATTGAAATTGTTACGCAGCCATTCCGTTTTTGCTCTGGTAGGTAAGTTTTCTCGCCAACAGACCTATCATGGAGGACATCAAGAAAATTTTTCCTTTCTCTTGACTTGAAGGATTCCTATTCCATTGGATTGCTAGATGCAAGGCATATCTTGATTAGGCTCCACAACGAGGTGGATTTTCTGCGAGTTTGGACTAGGAATGTGTGGTATATCCTCGGCAGTCCCATGAGAGTGTTCAAATGGACGTCCACCTTTCATGTTGACAAGGAGTCGTCGTTGGTACCTGTGTGGTTTAGTTTCCCCAAGCTCCCTGTTCATTTATTCGACAAGCAGTGTCTGTTTCAGATTGTGTCGTGCTTGGGACGGCCTCTTTTTATCGATGCTGCGACTGCCGCATTGTCTAGACCAAGTGTGGCTCGAGTTTGTGTTGAGATTGATTTATTGAAGGAGTTATCACCTCGTGTGTGGATTCAGCCGGGGGAGGATCATGGGTTCTGGCAGCCGCTTAACCCAGAAAGCATGCCGAAATATTGTACCCATTGTTTTCGCCAAGGTCACAGTCAGTCGAAATGTCACGTTAAAAATCCTGAACTGCATCCAAAGGCTCAAGGGGAGAAGAAGCTGTTGGCAAGGGAGGACAAAAGACCGACACGGGATGGCAACAATTTGAGTGTGGGGCAGGACGGTGAACATGATGTAAAATTGTCATGCGCTGAAGTTGCTCCAGGGGATAACTCAGAACCAGTAGGGACATTGATGGCGACTATAGGAAAGCCTGTTGCGGAGGAATTTGACGGGGAAACGACTGAGGTAGGTGCTGGGAGTGCGGGGACTCAGCAGGGTCAGGTCAGCATGGGTGCAGCAGCCGAGTTAGTGGAGAATGCGATTGTTGCAGCAGCAGACATGATCATCATTGATCTTGTTAAGCGGGTGGCCAGTGAAGAGGCGAACATGGTGGCTGCAGGAGGGGACATGATCCCAGGGAGTGGTGTTCAAGCTAGGTTTGGGGAGGAGGAGGATGAGGAGGTACCGACGGGAGCATCTTCTGACACCATCACTTGTGCAGGCTGCCTTTTCACCGCGGGGGTTTGGAGGTCAGCGCAGTGGGGGGGTGGAATCGCACGATGTGGCTATGACATTGCATTTAGACCAAGTTTCCATCCTCGAACACGGGTTTCGAAAAGCGAAGGGGTGGGGTATCCAGGCCACGTTCCCGTCGGATAGAGAACTAAGGTCGGTATCCAAGAAATCTCAAAATTCTTTCCATATTTTATCTCATGATTAATGCGTGTTTCTGGAATATTCAGGGGATATCAAAGCCTCCAAATCTTAGAAGACTTAAGAAGTTAAGTCACATGCATAAACTAGCGGTTGTGGGAATATATGAACCCAAATTATCTAGGAATGAAGTTGACTCGATTCGAATACATTTAAATTTTGACTTTGTTGTGTGTAATTCGTCAGGGGAGTTGTGGGTTTTCTTTTGTTTCCCTTTGTTAGTCAGGTGGTTGGGGAATCGGATCAGCATCTCTCTATTCTCTGGGGGCATCCTCAGTTTCCTATTCCTACACTAGTCTCATTTGTGCATGCAAAGTGCCAGATGGCTGTTCCTATTCCTATTCCTATTCTTTGAGAGGGTTTGTTACAGGATAAATCTTGGCAAGGTCCATGATATGTTGTGGGGAATTTTAATCTCATTCTCTCGGCCAGTGAAAAGAAAGGGGGGAGGCAGTTTCGGCCAGCGAAGGGCTTAGAACTGTCCCGTTTTATGAGTAACCGGGGAGGTGTTCGATACAGACTTCTCTGGCGGTAATTTCACTTGGTGTACTAATAGAGTCGGGCGTGCGCAAATTTGGAAACGTTTGGATAGAGTGTTGATCAATATGGAGTGCTTAAATTTCTCCTTGTCAGTCTCTGTATCCTATTTGGTGCAGGCACCGTCAGATCATGCCCCGCTTTTGCTCTCTTTCGTTCCTAGAGCTACCTGTAGGAGTTGTTCATTCTGGTTTTTGAACATTTGGCCTTCTAAAGAGGGGTTTCTAGACGTGGTCAAGACAGCTTGGCAAATGGAGGTGACCGGATCCCCTTTCTATGTGGTATGAGTGAAATTAAGGAATGTCTCCCGTGCTTTGCACCTATGGAACAAGCAGATATTTGGTGATGTCTTTGAAATATTAAGAAGGGGGAAGTGGTGGCGGCGGCAAAGCTTAGAATACAATCTGACCTACCGTCGAGACCCATATGGAGCTCCAGCATGCTCAAGCTACCTTGCAGAGGCTGCTAGCAGTTGAAGAGCAATTTTGGAGTTAAAAGGCTAGAGTCAAGTGGCTGAAACACGGAGATTATAATTCAAGATATTTTCATTCAGTGGTCAAGCAGCGCCGTTTTCGGGCTACAATTTGCAAGATTCAGGACTCAATGGGGGAATGGGTGATGGCTGATGATGGGATAGGGAAGGAAGCTGTGAATTATTTTAGTAACTTGTTTTCGGCCGATCCTGTGTCCGAATTTCAGCTTTTCCATGTTATCCCTAATTTACGTGCTGATATCAATAATACAGGCTTGGAGGAAATGAGGAAGGTGATTTTTGAGATGGATGGAGACAGTGCTGCTGGACCAGACGGTTTTACGGAAAAAATTTTTACGGCTGCCTGGGAGGTAGTGGCTCAAGATGTGTACAAGGCGATTTTGAGTTTTTTCTGTGGTACGGAACTACCTCGCTTTATTATGGCTACGACCATTGTTCTTCTTCCCAAGATCATGAACCCAAAGAATTTTACTCAATTTCGTCCTATTAGTGTAAGCAAATTTCTGAATAAAGTAATATCTTGAATTTTGGTGGGACGGCTATCAGGTATTCTGCCTCGAATCATTTCTCCTCAACAGATTGGCTTTGTTAAAAGGCGGTCTATTTCGGATAATTATCTGTTGGCGCAGGAGTTGATGTCGGATATGGGGAGGAAGTCCAGGAGGGGAAATTTGGCTAGTTAAATATGGCTAAGGCGTATGATAGGGTTTCCTAGCGATTCCTTATTGCAGTCTTGCGTCGGTTTGGCTTTGGTGAAAAATTTATTGACATGGTGTGGAGGCTGATTTTCAATGTTTGATTTTCTGTGCTTGTAAATGGTGTGCCCTATGGTTTTTTCAAGTCTTCCAGAGGGTTGCGTCAAGGGAATCCGTTATCACCGGCACTGTTTATTATTGGCTCGGAGTTCCTCTCCCGAGGCTTAAATTCTCTTGTTTCTCAGTCGGGATTTGTGGGTTACAAGGTACCGCGGCATTGCCCCTCTGTTACTTATTTAGCATTTGCAGACGATGTTATAATTTTTGCCAATGGGGGTGCGGCATCGTTAAAGAGAGTCATGCAGATACTGGAGTGATACCAGAATGACTCTGGCCAATTGGTTAATGTGTAGAAAAGTAGATACTTAGTACACCCTCTGATCACATTAGCTTGTAAAGGTGTAATTGAGCGGGTTACTAAGTTTCAGAAGAAAGATTTTCCGGTTTGACATCTGGGAGCGTCGTTGTTTATTGGGAGAGCCAAGGAGGCTTATTACTCGGACCTATGCCAGAAGGCTCTTGATAAGGTGCTATCTTGGAAATCACGATTATCATTTGGGAGGAAACTTATCTTGATTAGACATGTTCTATCCAGCATCCCCATCCATTTGTTGGGGTTGGGCGTGATACCAAAAGGTATTTTTCTGGTGATTGAAAGGGTTTGTGCGGATTTCCTTTGGGGAATGGATGGCGAGAAAAAGAAATTCCATTGGATCCGATGAAGGGACTTGTGTTATCTCACAGAAGAAGGAGGGGCGGGGTTTCGATCACTCAATGACACGTATAAGGCTTTCTCTTGTAAGTTATGGTGGAATTTCCGGTGTGGTCTCTCTTTGTGGGCGAGATTCCTTCATTCTAAGTACTGCAAAGGACTCCACCCCTGCCAAATTTCCGTGTCTCCCTTATGCTCGGCAACTTGGAAATGACTGCTCGATATTAGGGGGGTGGTGGAATTGTTTATTGGGTGGAGTCTGCATGATGGACGGTGCAACTTCTGGTATGATAATTGGACTGGGCACGAGGCCTTTTATCTGAGAGTGGAGGTACGGGAGGATATCTCTTTTCACAACGTTATGGAGAATAGGAATGGGTCACGTGGAGGCTAGCAGAAGTCCTGCCGTTCGACATGGTGCAGTAGGTATTAGAGGTGCTGGCCCGTGTGGGGGTTCCCCTGATAGAATGATTTGGATAGCATCAAGTTCGAGTCAGTTCTCGTTATCATCTGCATATAGCGAGGTTCATGAGATGAAGCCGTCCTCACTCCTATTCCGACAGGTGTGGCATGCAAGTGTTTCCCTAAAGGTGTCCTTCTTTATGCTTCGGTTACTGCTTAATTATCTTCCCTTGGATGACATGTTAGCAACACGCGGGTTTTAGCTTCCATCAAAGTGCTCATGTTGTCCGCTATCGAATATTGAATCGCTTCGGCACTTGTTCTGTTCTTGGAGGGGGATCTAGCGGCTGCGGTGTGGAAGTTTTTTGGATCGATATGTGGGTTGGCTCTTAGTGTCGGTCATGTCCGAGTGTGGTTGGGTAGTTGGTGGCTTAAGCCGGTGAAATCGAAACGGCTTAAGTTTGTGTTCCGGCTCTTACCGAGTCTTATCTGTTGGCACATTTGGAAGGCTAGGAATAAAGCAGTCTTCCATAGGACAGTGCAGAATTCAAACTGGTGTATGTCAGGTCATCTTTCGGGATTTAAAGGATGCTTATTGGCTACAATTCGGGGAGTTGTAGTGAGTGTTGGAGTGGCCTACGTTCTTAGAGTTGGTGGAGTGTCGGCCTGATGCTTTCCTCATGCAACAAATTCGGTGGCACACTCTGTGGCCTAGCGTTGTCAAGCTCAATATCGATTGATGCTCGAAAGGTAACCCAAGGGTGAGTGGTGGAGAGGGGATCCTTCGGAACTCTGCGGGATGTATGGTATTTGCGTTCTCCGGATATCTTGAGAGGTGTACCAGCTTGCAAGCAGAAGCCAAAGCATTGTTAATTGGGCTGCAGTTATGTGTGCAGTGGGGTTTCATGGGTAATTTGGTGGTTGAGACGGATTCTTTGATGTTACAACGAATTCTGTTGAAGATTTACCAGTGTCCGTGGTCCATCAGTGGAGAGGTGGGGAAGATTGAGCAAGTGGCTCAGGGGGGGAGGGGTTTTCAGCTCACACACTGCTATAGGGAAGCAAACAAGGTCGCGGATGTGTTGGCGAATGCAGGTTCTGCTCATCCTCATCAATTGGTTTGTATTTATGGAAATATTGCTGAGTTGCCCACAATGGCTAGGGGTGAATATCGGTTGGATAAGCTTGCATTTCTTTCCTTTCGCAGATTTAGGATCACAAGTGCTAATTCCAAAATGTAACGCCTCCTTTAGTTTTTGAATAAAATTACTTATATTTAAAAAAAAAGAACTCCCCCAAATGTTTATTGAAATTTGAACCCAAAAAAAAGGACAAAGAAAAGATAATCTTTCCTTTATTTAAATTTAAGTTTCTTTTTTTACATATGAGGCATGCACCCAGAAACCAGATTGTGCCCTAAATTTGTGGGAAAGAATAACAAAAAAATGAAAAATATTTGTTGAACCTTAAAAACTTTTTTAAAAAAAGGCTATAGGGTTGTTTTCCAAACCCAAAATTTTTAACATCATTTTAATTAAGTGGATAAATTCTAATTTGGATTTTTTTTGGCGCAAAAGAGGCTATAGGGTAGTTTAATAACAAAATCATATTTTGTGTGGAAAATTCTAACATCAATTGGGAAATATAGGGTCGATTGTGGTTAGAAGTGTACAATTGTAACCGCAACCTCTCATTGAGTTGTTTTTCTTTTCTTTGTAGCACTACCTATATCTCCAGATGAACAAGAATGAATCAAATTTGCAGTCTAATATATTTCTCGTAACATAAATAAATTTAACCACGGTCACAATTTTTAGCGCTGGAAGCAAATTCTAGCCAATTCTTAACCAGCTATTACCAAGTAATAAATAAATAAAGTGTAGTAATACATGCAGAAAAAATTGAGAAATTCTAGTTAGATGAATTAGTTTGTCGAGCAAAAGATTTGCATTATTTTTAGCAATTAAATTATTTTTCCCTTTAAATAGTACTTTGAACTCCGTCTTTTGTAACGATCCCAGCAAAAGTCAAAGTGGGATATGTCTAGTTATTAATTACAAGTAAATTTAGTACTTTAACCATCCAATAGTATAATTAAAGGATTAATCTATTATATTGGATGAATGACAACTATGTAAATTTGAACTTGAAATTCAAATTTTGGATCAATAGCGATAGTGCATACATTGTCAGGGCATGTAAGATTTACTCATAATTAAATAGTGAAGAAATCTACTCAACCACCCACAAAACGATCTTGCATAGCTTGGTATACTTCTTTTGTTTTCTTTTATAAGAAAGACAAAAAAAATGTTTAACAAGAAAAAAAACAAATGTTTAACACAAGTTCACTGTCGCTAATCCAAAAATTGAGCTTTGAAGGCGAAAAACATGATGTATATAGACATTGGAATTCTTTGCTTGGAACTTGAAGAAACATTTGGGAGCGGGAGGGAGGGGCAATTCATATTTTTGATGGACCTAGTTATCTATTTTTCTGATGGAAAAAAGTTTGAAAATCTTGGAGCCGCTCCCCAAGTCGAAATTCCAAGATCCGCCCATGCAACTTTAATATGTCTCCTACAAATAACTGTCAACGTGAGTTACTACTCACTAGTAATTAGATTTAATACTTTTGGGCATGTAATTTATGCTCAAAAGTTATTGTTCCACCGTTGTGCATTGGGCGTTAGAATTGTTGACAAATCTCATGTCCTCCTATACAAAGGTTTTAAGGGGATGAAAATGTCATGCCCCGCATCTCCTAGTAAAAGGATTCATTTAGTTGATGGATTAAATGATATGGAACGTCTCATCTTTAAATTATGGAAGTCATCCTGGGGTTCGTAGTCCCACTTGTCTAGTGTTCAGTTGATTAAATATTGGATGTGACATCTATATTATACATAGTATAAGGGTTCGTAGTCCTACTTGTCTAGTGTTCAGTTGATTCAATAAACCCTTATACCTATAGTATTGTTTTTGTTGGATAATTCAATAGTTTATCAATGAGCAAATTGCCCAATTAGCCATTAAACTTTTACTTTTATATTTTTTGGCCCTTTATTAAAAGACTATACTTATCCATCAAATTTGTTAGGTGCATATTTTTCATCATTCCGTTTGCTTCTATCATCAAGTCAAACAAATCGAGAAAATGGAGGTTAGATTTGTCAACACAACATAGTTTTTGCTTAAAAGTTTAATATTTAATTACACTTTAGCCTTTTCGGTCAAATTATGAGCTCATCCGTAATTTAATAGGTCAAAATAAAATTTGTAAAACTTTTTTTTCGATCTTCTAGTTCCACCTCCCACCAATGTTTTTAAACTCAGACCGGCCAGCGAACCGGAGAGGAGGCCGGTTCGCGGTCCGACCGGCCGGTTCACCGCTTTTTTTTTTTGCAACTTTAGTGCTAAGTACTTCACATGTTTTCACTCTATACTTGAACTTGAGAGCTAATGCACAATCTAACATGATTATTGATAACCTAAGTCCTTAAAATGAATTCACCAACATAACTAAATTTAAATTGAGATAATAATAAATTTCTTAAAAGTTATACATAAAACCTGGAGTGATAAACACAACTAAAATATCATAATTCACCACAAGTTTTTATAAATTCATTACAAACATAAATAGATATAATCCAAATGTTCACCAATTATCACAAATAAAAACACAAAATAAATAAAATAAATGTTGACATTCTTTTACAATCCTAAAAAAGTCCATAAAAGAGTCCAACTCATATTTAAAACAAACAATTTGAATAACAAACTTCCATCAGTGGCATGATAGGCAACAACACCACCTTCACAATTTCATCAACTTAACCTGAAAAAGTTAAAAGTTTATTACAAAAATATAAATATAATTGCTTTAACTCAAAAAAAGCCAAAAAATTTTGAAAAACAAAGATACAACTAAACACATAAAAAATTAATTGCTACTAAACATCACTAATTAACATGTTATATTACCAATCATTATGCAAAGCTGTATTTTTTCAACCAAATGTATGTGAGTCTAAATTTGCCCAAAGCAATGCCAATATAGTTGTCAATCAAAACATTTGTTTATGTGAAGCTAAAAAGAATATACATTATTAGCACTAGCACAAAAGGATCGTTGTCCCTTTACTAGACTAATAGACAAGTATTTGTATCCATGTGCTCAAACTAAAAATGCAGCTCGTTAGATGGCCAAGCATGTACACCAACAAACCAAAAAGTAAAGAGTTTTTACTATTAAAACTACATCCTTAAAGAAGAAGTAGACTTTAATTACTAGCTGCAAAAGATAATGACAAGTAAAAACATGTCTTTATTTTTGTTGCTTCAGTGAAACCTATAAAATTCAAGATGAATGAGCACTCAGTAGGCCAATTACTTCATCGAGATAGAAAACACAAAAGATGGAGTTCATAGCATACAAATGTTACATGCAAACAAACAACATCAAAGGAACAAAAAATAGACATCCGGGCTTCTCTAATTCCGAAAAATACAAAATTTAAAACAAAAATTTTATTAATTCCGAACATGTCTAATTTTATTAATTTTATCAAAGGAACCAAAGATTAATTCCGAAAAAATACAAAATTTAGAAACCTAACATGTCTAATTTTATTAATTTGATACTTCATCCAAAAAATAGCTTCTGCAAACATGACTACAAAATAATTAATGATTCATAGTTTCATCCTTAACTAATAAAACAAAAATAAAACGTCAATTAGGGATAAGGAAACGGATGAAAATTGGGGAGAAAAAAAATAAGAAAATACGAAAACAAAAAATCTTGAAAAGGGAAAAAATAAACTAACCAAGATGGAAAAGCTCTGGAGTCTCAGGTATCTTGTGAAAGTTGAAGTTTCCAAATTCCAACTTGCCTATAAATCATCTAAAGATAACGGCGTGATGATTTTGTCATGGATATTTGGATGTGGAAGGGTTACGAAGAAAAAAAAATCAAGAGGAGAACTGAAGAAGCCGAGGAAGTCTGAAGTGAAGCCGAGGAAGTGAAATGTGCTATTTGCACTCTGCTGTGTCTTTTCTTAATGCTGGGGTTTCTTTTATTTAATTTGATTTTAGTTCTTTATTTAAGTTAAGTAAAATTCTTCACAACAAGAGCTTGTCCTCCAGTTGTGGTTCAGTGGTAAGAATACTTTATTATGGCCATGGAGACCCGAGTTTGAATCCTGGCAGCCTTCATTCTTGCTGTTGTTTTAAATTTGAGGTAATGAACTTGAAAATTTAAGAACCGCCGGTTTACGGTTTATACGAGTTTTAACGATTCGTCCAATTCATCCGGCTTCTAGTGGTTTTTCATTAACTTACGGGTTTGATACTAGACCGGACCGATGATATGTCCAATTCGCGGTCCAACCAATCGAACAGGCTGGTCTGGTCCGGTTCTAAAAACATTGTTGTCGCGCCCCATTTTTCAAAAATAATAATATTATGAGTTTATAAAAACGGATTTTGATTTATTTTGAGTGAAAATGAATTTTTAATTTTTAGAAAATAAATAAAGAAATGGGCCTAAAATGGAACTAAAAAGTGCGACGATTTTGGCCCAAAATAAAAGTTTAAAAAGGGTATTTTAAGAAAAAATAGAAGTCACCACTTTGTATTGAGTTAAGGTGTACCAAATCACCTAAAATGAATTTTTAAATAAAAAGTAGAGAAAACCTTTTTTAAACGACTCCAACTTTGCAAAAATCAGAGAAAAAGGGATCGGGAGTCACATTTGAAGAAAGGGAAGACAAGGATAATGTCCAAAGCACCCTTTCAACCTAACCAAGGCTAGTTGCGTGTTTTAATAAAAAATTTTCTTATTTTAACCTAAAAATTTATCACATTTGGATGTCACTATATGGATGCAAAATCTAAAACCTAAGACGATATCGGGGGGTCGAAATATCTCTTCAAAGTTTAATTGGTGCAAATCACATTAATTGTGATGCCCAAGAATGATTCTTTAAAGAGGTCACGAATATGCAAAAATATAAGATTCGATGAAAAGAAAAGAAAAGAAAATAATAATATATATATATATACATGACCTAAAGGAATGCATCATTATGGGTGCGGGAAGTTAAGATTCATGATTTTAATTTTCCCTTTAATAGAGGGAATACGAGTGTACTAAGACTAGAAAGCCATACTTGTCTATATCCCATATTTGAAGGGTTAATTCTAACCTAATCAAGCAAATGATCTAACCTATTTCTAATTTTCTTTAAATGAAAATACAATTCTAATGTCATATCTCACACGTAGGGATAAGGAATATACATATAGGGGAATATGGGATAAGGGGTATATATAAAGAAAAATATGGGATAAGGGATATACATATGAGGGAGAATATGGATTAAGGGATACACGTATAGGGAAAATGTCATGCAAAAATGAAGAAACCCAAAAAAGTAGAAAATATACATGAAAATGTAGTAATTGTGTCACACAAACATGGTATAACGCATGAACGGTCCCTAAGGGTCTAGCATTGGATTAGCCCATGTCTATAAGTTCTCACTAGCGTTGGACTAACGAGAAATTAGAAAGGAGGGCCACAACTAGCGTTGGACTAGTGTGGAATCGGAAAAGACGACCACGACTAACGTTGGACTAGTGTGGTGACGTTATACATTTATTACAATCAAATAAATCATGTAAAACATAATAAAGTAAATAAACACATAAATCACATATAGCACATAACACATAAGCATGATATCTAGATGCAAGGTCATAAGAAAGCGAGTAACACATAATACACAATCATGCAAAACACACAAAGTAAATAAAGCAAATAAAGACCTAACTATTACATTAGGTGCCCTAACTACAATCTAAGGGGGAAAAAGAAATAAAATAAAATAATAACCTAACTATTACATCTTGGCATTTAAATGGCTCTCAATTAACCAAAATTAAATTAAAATAAATATACTAATTCAAAAAACAATTAAAGTGACTAAATAAATAAATGAAATAAAAACATTCAAAAGACATGCAATTACGCACATGAAGTCATATAGGGGCACATAGAATCAAGTAAAACCAAAATAAAGCGTAGAGTATATCTCCCTTGAATTGGTGACCTAATGAAATGAAGTTTCCCTTAGTTACCCTCCAAAACAATAAGAAGGTCAAGGTATCACTTTAATTAACAAATAATCACAAGAAAATGAAAATAAACATGAAATTGAATCAATCAAATCATTCAAATAAAAATAAACAACCCAAATTCAATAAATTAAAACAAAGAAAGACCCAATTGAAAAAATTAAAGAGGTCTTAGGGGTCAAGTCACTATTTTTACAAATATTAGGGTTTAAATTAAAATTAAAAATAAAATTAAGGGCTTAAGGTGAAGCCTACCAAAATTAAATACTAAAATTCACAAAATAAAAGAAAATCTATTTGCTATAATTAAATAATAAAATTACCCAAATTTTCACTAAAATCCAAATCAAAATTATAAGTCTATCAAAAATTATTAAACCTTCAATTCTCTCCTAAAACTTATGAATAATCTGTCCAAAAATCACATTAAAGCATACCAAAGACAAATAACATTTTAAAAGGATAAAATTGATTAATTTTTTTAATTTTCTGGGCCATAGTAGAATAAAGGAAAACTTGAGAGGTTAAAAGTGCAATTTTTGAAAATATTCATGCAAACCCACGGGCTTTCTTGTTTTTCTTCTACAACTTTGAGCAATTCAGCAACCCAGGAAGCTTGCGATGATTTTAAACAAAACTTCGAACCCAAACACTCGCCAGATTCCATAAAACCATCATCAAACACAAGATTTAACATACAAACCAAGGAAATCTAGGATAGAGTGGGGCTAAAGATATGAATTTTCAACAAATTCAGGTAGCTTGGTCGAAGCTTTTTGAAGCTGCGGAAGTTCATCTACCCAGCAAACATTTGAACGTATAATACAGATTCGGACAAAATTCCTCAACCCAAACATCAAACATCAATTTTGTCTCCCAAATACAAACATCAGGTAACGAATCACGCAGCAAAACCCAACCAATGGGCTGTTCTAAGAATAAAAACAGCAAAGTAGGATAATGAACAAAACGCAGCAAGATTTTTGGCATGTTTAGGGAGGATTTGGGCTTGTGTGAGAAGCAGGAGGCAAAAGGGATTACCTTTGACGTCTTGTGGAGTCTACTGAACAAGGAGTGGTTGAAAAAGATTGCGTCTCAATGCAAACTTCGAAGCTGCAAATTTCTGATGAAGAACGTTTAAGGGCTGGCAATGAGCAAAGTTGAAGCCCAAATTTGAGGGTGTTGGAGACACTGTTTCGAGATGTGTTCTGAACAAAATTTGTAGCTTTACCAACGTATAAAACGCAAAAACAAAAATAAATCCTAAAGGAGAAAGAACAAGATCAAAATAAATCCTCCTTTCTCCTTTTCCTTCCCCTTCCTTGCTTTCTCTCCTCTTTTCCATCACGAAACCCTCGTTTCTGGTTTTTCCCTTTTTCTTCAACCTCACTCTTGCTCCTGCCCGAAACTGTTGGATCCTTAATCCAACGTTGGACTTATATGTGAATAATTATGGGTTGCAAACTATCCAATAAGGTTAAATTCAATTAAAGTGATCAAATATGGTTTGGATTTAATGTATCTAATAGGATGTGAGTGTTTAATGTGTAGAGACTTAAGGGCTCCTATTTCTATGATGGGCTGAAATATGGTTCCAAAGAGTAACAGAAATGTTACCTATAAATAGGGTTATGGTCCCCAAGTCACACGGATCATTATATTTGTCATATTTTCTAGTACCATAAAATATAGCTCTTCCCTGATATCCCATCGTCAGGAAAGATACCAGAGAGATACTAAAGGACTCTCTCAAGGATCGGCGAATACGTGTTGACCTGGAAGACCGCCCCAATATCCTTGGAGATTCATATATCAGTTTGTCGATATGAATCCAGGCACGCTTCCGCTATTTTGCTGTTAATTTATTTCTTAATAATCGCCATATAGATTTTGGATTTAATAGGTTATGACTTTCACCAAAGGTTAATATAAATTACCACCCTAACAAGCGGTATCAGAGCCTTTTATGGTTGATTATTAAGGAATAATTTGGATTTAATAATTTATGTTAATATATATATACATATATGTGCCTCTTGAATTTGGTTGTGGATATATGCGTATTTTTAATTTGTGTTGAAACATGAATCGAAGCGGCACATGGAGTCCAGTACTTTAGTTGTTTATGTTGTCGGCAAAGTTTCTGCTTGTTAATGTTTTTTTTTTATTTTGGTTCCGTGGGTCTGGCCATGTCACGACATGATAGCATCCATGATGAATTGTTTGTTTATAATTGATATGATACCTCTTATGACTTCGAGTCCCATGATAACCAAATCTTGGTTGTGTGGTATTATGTGGAGAATTTGACTTAGCAAACTATCACCAGTTGGCACGTATTTCGGGATCTTAATTAATTGTGAAGTAGTTGTCTTTTTCTTATCTCAAATAGAAAGCCGAAACAGAAAGCTAAAATATGCAAGAACATGACTTTGTGGTGGACCATTGTCTTACTATGCTAAAAGCCGAAAGCCAAAATAGTTTCTTTTGCTGTGACTTTCCATTACGCCTTTGGTCAAATTAGGAATTATGTCTCTTTGGCTTCGGTCAAGTCCCACTAACCAAACTTTGGTTATTTGCTGTGATGTTTAGTTGATCAATTCGTTGTTTATTATCCAGATTGATATTCAATATAATCCCTTGTAACTCAATTTGCTTATAATTGGATTCTTTGGCTGGTTTCCTTACTCATCAATATTTTTGTTAAGAAAGTTAGGATTTCTCTAATTTAAGTGAACCCTAATAAAGATGAATAAGACATTTAAGCTTATAAAATCCATATATTAGGTTCACTAAATATATAGTTTTATAAGACATTATGGACATCAAGAAAATTTTGGCTTGAATAATAATTGGGTCAAATTATGGGTATGGACCTTTGGTCCAATAAGTTTTGATCCAATTTAATTGGTTTGACCATGTTTGACCACGTTTGACCAGAGTTGACTTTGATCAAAATTTTTGTTTAATTTGAATAATTTTAAATTTGAATATTGTTATGATTATATATATTTTGGAATAAATTAGTTGAAATAATATGCCACCAAAGTGATCTCTATTGTGAAAATTAATTTATTTTAAAATATAACTAGTTGGGTACTTATAATTTTATGAATATTGATCGGCCCAAAGGAAAGTCAATATTTAATAAAATTACATGTGCACTTGTGGTAATAAATACGTGATAATTATTTGAATTTTTACATGTGATTTATAAATTGATCCAAAGAAAAATTTATTTTTTGACATGTTATTATTATCAGTATTTATTACTGCACTAAGATATCACTTAGAAGTTAATATTTTTGTCCAAAGATAAAATATTAATGGAACATCGGTATCTTGAGATGGGGTTATCTTTATTTAAATTTATTATTGTTTTGATTTATGTGAGATTGTTTTAATTATTTAATATTTTTTGTTCAGTTGCAAATGATCTTACGAATATTACTACCAACATCAATAATATTCCTATATTGAATGGCACAAATTTCAAGTTTTGAAAAGAAAATCTCTTGATAGTATTTGGATAATGGATCTCGACCTTGCGTTAAGGGATGATTCTCCCCCACCTCTTACAGATTAGAGTACCTCTGATGAAAAGAAAAATAATGAGAGGTGGGAGAGATCGAATCGCTTGTGCCTGATGATCATTAAAAAGGCCGTTCCAAAAGCATTCAGAGGAACAATGTCAGAAACGACAGTAACAGCTAAAGAGTTCTTTCAGGACATTGAAAAAATGTTTGTCAAGAACGAAAAGGCTGAAATTAGTACGCTCTTGACTCGCTTAGTTTCAATGAAATTTAGTGGTAAAGGTAATATCAGAGAGTACATTTTGAAAATGTCTCATTTTGTTTCAAAATTAAATGCACTTAAATTGACACTCTCTGAAGAGTTACTAGTGCATTTAATTTTAATATCTCTTCCTACACAGTTTAACCAGTTTAAGGTGAGTTACAACTGTCAAAAGAAGATTTGATCTCTAAATGAACTCATCTCATATTGTGTAGAGGAAGAGAAAAGATTAAAGTAAGACCAGACAGAAAGTGCCCATTTGATATCAACTACTAATAATCAAAAGTAAGGGGCTTAAGAGAAAGAAGGAAAAAGGAGTTGCAGGTACAGCGCCACAAAAGAAAAAATAAAAGAAATCAGATGATTAAAGAAAGAATAGTTGTTTCTTTTGTGGAGTTGAAGGGTATAAAAAGAAACATTGCACCAACTATCACGCTTGGCGTGCTAAGAAAGATATGCTTCTTAATTTGGTTTGTTTTGAGGTTAATTTAACTTCAATACCTAAATACACATGGTGATTAGATTTTGGTGCAACAACTCACATCAGTGTGTCTATACAGGGTTGTTTGAATTGTCGAAAATCTAATGATAATGAAAGATATATCTACGTGGGCGATGGCAAAACAGTTCAAGTTGAGACAATTGGAGTTTTTAGATTATTGTTAAAGATCGGATTTTATTTGGATCTTAATGAAACATTTGTTGTACCGTCTTTTCGACGAAATTTAATTTTTATTTCTACTTTGGACAAATTTGGTTATTTTTGTTCATTTGAAAATGAAAA
The DNA here is from genome assembly GCA_023065735.1 of Coffea humblotiana. NCBI lineage: Eukaryota > Viridiplantae > Streptophyta > Magnoliopsida > Gentianales > Rubiaceae > Coffea > Coffea humblotiana. The sequence continues at coordinate 21,744,235 of CM041216.1, forward strand.
ATTTGAATTGTTTCATGATTCAAAATTGGTTGGTTCTGCTTCTTTAATGCACTACGATAATCTATATTTAATTGATATAATTGTCTCATTTAATGAATCTCTACATTTGAGTACTAGAGGAGTAAAGAGAAAATTAACCAATGAGAATTCAGCTGCATTATGGCACAAGAGATTGGGACATATCTTCAAAAGGAGAATGAAAAGATTTGTGTCAAATGAAATTCTTGATCTCTTGAATTTTATAGATTTTGATAATTGTATTAACTGTATAAAGGGGAAACAAACCAATAAAAGGAGATTTGAAACCAATAAGTTCTCAGACGTTTTAGAACTTATACATACAGATATTTGTGAACCATTTCCTACATCTGTTTGGAATGGTCAACAATATTTTATAACGTTCATAGACGATTTTTCAAGATATAGGTACATATATCTCATTTCAGAAAAATCACAGTCATTGGACGTGTTTAAAAATTTTAAGGCTGAAATTGAGAATCAACTAAACAAAAGAATTAAAAGCGTCAGATCTGACCGTGGTGGTGAGTACTATGGTAGATATAACGGTTCAGGTGAACAACGTTCAGGACCATTTGTTAAATATCTAGAGAAATGCGATATCGTCCCACAGCATACTATGCCGAGTTTACCCACTATGAATAGTGTAGTTGAAAGACGAAATAGAACACTTAAAAACATGGTAAGGAGTATGATATGTCATTCTATTTTACTAGAGTCACTCTGGGAAGAAACACTTAAGACTGCAGCATATATCTTTAACAGAGTTCCAACTAAAGCAATTATCAAAACCCCTTATGAGTTTTGGACCGGAAAAAAATTCAGTTTAAAACATTTATATATTTGGGGATGTCCAATTGAGGTAAGGCCTTATAGGTCAAATGAAAGAAACTGGACTCAAGAACGATTAGTTGTTATTTTATTGAATACTCTGAAAGATCTAGAGATTACAAGTTTTATGACTCCACAACTAAATAAATTTTTGAGACAGGAAATGTCCGATTCTTTCAGGATGTCGAGTTTGAGGGAGAAAATACAGTAAGGGACATTGTTTTTAAAGAGAAATATATTAATATTCCCACAGGTGTCATTGATCTTATTCAGGATCCTATTCTTGAACAAGATCATGACATAACAAATCAAGACAATGTCGAAAAATAAACTGTTATAGAAGAACAAACTCTTCCTCTCTAAAAATCAGTGTCATTAAGAAAATCCACTAATGAAAGGAGAAGTGCAGTGTCAGATGATTATATTGTTTTTCTCCAAAAACATGAGGATGACTTTGGACTAATGGAAGATGATCCAATCAACTTTCATCAAGCCATAGAAAGTTCAAATTCTCAAAAGTAGATCGATACCATGAATGAAGAGATTAAATCCATAAAAAACAATGATATTTGGGATCTTGTCCCATTGCCAGAAGGACCGAAATTCATTGGTAGTAAATGGATATTTAAAATCAAAAAAAATTCGAAAAGCAATGTGGGAAGATACAAAACTCGTCTTGTCGGTAAGAGAATTACACAAAAAGAAGGTATCGACTATAAAGAATCCTTCTCTCCGGTCTCTTCAAAAGACTCTTTTAGAATTATCATGACATAAGTGACGCATTTCGATCTTGGGTTACATCAGATGGATGTAAAGATAGCGTTTCTCAATGGTAACATTGATGAGACAATTTATATGATGCAACCAGAAAACTTTGTATCAGGAGATCCAAAGAATATGGTTTGCAAATTTAAAAAATTCATCTATGGGTTCAAACAAGCGTCTCGACAATAGTATTTCAAATTTCATCAAGTGATCATCTCATTTGGTTTTGAAATGAATTTAGTAGATAATTACATATACCATAAGTTCTGTGGGAGCAAATATATTTTTCTAGTATTGTACGTTGATGACATTTTGCTTGCTAATAACGATATTGGTCTATTGCATGAAACCAAGAAATTTCTAACTAAAAATTTTGAGATGAAGGATCTTGGTGATGCATCTTTTGTGTTAGACATACAAATATATCGGGATCGATTTCGGGGTATTTTAGAACTATCACAAAAGGGTTATATCGAAAAGATTCTTAAAAAATATGGCATGCAAAATTGTAAATCAAGTAACACCCCCGTGGCTAAACGAGACAAATTTAGTCTTGAACACTGTCCTAAGAATGCTTTTGAGGAAAAAGAGATGCAAAAAATACATTATGCGTCAACAGTAAGGAATCTAATATATGCTCAAATATGTATGCGTCCGGATATTGCGCACGTTACTGGAATGTTGGATAGATATTTAAACAATCTTAAATTAGATCATTGGAAAGCAACCAAACGGGTCTTGCGGTATTTACAAAAAACAAAAAATTACATGCTCACGTATCGAAAGTCAGATGAGTTAGAGATTATTGAGTATACTGATTCCGATTATGTTGGATGTTAAGATACTATGAAGTCAACGTCAGGCTATATCTACTTGTTAGCTAGAGGTGTCATATCTTGGAAGAGTGCTAAACAGTCTCTCATAGCATCTTGTACTATGACTGTAGAGTTTATAGCTTGTTATGAGACATCCAATCAAGGAATTTGGCTGCGAAATTTCGTCACAGGATTACATGTAGTGGATAGTATTGAAAGATCATTTAAATTATTTTGTGACAATAAATCAGAAGTCCTATATTCCACCAATAACAAGAGCTCGACGAAATTTAAACATATAGATATCAAGTTCCTGACCGTTAAAGAATGAGTACAGAGTGGACAGTTATCGATAGAGCATATCAGGACAAACTCCATGGTTGCGGAATCGCTTACTAAGAGATTGCCACCCAAAATGTTTCATGAGTATACTGCTCATATGGGTGTCATGTTGTTAAATGATGTATAATTTTAGTGGGAGTTTGATTTTTTAAATGCTCTTATGATACTTTTCGGTTATTAATGATTTAAGGATATTTTATGCATAATAAAGTTTGGATTTATTTACACTCTGATTTTGATATGGTTTGATCTCATAAAATTTTAAGGTGGACCAGTTGGAAATAGAAATGTTTTAATCACATTACATAAAATTTTTATGCTACACATCCACATCATGATTCATGTCATTCAATTGTATCGATATATGTGACTATTGATGAGTCGAGTTACGAAATTGTAACAAAAGCCGTTTTGATCCTATATTGGTGTGATTGATGAAACAAACTAATTACAGATACATTTTATTAATGACAGTAAAGTTAATCTCATACGGTTAATTGCGAAACATAATTATAAGATTACACATATAGTCCAAGTGGGAGATTGTTGGATCTTTAATCCAACGTTGGACTTATATGTGAATAATTATGAGTCGCAAATTGTCAAATAAAGTTAAATCCAATTAAAGTGATCAAATATGGTTTGGATTTAATGTATCTAATAGGATGTGAGTCTTTAATGTGTAGAGACTTAAGGGTTTCTATTTCTATGATAGACTGAAATAGCGTTCCAAAGAATAACAGGAATGTTACCTATAAATAGGGTTATGGTCTCCAAATCACATGAATCATTCTATTTGTCGTATTTTCTAGTACCACAAAATATAGCTCTTCCCTGATATCCCATCGTCAGGAAAGATACCAGAGAAATACTAAAGGACTCTCTCAAGGATCGGCGAATACATATTGATCTGGAAGACCACCCCAATACCCTTGAAGATTCATATATCAGTTTGTCGATATGAATCCAGGTACGCTTCCGCTATTTACTGTTAATTTATTTCTTAATAATCGTCATATAGATTTTGGATTTAATATGTGATGGTTTTCACCAAATGTTAATATAAATTACCACCCTAACAGAAACTCCCTCTCAGCTCCTCTCTCTCGCTTTCCCTTTTTCTTTCTTCCTATCCTCTTCTCGCAGCCTTTTCCCTTTGTTTCTTTCTTGCTCTTACCTCACCCGAAGCTTTCCTTCCTTTTCTTTTCCTTTGTTTTTCCTCAGCAATCTCTCTTGCTCTCTCGGTTTCTTCCTTCCACAGCCCCTCTCCCTTTTTGTTCGCCTTGGCAGCCTCCACCTTCTCTCAATCTCCTTCCTCTCTTGTTACCCGTAACTTTTTTCTCTGGTTTTCCTCCTTTGCTTCAACCAACCTTTTCCTCCTTTTCCTCCTGTTTTCCTCAGCCCGTAGCTCTTTCTCTCATTCCCCTTGCTTCGTTTTTTTTGCAGCTCCCTTTGTTCCCTCTGTCTTTTCCCGTTGCCCTTCTTGCTTGTTTTTGTTCTTTGCTTTTTGTTTTTTTGTCTTCACCGCCAACTCTCTCCTTTCCCATTTTCTTTTATTTGTTTTTTCCTTCCAATTTTTCCTAAACTTCCAAGTGTCTTGCCACCTATCCCCCTCCCTTTACATGTGTTGTCAACAAAATAAGGACACTTGTCCTATTTGCATGCACTACACTTGTCTAATGCTCTTTTAACACACTTGTCTAATACTCCTTTAGCACACTTGTCCAATATGCAAACTCCCCACCTATTTTCTTATTTTTATTTATTTATTATATTTTTGTTTTTCAAAAATCAATTTAGGTAAACAAAGAAAAGCTAATTCCTAATTGAAATTGCATTGCAAAAATTTTTTATTTATTTTAAAGAAATCGAATCTAAAATGATTAAAACATATTTTTGTGAAAATTTTCCTTTTCAGAATTTTAATGCAAAAATATCTTAAAATTATGAACCTAATTTATAAAAATAAGTAAAAATAAATACTAACTATCATTTAATCAATTAAAGTACAATAAAATAAAATAAAACAAGAATAATAAAATAAAACTAAAATTGAATTAAATAAATGAAATTTTGATATCTACAATTGCCTCCCACCATGCCTAGGGGTGAGCATCGAATTTGAATTCGGTAGGTTGAAATCGGTAATTTTCGGTAAATGGTTCTGGAAAAATTCGACCTAATTCGCATTCGAATTCGAAAATATCGAATTCGAATTCAATCCAAATTGAATTCGATAAACGAAAATTTATCGAATTAACCGAATTGCTGAAAACTGCTTCTTTGGACCATTTTTCATCAGCAAACAACAATCTATTAAACTGAGCCACAAATGACAAACTGATTGTAACTGAATACAAATCACAAATCACAAATCCACAAATCACACTGAGTCACTGATCATTGAAATCCAGAAATCATAAACAAATCCACAAACGATCCAGAAATCACAAATGCACTGTCCACAAATCAGAAATTACACTGATCCACAATCATAAATCAATCCAGAAATCATAACTCAACAGAAATAAAAGTCTAAATTAACTTGTCCAGAAATTACAATCCACATTCCACAATCTAGAAACCCAGAAAGCCACAAAGGTCAAGTATCTAGAAACATTGAAACAATCCACAATCCAGAAACTGCAATCCACAAACGAAAATCCAGAAAGCCACAGGAAGAGTTGCAATCCAGAAAGCCAATTACGCTGAAACTGCAACTTGCAAGAAGAGTTGATTCAACTCTCAAAATGCAAACTTCAGCATTTGTGACCTCTCAAAGGTCAATTATAGTTGATTCAGTTCCGGTCTTCAGCAACTCTGCAAGATCAAACAAAATTCATGAAGTATCATAAAGGCAATTATTAGAAATAAAGAAATACTTCAAATTCTGCAATAAAAATTTTGATAGCTTACCAGATTCGAAGGCTTCAAGTTCTTCCAGATTTTCTTCTACATTTAATTCTGTCTTGGAGGACCGAAGCCAATCTTGAGCACATATTAAACCTTGCACAATTCTAGGAGTCAAAGAACTCCTAAATGTATCAAGAACACGACCTCCGGTACTAAAAGCAGATTCAGAGGCCACGGTAGAAATTGGGACTGCTAACACATCACGAGCAACTTTGGAAAGGATTGGGAATCTAAGGCTATTGGCCTTCCACCATAACAAGATATCAAATCTCTCATCATCTTCCTCACAATCCTCATTCAAATATTTCTCTAATTCAGATTTTGCATCCCTACCCCCAAGTTCCATTTTTCTCTTCTTAAACTCCAACTTGTACCTATCAGTGATTGTTTTAGAGGCATCCCCATGTCCATGAAATGTAGTTTTACTCCTTTGAGATTCACTTGAAAGTGAAGAAGCATGAGACGCAGAATTTGAGACAGGTGTGTTGAGCATCTTGTATTTATTAAACAGCTCAAACATTGCATCTTTTGCAAGGGCAGCTATTGTTGTACCATCGGACTCACCATACATTTGGCAAACCACAAATTCAAGGTATTCAAGTTTAGTTCGAGGATCAAGCATGGAGGAAATAAAAATCAGCATATTCATCTTTTCAATCCTTCCCCAATACTTATCATATTTCTCCTTCATTGATCTTGCCATTGAACTCAATTCCTCACTATCACTTGCTATCATTTCAATTAAAATGCCATGAATGTGACTAATATCAGTGAAAAATTATTTGAAGTCACATATTTGGAACCGGAAACCTTCACAATTAGCTGATAAAAGTTTTCCAAAAAAATTACCAAGAATCTAGCTTTTGTCCAATCAGATTTTGTTGGCAGATTTTCTAACTCTTGAAGCATTTAAGGATCCTGCTCCTCAAACCTCTCAAAAGCCCGCTCAAATCTTTGAGTTGTGTCTAGCATAAGATATGTAGAATTCCACCTAGTAGAGACATCTAAACAGAGCAATCTTTTGCATTCAATTTTTTCAATTTCAACACACTTCTTGAAATTTTTCAATCTAGAAGGTGACTGTCTAACATATCTAACTGCTGCCCTGATACAATCAACTGAATCCCCAAGTTTTTTGATGCCATCATTAACAATTAGATTCACTATGTGAGCTACACACCTCACATGAGTCCATTTTTCCCCTAACACAGCTTGTCCCCAATTTTGAAGTTTTCCTCGTAAATAGCTGACAGCTACATCATTGGAACTTGCATTGTCAACTGTAACAGTTAGGATATCATCGACTCCTCATTCTAGTAGACACTTTTCTATGGCCTTACCAACTTCAGTTCCCTTGTGACTAGCAATAGGACAGAAATTTAGGATCTTTTTGTTCAGTTTCCAATCATTATCTATGAAATGGGCAGTAAGGCACATATAGTTTATCCTTTGAATGGAAGTCCAAGAATCTGTGGTTAGACAAATTCTGCCACTGTTATTCTTCAAGAGATGTTTCAACTTAATTTTTTCATCTAAATACAGCTGATAGCAATCTCTAGAAATAGTCCATCTCGAAGGAATTCTAAATGATGGACAAGCAGTCCGCATCATATATTGAAAACCTCTACCCTCTACATGTTTAAATGGCAACTCATCAACAATTACCATATAAGCTATGCTTTTTCTAATGGCTTCCGCATCAAATTTCCAACTTATGAGTGCCCCTTTAACCTCTCCCTCTAAGGTTTCAGTTTCACCCAAACACAAAGTAGCCTGGCCAGTGTGCTTATTTTAGGATTTAGAGGACATTTAGCTACATGAGTATTAAGGGGAGTCGTACCATGACTTTTGGGATCCGCAGCTATGTCATTCTCACAGTACTTGCAAATTGCATGACGAACTCCATTCACATGTTTTACATGAAAATGATCCCAAGCTTTGGATCTCTTCTTGTACTCTCATCTTTTCTTGACCAAACCAGATTCCTCACAGCTTTGTGTAGTAGGACTAGGAGGAAGAGTTCCGGATGATCCTTCTTGTTCCAGCTCATTGAGACTTGGATAACTCTCACCATCAGTAGTAGACATAGTTTAAGTTTTTTGAAAATCTAAGCAAGTAAATTATACAATTTAGTGCAACAATCAATTATCAATAAAATTGAAATAAAAGACTAGAAAGCAAAGGCAAAAAAACCAACTTAGGACAATCAAAAAACACATCAACCAGAACAAAGAAACCACAAGTGCAGTATAACAAGCAAGCTAAAGTAGAAACAACAATTGTAGAAGGTAGATCCTGAGATACATTTCCCATTAACGATGAAACTATTCAATACCAAAACCATTTATTCTCTTTCTTTCTTCAGTTTCATCTGCCAAGAAAAAAAAGAATTGGAAAGAAATATGTTGTCAAGAGTTAATAGCATGGTTTGGATGGATGATAAGGATCAAGAAACGGCTTCGTGGGATTATCATCCATCAACCATGAACAACAACAGTAACAATGAGCAAAATGGGCTTCTGGAGAACAGAGAAGATATGGAAATGGGCTCAATTCCAACATTCAAATCCATGCTTGGCATTGAAGATGAAGACTGGTACTTGACCACTACTAATCATGCTGAGATCAACAATCCTAACAACAAGGTGGCTTAGACAATGGTGGCTTTGACTTGGGCTGCGAAAGTGGCTTTCTTGAAAGTCATCAAGGTTTGGGTGGTTTTAGCACTAAAGGTGGAGTTGGGGTTTTGGGTGTTGGATTTAATGATTTAAGTTCTCAAACCCACTTGGGAAGTCCTAATTTGAACTCAGGGAGTCAATTTTCAACTACCAATTTGCTTCAAATGCCCCAAAATAATGGTGGTTTTGGTCCACTGGGGTTTGGAGAATGTTCAGGGAATGTGAACTCTTTGTTTCTTAATAGGTCTAAGTTACTTCAGTCACTTGATGTTGATAATTTTACTTCAACTGGGGCACAGCCCACTTTATTTCAAAAAGGGCTGCTTTGAGGAAGAATCTGGCAAGTAGTAGTAGTAATTTGGGAGTTTTTGGGGGTGAAATTAGGCAGAGTCCTGGTAACAGTGAAAGCTATGATAAGAAGAAAGAAGTTGGCGAAGCCAGTGGACTAAAAGGGAAGGGTAGCAATCACTGAGCATGTAAAGCCTATCATTGAGCTTAACACCCTCTTCCACCACCTTACTGTGATTCTCCAACAAATCATCAGAATCACTTTTCTATCAAGCACGATTGCAGCCAGTAAGCCATATAAACAAATCTGAAAAAAAAAAACCAATCGAAGAAGCCCTACTGCTATACTTCTTATTAAGACTATAATCAGCAACTTCATGTTGAATACGGAGTAGCAAATTTAATTTTAGAAGCCTCAGCTTCACACCAATCAAATATTTCTCAACCAAACCCAAAATTACACATGTTTCAAATCAAATAAATTTCAAAATTAGGGCAACTTATTAATCTACAAAGTAAAGCACTAAACTTACCTTCAGCACTAGTGAACCGTGGTCCTGGTGATGGTGGAGGCTCGGTCAGCAATGGTGGAGGCTCGTTCAGTTCAGCAATGGTGGAGCCGTGGAGGCTCGGTTAGCAATGGTGGAGGAAGTTAAGGGCCTTAAGGGTGAGCTTTGAGCTTTCTGTAGTTGAGGAGAGGAGAGGACTGAGGAGAATGAGGAGAGGAGAAACTCAGAAATAGCTTAGGGCCTTAGGCTTAGACTACAATGGGCGGCGCCGCAGCGGCGCAAAGGAACGAGAGGAAAAGGTCTTCGGAAGAGGAGAACGAAATCAACGAATGCTAATTTAGGCACTAAAAGTCTGAATCTGAAATTGGAACGTCCAGACATAATGATATTATTTCCTATATAACTTGATTCGGAATTTCGAAAATGAAAACAGTAATAATTTACCGTTTTACCGAATTAAATTCGAATTCGGTAAATCCGAATTGAAAAATTATAAAACCATTTTCGACCCTAATTCGATTCTAACTAATTCGATATACCCGATTTACCGACCTAATTACCTAATTACCGAATTCGAATTACCAAATTCAAATCGATTTCGGTCTGTAATTCGGTAATTACCGTAATTGCTCACCCCTAACCATGCCACTGCCACAAACACTCCAATCGTCTAGTGAGTTCTTAAAATTACCACTACTGCTACTGCTAGGAGCCGAGCAAGTACATTGTCAGCAAAACCCCAATAGTTGACACCTCTAGCTGCTCTTTCCATTGACTTTCCTTCCAAATCCTTCCTATAAGGAATCAAATATGTATACGTAGCGAAAATTTAAAAATTTCGATTCTTTGAATAAAGAGGTTAGTTAAAAAGATTATTTTCACTGGATAAAGATCCTTTTGTTTGATGAAACCGTGGATGGTGTGATCTAAAAAATAAATCGTCCTATTGTCTAACATCTAACAACAATCCACATGAGCTCCTAATGGAAGGAATCTCATAGGGAGATTTGCTTATAATTAGATGAATACTAACTCTTACCAAAAACAAACCTCACAAGTGGATGAAGATGTGAAAGAGAAAAATTCTGGTTTCACAAACCAGAAAAATCGACTATTAAGGAGGAGAGACAGATGTTTTTCTCTCATAAGGGCCGGTCGAAATTCTCATGTTTTTCTCTCTCTAGATTTTCTCTAAAATCTTATCACTTTTATTGAAGTTATATTATTGCTAGCTCAAGCAATAAAGGTATATATTGACAAATATGTTTCTAAATCCTATTGGCAATTCTAATAGTAGTTCCATAAGGGCTAGAAACCAACTTTCAATACAACTCTTATTTTAGAAGACTTATTCATATTTGCAACATAAATTTTTCAAGTTTAATTTGTCCTACGAATTAAACGATAAGTTTTACAAACTTATCATTCAAGTCTTTACTTGAATATCTTTTGATCTTGCACAAGAAACTCTTAATTTATGTGACCGATTAGCTTCTTGACTACGTTGGTAATAAGTACAAATTAGAATTCTTAATGATAAGAACTAGATAAATTAAATCACTTTAATTTATTATTGATTAAATTTAGTCAACTAATTTATATTTATATATTAAGATTAGTTTCTAGTAAAATATTATGACCACTCAAGTATAAAGAAGAGTCAAGCAGATGAATGCACCTTTCCATGCACGTGCACCATATAATTATTATTTTTCACCATTCTTATCTCGCATTAATCTAGAATATGGAGTATGTACCAACTCTAATGTGATAAATGATTTCGTTCTTATCAAAATATAACCCATGTTGGATAGACACTTAGATACAACTATCAAAGATCTTTCCACTCAGTTAGGATACCTTGAGTTACATTTCAACAAGTAGCCATTAATGAGATAACTCCTCTACTATTAGAGGTGGTGAATTATTATAGATTACTCACTATCCTTCCATCCAATCTCTAATGATATGTTTACCATATTACGATATAATGGTAAAAAGAGTTAAAGTATAACAATCTACACTCAAGATACAATTGTAACCTTAAATAATATGGTTACTTACACACAGGACATTAGAAAGAATATATAATTGGTACTCAAATAGTTATCCATATGAAATTCTCTATGCAGATCAATCTAGTGAACTTGATCATCTTATCAAGCACACATAACTATTTTTGATGTCACTACATCATAGTAAATGAGATCTAATACTTTTTCAAAAGGAAGAAACATGGTATGTGCTAGTCTATCCATATTAATAATGTACCATCTATTAATACTATGACTAGAGATTTTTAAGAATAAACTCTAGTTAAATGTTTCTCAATATCATAACACTTATGATTACATTTATCTAGTTATATGTTTATTCTATAGACTTTAACTATTTAATTGAAAGAACAATACAACTAATAAGATAAAACACCATTCATTGTAGATAAATAGTTAAAACAAATTGATAAAACCATAGGGCTTAGGGCATATATATTAACAATCTCCCACTTACACTAAAGCCTAACATTTCCACATACTATCATGCTTAATCTGGGAAAGAGTTTAAGTAATTGGACCAACCGTAGGAACTCACTCTATTTCACTTTTAAACCTACTAATAATTTTATAGATCAAATGGTAGCACCTTAACAAGCTCTTGGATCTATGATGAGACCTTAGTTCATTTGCATCAGCAAACTCCCCATAATTATTACAAAGTATTGGTCTTTTAATGACGTGAACAAAATTAAGTTCAAAGTTGAACTCTATTGATTCGAACGGCTCCACTACTTCTTCTCAAATAGCAATTTATTAAGGTATAATTGTGAAATATTCAATTGTATCTTGCTTAAAACTTTTTTCAACATAGAACTCCCTTATTATATGTGAAAGCACAATCACTTGCAAGATAGCATGCAAGTATATTCTCGAACTTCCAATTCTAATCTTGGAAGTATCAAGAATAAATCCTTAGTTCGTTTGAACAATTTAAGGAAATTCTTGATTACTATCCATCCAATAACTTTCGCTAAATCAACTAGAATAAATGCTCATAACACATAAAGAGAAGCAGATGTGGCGTTTAGTATATTAAAAGGATTTTTTTTATAAAAGATAGATAAGAATCCCTTCACAAAACAATACGTATTAAATATCTTTAGTATGATGCCTATATACTTTTAAATGACTAACAATCATAATCTATATTTATAGATTCTTACTCTTACAGATTAGATTGTTTCTCCTTTCTTTCATAGAGAAAATCTTGGAATGCAATACCTATTATTTTGGAGCATTGGTATGTTTTTTCATGATTAATATGTTACTCACATATATAATAAAGAAATTATAAAAGCTCCTACTAAATTATATATAATTACAAGTTCCATCTATACTTTTGATAAAATCAAAGTCTTTAATTAACTTATCAAAAAGAACATCAAAACTTTTAGAAACTTGCTATGTTGGTATTACAAGATGTAGAAAACTTTGATTTGTGTCATGTACACAACCATTTATGTTTTCATTTGAAGAAAGTGGTTTTAACATCTTTTCTTAACTAGCAAATCTAAATGTTGAAAGGACTCTTTAAAGATAATTTCTTACCTTTAATAGTATTTCTGTTAACCAATCATGCTATATATGTAATAATTTTTTCTTTCATATTAGTCTTTACTCTAATACCTAGTTCCATCCAATAGGCTTTTAAACCTTTGGGTGAATCGATTAAGGCTAGTACATTTTATCAAATGTGAAATTCCTTTTAGATTTTGTGGGTTTTCACCATCTTTAAAAGTAGTAGTTATGACGACCCCACCTCCCCCTAAGGTATATCCCAGGGTTTGGCGTACCTATGACGACCCCATCTCCCCCTAGGGCGTACCCAAGGGTTTGGCGGACCGCCTGCTTAGCTCTCGCCAGAACTCACTCACTAACGTTCTTGAAATAACCGTTCAAGCCTCAAAATTAACATAAAAGTTCCATTTCCAACCAACAATTCAAACTTAATTTACAATCCAAAAGTAAAACATAGGATTACATTTCTACAGATTCCAAATACATCTCATCTACAAAAGTACAAGTACAAGAGATTATGTACACTAGTTCACGGCTACTTGCTCCAACCTCCACCCCTATAAGGGAAAACAAACTAATGGGATGAGTTAAAAGCTCAGTAAGGTTCCTAAACAAGCAAACAAGCAGGTAAACACGGGAACATTTACACTTAACACTTTGCACACTTGGCACAATAATAAGCAGTCATTCAAGAATCAATTATTCATTCATTGAAAGGATACATGCTCACTTGGAGCCATTCATTCAAATCACTCATTCATTCATTCACCAACTATTTTCCTTATCCCTCCGACATTAGAAAATATTTGCAAGTGAAAACTCCTTCAGTGTTCATGTTAATCATTCATTGATTTCATTGCATTGAATTCATTGGCCAGTTCTCCACCAGACTTCGTGGTAATACTCGAGTATACCAAACATTATCCCAGCGTCACCAGCCGCCCGACCGAGTCCGTTACTGGCTCGAGTTGACTGGCAACGAAGGGTAAGGGCTCAATTCAGCCAAAGGCTTACATCCATGCACAAGTAACATTCAATCATTGAAAATTCACTTTCACTTGGGTCGAGTATGATAAAGTACGCACTCGCCCATTGAAAATCCTTTTAACAATCATTGGAAAGCATTTAACATTCAAACAAACATTTCACATAGTCATTTAAATCACAATCATGCAAAGAACACTTGCCAACAATTAGTGTTTAGCAAAACCAATTTGAAGCCTAGCTCCTTGGCCAGATTCAAAATCTGTGATCAAATGTTGAATACAAAATACAATCAAGTAGGGTTTTCAAATATCCAACCCTCACAACCCTCACTTGTGAATATCACAAGAAGATCATGTGAATAGAACTTATATACATAGACTTCATGGCTTAGTGACCCCAGGCAAAATACTTGCACACTTGCTTTTGTTTTAGAAAGAAAATGATCAAAACTTTTAAGTTTAAAACGTGACATACACGGCTAAAAATCATGTTTAAAATGGTCATTACTTTCACCTTGCAAAATATATAATTTTGGTAAAATTTCAACTTACATATCACCTCCAAGGTTAACTCAAACATTCCTAAGCAAGTGAAGTCCAAATCGATTACAAATCACGCCTCCATGTTCACTTTCACTCTCTTATCCTTCAAGAAATGAAATGGATAGCAATTCTCCTGTTTTCCTTCAATTTTCCTCCAATTTTTCAAGCTAAACTTCATGGCAAAACAGCCCAAATCAACTCCACAACTCATAAGGAAAAAGGGGTTCTTACACTAGGCTACAAAACTAACTAATTTAGACTTATCTCTAGCATATAAACATAATAAATCCATGATCCAAATATGAGATGGAGTGCAAGTAATCGAGAAAGTTAGGTTTAAAAACCAGAAAATGTTTCCAAGACCCTTCCAAACTTTTTGTCATTTCATAAGAAAATTCCAGTTTTTGTAACGCTCTTTGAAAAGTCATAACTTGAGTTTCGTAAGTCCAAAAATCATAAATCTTATACCGTTAGAAAATAGACTCAAAAGAATGCAACTATCTAGAAGACACCTTCATAAAATTCAGTCCATAAATTAGTCAAATCTCAGCCTCAATTCACTGCTCAACTAAGTGCAAAAACAGGACAGTCTTGGATTTTCAACCCACTTTGAAATTTTACTGATATTTATAGAAAGTGAACCAAACCATGAATTTTACACAGTTAAAAGAGCTATGAGTCTAGTTTCAAATGCAATAAACAGGACTCAATTTGGATTTTTCTACACCAAGATATAACAGATTTCCCAAGACTGCTTATAGTCTCCTGCGGGAAAAATTTTCAGCAGCACTTCCCCTTATTTTTCCCTAATTTCCAGCAATTTTCAAGGCTACACTTTCACCACAAGACAGCACCAAATCAAGTTCATAAGGTATAAGATACATAGAGTACTTATTTTAGCCACAAAACTAGATATAATCAACATATATCTAGGTTGAAAAATTCTCACACTAAGTTGGAAAATCACCAACAAAGCTAGAAGTCCCTCACATGAAGCCAAAATTACACGTATAAGCTGGACAAATCATTATGGCAGGTTTATAACTCATAGTAAAGCTGGAAATACTCTACAAAAGTTGGAAATAATCAATAAAAGCTGGAAATAACAGCCCACAACCTAAAACTACAAAATCAGCCATAAAACCTACTATAATCAAGTTGTAACTCCCTCCAAATGTAAGATTAAAGAGATAAAGTAATTCTCAACCAAAAATACCTTCAATCCTCAAGGTGAGCAGCAAACTACAGCTTTCTTTCTCAAGTAACGCCACCAAAAGCTTCCTTCCAAGATTGATTCAAGGTTCTATGGAGTGGATTAAGGTTTTTCTTTGGATTTCCCAAGATTCAAGCAAGAGATCAAGACTAGAACTTGAGTTATTTTCTCTCCCTTTCCCTCTCTATAATTTCGGCCATCCTAAGCTAAAAATGGAGGAGTTTTCGTTGAAATGGAAGCTTAATGAAGATAAGAGGAAAGCTTAGTCTTGGTCAAATTTTAGTCAAACTTGGTAGGCTTGTTGACAATTGGCAATAAAAGGAGAAATGTCTATTCCTTTGTCTCTCTTGTGTTTCTTATACCTAATCTATTTTTTTCCTTTAATACACTTTTAATCACACAATTCCTCTAGCACCACACCCGTTCTCATCCACCAAATACAACACGTACATCTCACTAGTCGATCAAAATACTATAGTACTCTACGAGACTTAACGTATACCAAAATATAAAAAGGGGAATGATAAAAATCTTAACCTAACCTTTAAAATCACTGTCAAATTAAGGCTAGCAAATAAGCAAGTAAAGTAAAATTAAAAGGAAATATAAATTAGTGTTTAAAAAACAGGAGAAAATTTAAAATAATTTTCGGGTCCTCATAGTACCTCGGGGTTTGGCATACTGTCTGCCCAATTCTTGTCATGACTCACTACAGATCCCAGTCAATAACACTAAAATCCTTCAATACAACATTTACATGCTACAATACAAAACGTCCCAATATTCAAACTAAAGTACAAGTCAAAAGAAAAGAGTTCCAACAACTAGTACCATAATACAATGTGTCGGCCAAATATAAGTTCAAGATTTCCTATTACAAACTATTATTATTCTCATCTCTCTCATCCCTACATCAAGTTAAGGAAAACAAATAAAGAAATGAGTTAGAAGTCTAGTGAGGTTCTAAGAAAACAACAAGCAATCTATCAGGCATTATAACATTTACATGATGGCATGATCACGCATTCCAAGAAGCAAGTAATATCTAGATAATTCATTTAACAATATACAGTAAATAACACATTCACATAAAAGGATACAGTCTACTCTCAGGAACATGTTCCATAGCAACTTGTCCAGGATCCGTTGACACTTCATCAACCATGGAATTATAATGTCCATAGATCACCGCTTATCCCCAGTACCTCCGATCACCGCTTATCCCCGTTCCTCCAATCATCCCCCTGTATTGGGTCCGAACTCTAAAGATAACAGTAGATTCGAGTATACCAAATCCAGTGGAATAAACAATAAATAGTACCTTTGGTTCGTCAATTTTCTCGACCAAATCCTTGCTGATTCGATTCGACCAACTAACCAATGGTATTGGCATTTTACTTGTACAGGTCACTTGTCACTTGTAAATATTGCATTCACTTATTCAGGTCACTTTGTTGTCCAACCTACCCGACCTCGTTAAGGTTGATCTCGGATAGGGGTTCCAGTCATTACCCAAGACTGTCCAGCCTACCTGACCTAACTAAGGCTGGTCTCGGATAGGAGTTCTAGTGAAGGGCCTAGTTCAGGCAATGCGATAAAGTACACATCAAGCCTATACTCATGCACAAGCACATCATTCAAGTTCGCAGTCAAGATCATCGAATTCAAGTTCACGGAGGTCGAGTGCGATAAAGTACACACTTGCCTATGTAATAACACTTCAAGATATCTAGCAATTTCGAACCACAAGTCATATTTCGATCAACAAGTCACATAAAGCATCAATCACGTAAATCACATGGTCCACAAGTATATCATTTCACTTATAAATAGGGTCAAGTTAGAGCAAGTGCGATAAAGTACACGCTTGCCCACCCAAAATCAGGGCAATCGGGTTTAGCATTTCAATAGCAGTCAACCAATCAATCATGTATCAAGATAGCATTTTAACTATTCAACAAACTCATGAAGATCACATGTCAATCAAGCAACAAGCCCCATGCCTCAACTTTATGAATTCGTCCTCCCTTTTCTCTTGAATCAAGGGCGGGAGAAATTTCTCATTAAATTCTCTGGTAAAGTTCTCCCAGATCTAAGGGATTTGCACTCTTTCCCATTTTTTCTTATCACGTCCTACCAAGCACGTGCTACACTCTCAAATTGAAAGGCAGTAAAGTTCACTCGTCTCTCTTCAGTATAGTCTAGGACGGCAAATATATTGGTCATTCTCTCCAACCAGTTCTCCGCTAACTCAGGCTCAGGCCCTCCAATAAATTTAGGCGGAGCGAATTTCAAAAATCTTTCCAAAACCCTATCATCCGCTCTATCTTGAGCCCCAAGTTGGATATTAGGTCCTGGACCTTCTCGCTCTACTAATCGCTCTAAGATATCTGTCATGCGGTTGATGGCAGTAGCCACTTGGTCACCCTCTACATTTTCTTGTTCTTGGGTCGGCCCAATTGCCGATTCTTGATCATCCCCTTAAGGTTGGGTTTGCCTAATCCCACGCTTCCGACCTCTACCTCTCTTTCATCCATCCATGATCCTAATTATGCCTAAATGTAAGAAATAAAATAATTACGCGAGAAAATATTTAAAATAAAAGCCAATATGGAAAACATCTGAAATAAAAATAACTAGCATATATTAACATTTCAAGATTCGTACAATTAGCAAATCATGGGGCATTTACAAAAATATAGCACATATTTGCCACAAAAAAAATGCAATTAGTCATACAATAGACGTCAAGAGCTTTACAAGCGTCATCCCTGCTAATTATAGTCACAAAAGTCAAAAGAGTCAACATCCTAGTCTAATTCGCATCCGAACCAGTAGCCTGGACATTCTCTTCAGGATTCTTCTCGAAAGACTCCTCCTCAGGAGTGCCCTCACGAACTGGGCTCTCGACAGTCTCTATCGCCTCCTCTATCAACATGGTGGTGTCAGCTAAAATCCTAACAGTTTGATCCCGGACCTCCCCGACTATCCTAACCAGTTGAACCCTAGTCTTCTGAAACTCAACATCAGTGGTCTCAACTCTAGTTCTCTCCTCTACCACTGTTCTCTCGAGTTCAATGATCCTAGCACCTTAGGCATCCACTACAGCGTTCAATTCCTCGATTTCCTGAAGTAATGCCCCGTTAGTAGCCACCAACTGTCGATGCTCATCATCAATGGATATCACAAGCTCATTAGGGTAGGTATATGTCTTCGTACAAGGACAGCGAGGGAATCTATTGGAAGACGAGTATCGGACACGGGGTCCTCCACTCAGAACTCGATACCGAATAGGCCTAGGGGCACCACATGTCCATTACCATTAGTAGCGTGACCTCCATTTCCGTTCTCCATCTCTACAAAACAACCACAAATTCTAGGTTAAAAACTTAAAGTCACTGATTTGCTCAAACATCAACTTAAGGTATAACTAAGTTATCTGATCCCTATTCTCAAGTGTAAAGCCTCTAAAACATCTCCCAAATAGATCTCTAAATCTAGACTCTTTTCCATCAATGCCGTTTAAGAAATTCTCAAGTACCAATTTTCTTTAACCACTGGAATACAATAGATTAATATTCAAGTGAATCCCACAGTTCCATGTCCTAAACTTCAAGTCTAGAATACACTACAGAGATCTGAAGTCTAAACTCTGATACCAACTGTGACGCCCCCACTTCTCCCAAGGGCGAACCCAAAGGTATCTGCGGAACTCCTGTCCAACTCTCGCCGGGACTCGATACAATTTCAATTCAATCTTAAAGATACACAATCAAAGAATAACAGTCGAAATAAGAAAAGGTATTTCCTGAAATAAACTTTCAAGTCTTACATCATAAGTTATCAAAAGTACATCAACTTTTTTCAAAATACAACCACTAGAAGTCGGCTAATCAATTACATCCCAAAATACTAATCAAAAGTAATCAGACCGGCTTCTCCAAAATTCTTTCCATTCCAAGCTCCTATTAAGGAAAACAAAACTAATGGGGTGAGCGAACGCTCAGTGAGGCCAAGAAACACATATGCAAACACATAGTCCAAGTAACAATAACATTTATACAGTAAATAAAATTGTAAAATTCAAGTAATTAACATTTCAAGTAGGAAAAGTAAGTAAAAACAACTTAAGGATATTGGAGCTCTCAAGAGTTAGATTCCACTTGTTTCGTCAAGACTCGATTAGATACCTCCACGAAAATGACAGTCCATCAAAATCGGGTAGGTGTTAGATCCGTAGAACTCCGCTTACTCTTCATTCCCGCTCACCGTTACATCCCATGCTCAGGGCCCGCACTTCTTTTATATAAGGCACTACTCCACAAGTATGCCAAACGAGATCTCTTAATATATCAAACTTTTGCTTATCTCATGGTTCACCGAATTTCTCGACCAAACCCATGCTGGCTCTAGTCGCAAGGTCGGCCAATTGAGATTTGGACGTCCCCCGATTTCTATTATGAGTCGATGAGATTCACTCCAATCGACAAATACAATTATAAGCCGATGAGATTCACTCCAATCGGCAAATACAACCACAATTATAATTTCAACTATGAGCAATTCAATTATATAATCAATTAAAAGAAAACGAGTGCGATAAAGTACACATTCGATTCGACAATTGTAAATCACTTAATCTATAAGAAGCAATTCACATAATTGGCAATTATTCATGCACTTGACACTCACCAATTCAAAACTAATGAGTAAGTGCAAAATAAGATCTTTAGTGGTCCGCTCCGAGATTCTCTTGAGCGCCTGAAGAAATAACGATTTACTATCACTTACCAATTCTCATAACCACTATCAATTAAGGACGAAAGTATATCCGTTTAAGACTTAAAACATCGTCTTAAAAGAGCTTTAAATCTCGCGAAAATCGAAATTCAAAAGTGAGGATTAAATGTCATAAGAGAAACTTGCATCCTCCATGAAATCGAGTTTAAAACGATCTATCAATATCAAAAAACAGTGAAAAGTTCTCAAAAACTCATTTCCCAAGAAATCATCAATTTTCAGTTTTGCGCGATAAACTTGATAAAATCAGATCTTGAGTTCGGTAAATCCAAAAATGAAAACTTTATACCATTGGAAACTAGATTCAAAGTACTAAAAGTTCCTAGAAAACGCTTTTCCAAGATTCCAAACGGAAAGCATTCATTTTTCAGTTCAAAATTGCTGATTGAAGAAGGTAAGACAGAACCAGTCTTGGTTTTCGGCGATATTTGGAAATTTGGCAAAATTCACAGAAAGTGAATCAGCTTTTGAAATTTGTAACACAATAAGAGTTCCATACAAAGTTTCAAACACAACAAGCAGAACTAAATTCAGAGTTTTGAACAACAAGATATAACAGTTTGAAGTCAGTTGATTTTTGTAATCTGATTAGTGAATTTCCAGATTTGAAGAGCAATCTTTGGGGCATTATTTGAGTATCGAAATGGTATTAAAATCACACCAAATTTGGTACACTTAAACTTCCATATAGGGACTACTTCTCTATAAAAATTCAGGTAAAAAATCGCATAGAAAGGTAGTTAACAAAATGACCAAAGTTTGGGAAAATTTCAAAGCTAATCTGCCAACCGTAGTTCTCTTCCTTTCTCAAACATTTTGTCCAACACAATCAGCCCCAATTTGCTCTAATTTTGAAACCTAAGTTCCAAAAACATTTAATAAGCAATTTATGAGCAATTGACACTAAAATTTTTGAAATATAACATTCCAAAACAGATTTGACCATTCAGTCAACAATGAAGGGAAAAGTTTCCAATTTCCAGCTTTGTCGCATTTTCGAAACCAAACCATATCTAACTCTATACAACTCCAAATTGAGATTAGTTTACGGCATTAGAAACTAGGTTCCAAATGTTACAATTCATCAGAAGACATCATTTTGAAAATTCTTTCACAAATGGGACAAAATCGAGCCACAAGATACACAGCTTCCCAGTTTCATTCGAACACATAGGCAAAGCAGAACAGCCGACTTTGCTGATTCACTACGAATCACTCAAAATGAACTAGTGGGGGATTTTTTATACCGTTGAAAAAGTTATGAATGTCTAGTTTTGAATGCCGCTAACGGCACTCAATTTCGACTTTTTCACATAAAGTTATGTTCGGACAAAGGACCACTATCCGAGTACCCTGCTATATGTTTTCCAGATTTGAAACTTTTTCCAAAACTCAAATTTTGAGCAACCATTCGATACAAATTTTGAAAGGCACTTTGTATACACAATATACAACATATATCCATCAATTTCACAGCCAACCAAGCATTAAAATTTCGAAATAAAAATAGAACAACATGGACAGAATTTTCGGCCAGCTTTCTTTCGCAACTTTCCTTCGATTTCTCTCCACTTTCTAACCATAATCAAGCGATATATCAAATAAACAACCATAATCAAACAATCAAGTCTCAAGTCAGCTATCGAGATGTCTCATCAAGTCAGCTAGCCTATGATTTAAAGCGAGAAAAATGGTTCCTCAAGTCCGCTAGCCTATGAGTGCGATTAGGGTTTCAAACCCATGAAGATTAACCGTTAAACTTCTTGTAATTTGAAAGATAAAAGAGGTGGAGTGGTTACCCTTAAAACTCTTGAAGAAAACCAGATTTTCTACCGAAATTCCTCCAAGAAAACTCCACAAGATTGCTTCTTACTCCAAACTAGAATGAATCTCCAAGAAACTAGAAGGTTGGATGAAGATTTGCAAAGAAATGGAGTTAAAGAAATGGAGTTTTTCTTCTTCTTTTTTCCTCTTGGTTGGTCGGCTGAGTAAGGTGAGAGAAAGGAGGGTTTTGTGTGATGAAACTTGTGAGAAAAGAATGAAGGAAAGTAGCTTTAAGTTGGGTGCAAAAAAGTCAACCCTCAATAGAAGCAAAAATAGTGTCGTGCACTATCCCTTCCTCTCTTGTTTGGTACACTTATGCACTAATCCTCCAAGGTAATTTTCTAACACTGTAATTACTCACTCTTACAAGTCTAAAATTAATTTATCAAATATCCAATTAGTCGTGCGGTGTGACTTTCGAGAAACTATCGACACGCGCGCAATAAAGGAAAAATTTGAACCCACTCACCTCTAATTCCTCAATTAACTTTTCTTAGTCTACTATTAATCATTCTTAATTCTCCAAGATTATTGCACTCTCGGATCGAATATTATCTCGAAAAACGTGTACTCGTTATTCCTTACTAAACGAGGCTAAAAAAAATTAAATTTGCTAACGGGACGTTTTAAAAATATAAGTGAGACCTTGTTCCATGTAAATGGATTTAAAATGGTTGAAATAAATTATTCAAAGAAAACGGTTGAATAACTAATTAAATAAGCCAGTAAAATAAGATAAAAATAAAAAAAATTTCGAGCACTCACACACATGCACGCATATACAAACACACCCCCAGACACATACATATATTCACATATGTATGTATGTATGTATGCATGCATGTGTATATAATAATGAGTGTGTTTGGATAGCCAAATAATGGCCAGAAATTATTTGCTTACATCATAAATACGATTTCCAACACACCTTTTTATCTGCTCAATTATTTTTTTATCTCACATACATCACATCACAAAAAGTGTTACAACAATTATTCTAAATAATATTTCAAATAATCTCCTATCCACATATTTGAAATATTTGTTAGTAAGCTATATAGTAAACAAATTCTATCGAGGTGAATTTAAATAATCCATGACGTATTTGGATGGTACGTTTCAAGAATGATTATGATTTTTTAAAAATTTTTAACCAATATCATAGAAAATTCCAAAGATGCAAAATTTTATAAAATTTAACAACGATCTCACTTATTTAAATTTTGACCTTTGATTTGGCTAAAACATCTTAGATAGTGATAAAATATGTCATGAATTACAGAAGATAGAGTATGTCACTTTTGGTCCTAAAAATTTAATTTGGGACAATATCCTCCTTTAAATTCTATTATTGAGAGAACTTGGTCCCCTACTTTAGTTTGGAACAATATGGTCCTTTAAATTTTGTTATTGAGATAATTTGGTTTCTCTACTTTAGTTTGGGATAATATCATCCTTAAATTTTATTATTGCTCTAATTTGCTTCTCTTACTTATTATTGAGCAAATAAAGAGGAGCAAAATTGTAAATTCATATTTTTGACTAACAGGCCAAAAAGAAAAAAAAAAAAGCCCCAAAACATAGAAGCAAAGATGGAGGAAGGAAATGGGTTTGTTTGAATAGTAAAATTATTCAAAATAATATTTCACTTGTATTATAAGTACATTTTTCAATTTATTTTTTTATATTTCTAACTAGTTTTTTATTTCACATATATCACATCACAAAAAGTGTTATAATAATTATTTTAAATAATATTTCAAATAATACTCTATCCAAACAAACCCGCTTATAATAGAAAAAATTGTCTAAGCCAACTCTCATAATAAATTTGATAATTCTTCCTCCTCCTTCCAGTTCTCTCATTTTCTTCCTCTTCTTTCTTCCAATCAAAGAGGATTTTTGGAGGACAACAGTCAAATGGCTGCTGAGGATATTGGGAACTATTCTTTGTTTACTATATGATGTAATCCCTTTCATGTTTCAGTTGTTATAGCTTTATTTGATGAAAGTTTGATGGATAAAATGAATTTTGTGGTTAGATCATTATTTGGGTTTCAAGTATATTGCTTAGTACAGGGTCAGGTTTGTGAGATTAAGGTGTGATTGGGGAATTGGTTATAATCAAAGCATTAGTTGGTTCCCTGAATGTGCGGCTACTAGAGACATTCTAAAATTTTGAATTGGTTTGTGTAGTTGGCCTTCTTGCATGTTGGTTTTCAGTTTTTGTTATTTGAAAACTTGGTTGGAAATGGAAATTAAGGTTGGATGGTTTGGGATTGGAATAATCTCGTGTATCTTGGTATTGAACTTGTAATTAAGGATTAGACATGGCAGATAGAATGGATTCTAGATAATTCACATATAAGAAGAACGATTTCAGTAATTTTGCGATAGCAGTCAGCTATGTACAATCTTAAAAGACTGGTCATAACTTGGTGTAGAAATGTCAGGATTGAGTGATTTTGATTGCGTTCATAGAGGACATGTTCTACAAGGATTACTTGAGTTAAACTAGGTATTTATTTGTTTGGTTGATGTAAGTGGTTTTGGTACTCGCTACATTCCAACTCAAATTCTATGAATGAAATTGGTTTCAACTGCTTATGTTAATATAAAATTCATTGCGGGTAAGAATGCATTTATTGCTTTTGACATATGAAAAATTATGATAAATATGAATATGATTTGTTTCTAGATTGAATGCAATGTATGTTCTGCACTATAAGCTCATGGTTTCTTGGTTACTGTCTTGGAACTAGTTGCATCACGTCTGTCTGTCTGGCCTACATAGCGGGACAAATAGCTAGGAACCTTCTGTTTGGCCTACCTGACGGGACAAATAGTCAGGACTTAATGTCCAATTATTGATGGAGACCAAGACTTCATGAGCTTATTGTGATTAACTGTTAATTATTGAATTGGTGTGATTATGTACTCTTATTAGCATATTAGTTTATTCATGCCAGCAGACAAGTACCTGAGCTACTCATTGGGCAATTGATTTGCTCACTCCATTCGTTAATATCTTCAGAGGAGGATGCATTTTATGAGGAGGTGTACGATCAAGTTTGAGGGCTTCTAGAGAAGACTAAAGCCTTGTTTAGATCAACCTTTCTGCAAAAGACTAATGTTAGCCCAACCTCTGTAAATGTCTGAAAGCTGTATTGGTTTTTTTCTGTTACTATATTGTTCTTTTGACTTCTTTTCTGAAGTAAATATGTTATCATTCATCAGGGACATCTTTAATCTTGCTCCATCACATAGAGTCTTCTTTGTCAATAATAATGGAAAGGCATGCAAATGAAGACTCCAAGCAAGATGTAGCTCAAAGTGCAAAAACCATAAAAGTTGAATGTGCTGAAGACATTGATACCAAATTCCTTGATTGTCCATACCAGCAGAAAAACATACTCTCAAATGAGCACTCAAATGTCGACAAACCTTGTCGATTTTCTGAGTTTGTGGGGTCTGCAGGTGAATCTGCTATTTTTTATTAGGTACGTTACGCTCTTTCCATTTACATTATTCCTAGTTTCAGAACTGGTTTCCTTATTCTGACATTTTTGTGATGTGGTGTGAACTACTGGTGTTGGTAGTTTTAATCAGTTGATTGATGAAGAGTGAAAATTTTGCAAGAAGATGCACTTGTTTCTGAAGCGTTTTTACTTCTCATTACACTCCCTTCCAGTGATATACATTTATAGCACCTTAATTAAACATGGCAGAAAGGGTATTTTCTGGAAGGAAAGGAAAGCTAAGTGCCTTTGGATTTTGCTTTCCTGTCATGTATCCTGTGACAGAGATAATTATGCCTACTATATTAGATTGACGTAAAATTACATATAAAGTGATTAGACTTATTTGACATAAGTTTGGAAATCTGGTAAATTGCTCCACAGAATTAATAAGCCTTTCTTTCATGAGGGAACCATATTATTGGTAATGTCCCTGTGTGATTAATTTGAAAGATCAAGTTATATGTTCATTAACTGTTTCTAGTGTATATATTAAATAGCAGAGAATGTGTCAATAAAGTCTGTGCTTCAGTAAGTTGGATGCTGGATTTTGAATAGGATACTCAAACCTGTCGTTATCAAAATTTAAACCTTTGTTTGTCCAACCCTTAATTTCGTGCTATATATTTTCGATAAAGAACACTCCTAGTGATATGAAACATTTTTCTTTCAAAATAAAAATGACTGGCATTTTGCCCCTTCTATCCAATGCTGAATTGAGAACCTACATCATTTTCATAATATTTTTCTGCTTTCAAACTATCATATGACAGCTTTTGTTACAAAATCCAGTATTTTTCAACAATCTTTTCTTGATCTTGGTGGAGACATTAAAAATTTGACCCAAAGCACCGTAAAAGATTAAAAAAGAAGAAGAAGAAGAAGAGATAGAAGACAGAATATCTGTGACAATATTCATAAGAAAGGAGAGAGGAGAAACAGAACCAAATTACTTGGTCAGACGTCTCCATATTAGTGTGACTCATGTTTTTTGAGTGTGAGGAACTTTCCATAGATAAAGAGAAGTGGTCTGGGACTATGGGCCTCTCTTGACCTTCATTCCGATTTGAGTTATTCTTCGTGATAGCATTTTCAAGTTTGTTTTGTGCCTTAATGCTGGAATAATTGGATGTTTGCTGCTCTGTGGTTTTAGGTAAAAGTCCGTTACATCTGCGGGGATGCTAGTCGAGAGGACCTTCTTGCTGTTTGTAGCAAGTGCAATGATGGTGCAGAGCACATGTAAGTCATTTAATTTTCTATCATACTCTTTGGGTGTATATGCTTATTTATATTTGTTAGACAAATGTTTATTATTTTCTTGTGGCACATTTAGGTTGTTTTCTCCTGGTTGGAATAGGATTTAGGTCTTTTATATGTTTACTTATGGACAAATTTGAGATTTCTTGTTTCACTGAACAGTTACTGCATGCATACAAGGCTGGACAAAGTTCCTGTTAACAGTTGGGTATGTGAAGAAATGCATGCTTTCGGAAGTTAATGATAAGATGAACATATCAAGTTTGAGAAGCTTGTGGCATGTCGAAACTACATATCTTCATATCAGACATATGAAGGTGGTGAAATGTCAAAGGGTTCTGATGTTAAGGTATATAATAAAGGATTGGATTTTGAGAAAAGCAGAGGAGACAATGTAGGTTCTCTACCATCCGCTAGAAAACTTCACGCACTGTAGCTTCTGCATTAGTAACAAAAAAACAGCACTTGGTGGAAAATTTGAGTCATCTTTTATATCTAGAGAAAGCCAAGCTCATCAGGCTCAGAATTTCAGAATAAAGCCAGGTCACGAATGGTGTGCAGCCGATGATTTCTCTTCTAGAACTAGAAGCATCCAGGAGAAAGCACCCTTACCTACTGTATCAGGTCAGAAGCTGCCAAAATCACGTGGGGCAACTGGTACTTTTTTTTGCACACACAAAATGCTTAGATTTTCTGTCCTGTTCTGGAGGGAGATGTTATGATGCTGCTCTTATGAAATCTTGCTTCTGATATATGGCATTGATGAGTTGTATTTCTTTGATTCCACAGGTAATCTAATTAAGTCATTCAACGATTCAGATAAAAGACCAAAAGTCCTGCGGTTAGATGAGCTTCCAGGAAGCCAGTTTTCCAGTGAAGCTAGCAACAAGAAAAAGGGTTTTGCTCTCAGAAAAATGGGAAATTCTGTGTCATTTAATGATGCAAGTTTTGGCCGTTCAAGTACATATGGTCAAAATTGTAAGAGGATTCCTCCAAAGGTACCTGAAGATTGTGATAAGAAGAGATTGAGGTACATGAGAGAAGATAATTCGACTGAAACGACATCTACCTCTGACTTTAAGAGGCCTCAAGTTTGCTCACCAATAGATGGTTTGCGTGTTTCTACATGATCAAATGATAAGAAGTTTGGGTCTCATCATGAAATGATATTGCCAGAGGCTTGTGGAAGCAAATAGCGTGATGCCAGAGCTGTTCAGATTCCATGAGACTCAGGTAATTCATGGATTTTGGACTTCAACTAGCTTTTAATTACTTCATACTTCCTACGAGTGTTAATAACTCCTTTGCCATTCCCATCCCCTACATGAGCTTTATATTCTATTTGTCTTAGCCATTCCCATCAAATGTGAGGCAAAAAACCTGTGCTTGTCTATAACTAATGTAGATCAGGACGAATTATTTTCCACTGGGCCTGATGCTTCTCAAGAGATTAAGCATAAAAATGAAACTTCTTCTCATTTTTTATTGAAGTCTACCATGCTTGTTAGACGTTGTAATGCAATTGAAGAAGATAAACTGACTATAGAATGGAGATCTTGCAATGAAGCTGTGAAAGCCACATCTAGTTTCACCTCTATCACTAATCTGATATCAAATGGCAATGGGAGTGAATGTTGTGCTGGAAGTGAACGTTTGACTTATGCTCCAAAGTGTCAGCTGATAGAGGGTTCTTCTTTTTCAGTTCTTGATGTGGCAATGGTGAAAGATGCGAATGGAAATAGCCTGATAGATCTTGTTTCATTTCGCAGTCAGCTTGATGCGTATAGAATATTAGCTGTTCCCCTTATTGATTACCTATGGAAGCATGTTTCCTTCGTTTGCTGTATTGTTTTGCAGTTACTAAAAACACACGGCACTTCTTGCTTTATGCTATGAAGTTTTAAGATGTTTGATGTGCTTATTCTAAAAATTCTTGCAGAGGTGAATTTGAATTTCAGAGTTCTGAGAGGCTACCCAGGGTATCATATAGGATTCAAGCATGCTTGTATACTCAGGCATCACCCAGAGTTCCTAAAGCAGTTAAGAAATTCTCTGACAAACTTCTTTTGGAGGAGGTGTCTTGCTCAAATGCATGACCTACTCAGTTCCAGAAATATTGTCCCCTAGATGATAGCATTGGGCTTTACTTTTTCTTGCAGAAGACATTAGCGAGTACGCTTCCTCTTTCTGTATTTGCCTTACATTGGAAATGTGATCATTTTCGGTGTAAGTTATGCTGAATTCTTAATTTTACTTTCTGATGCAGCTATGGAAATTAGGAGACCTTATTCAAGTGTTTGGTTGATTACGATCTAACTCTTAGAGAAAACCTTGGGGGTATCGAACTTCTTATATTCTTATCCCAACTGGTTCTGAAGAGCTCCCAGTGTATGGAGTGGATCTTTACTGGTTTATTTTATATCTTGAGATTGGATTTGACATAGTCACTGAACTGTCATTGCTTTGTTTTTATATCTTGAGATTGGCTTTGACATGTCCACATCCATATGAACAGCTCATTTTGTTGCACAAAGATATTGGTCCCTTCCTTACTGAGATGTGTTATTCTTTTGTCAGATTCGAACGGCTTGCTGTTTTTGTGGGCTCTCTTTAAAGAGAGGAAGGTAAATGGCTTGTACTACACGCCATTTACAGCTGGAGAGGAGAATGTAAGACACTTGGTTGACACCCAGAACTTTCAGCTAAAGTTGTAATGTCTTATAGCATATATGTTCCCATCTGAGATCTTGTGTATGGTTGTCTTCAGATAAGGCCCTTAAGTTAGTTTGACAATTAATGGATTCTATTGATTCACAGTTCTTTCCAATGGATAGGAACTTCCTAAGTCCAAAATATGGTTGTCTGGTCTGGAATCGTTTTTTGATTGGGAAATGGAGAAGAAATCATATTATGGTCAAGGACACCAATGTATGCTGGGATATTTGGACATGCATTCATCTCTATGGTAATATTTGTTCTGCTTGTATTATGCATTTGGTTTTGACAAAACTTACATACTTCACTGGTTTTTTAATTTTCTGTGTGTGTGTAAGAGACAGAGTGTGCATGAATGTTTATAGGGGCGCTCTACGTGTGGTTGTAGTCATACATGAGTCTGATACAAATATTTATGTTAATCGAAAGATACATCTTGTGTTTGTCTGTTTTATATACTCTTTTTGCTCCTCTTTCAGTAAATAGATTTCTTGCGTCATTAAGCTACAGTTTGATTTGAGTTCTTATATAAGTTGTTCTCAAGTATTTGAACATCTTTATTTGAAACCATTCAGAGTTGCAAACAAATGCATTCATCAGTTAATCAGTAGTTGACCTTTTAAGAGCAATTGGTCTTTCTATTTTGAACTCATTTTGAGAGTGGTGGAGCGACAAGGAAATGAAGAATGGGGACTGTAAAAATGAAGCCTTCATTGTAAGAGTAGGAAGTAGACCTTTTAGCCACTGTTTTCATATTTGCGGATTCTGGAGATTAAGATGATGCATTTGCATGTAATAATGGTGGGACTGCTTTCTCTGCAAATGAGTGCTTTTTTATGTGACATCCTTGGTGTTGTTGCCTGGGATCTTTCGCAAAATGAGAAGCTATAAAGCTTTTTTGTCCTTATGTAGGAAATGGTTTCCATTGTGGAGTCCAGTGTCAAATCTGGTCTTATTGAGTGAAGATCATGAAGTAAATGAGAGCCACCAGAGTAGCTGGATGATGCCATTTTTGTCCTGTTTGAGGAGAGGTTATATTGATTGATTTTTTATGGTTGAGGCTGCGAGCTATCATTGGAACTCTAGAAAAGTTTGAGGAGCAGATTTGCTATACATTTTCAGCAGAGCCGAATAGAGCTGATTGCAAGTTAGCAGTGAAGTTGGTGAAATTCCTGTCATGTTGATGTTATGAAACAGAATCAGTAGTAAGAACCTTGATCGTTTCTAGGAGACACCAAAAGCTGCTAATAAGAGGGCTGTATGACTGTCATAATTGCTGGATTGGGGTAGAAATGCCATGACTCGATTGAAGTAGTAATGAATAGGGAGTTGCCTGTGTCTTGATTCATTCAGGGCATAATGTCCATTAGGATAAATTAGTGATGGACCACTATGGCTGAAAGTGGATTCAGGGCAGCAGAAGTTTCTGGTATGTTGCTGCTAATAGTAGTCTTTAAGTGTTACCACTTTGGTTTGCTAGGATAAGGCGCTTGTACGAGAATCACGGTCTGGTGTAGTCTTTATTAGGATATACTCCCTCTGTCTTATTTTGATAGTCCTAGTTTTTTTTTTCACACAGTTTAGAAAAATTAGTTAACATTGTTGGAAAAACAAATTTAGATTACTATTTTTCTAAAATACCCTTACATTAAATAAAGTTGGCTTTTCATATATCAATATATTTTGGAAAATCTAAATGCATTAAATGGGATAGGTTATATTCAATACTAACAATCTATATTAAATAAGGTAGTTTATAGTAATAACAACTTACATTAAATAAGGATATTTTAGAGAAATTAAAAGACAATTATATTTTTCTATTAGAAAGTGGACGATTACAATTTGGGACAGACGAAAAAGAAAAACAGAACTATCAAAAGTGGAACGGAGGAAGTCGTTGAAAATATTGGTAGAAATCTACCAAGGTGAGGATACTTGTTGAACTGAAGAGTTTTCCCTCATTATCTCTGTCCTTTGTTGTCGCTTTTGATGCCAAATGACATCTAAGCTAGTTTTGCTTGGCAATGGATGCTTAAATCTCTGCATGCTCCTGCCCAACTAGAGGCTGGAATGTGGGAGAGTTGGTTTCTGTCCAATGTTGGAAAATCAAGATTGGAGATATATTTTTGCCGTTATTTTAGTAAATGCAGATGATGTTGTCATGTTTTAATTAATCGATAGCCCTTTACTCTTTCCTACTGGTAAAAAGTTTATATCTCATTGAAAGAGGCAAAAAGCAGGTAAGCCAGTGAACTTCCTTCTTTGCTGAATGAAGGAATGAACGAACCATGGGGTAACCTAACTCGGCGCCTTACGTTTCGTTTCTTCCCTTTCTCAAAAAAAAAAAAAAACACTTCCCTTCCTCTGAATTCGCCTTCACCTATCCGCCCATCTACCTCAATCCAACCGCCATGGCGGGTCCCTCCGCAAATCCCACCAACAACCAGCAGTTAACACAAATCTTAAGTTTTAAAAACCATAACCCAATAATTCTGCTGCAGCCGCCCTCCACCCCATGGAAGTACCATCATTAGAAATCAAAACTAGGACCATAAAGTTTTAGTTAAGGGGTTGACTTCAGACCTTCACCATTTCTGATATGATTTTGTCACGAAGTCATAGAATCTAAGTTAAAAGACACTCACACGGTACAATGCTTAATTTACTCATTAAATTGGAGTTTGGGTGCAGAAAAAGTTTGAACATAAACCTTAAATATTCCTGGGCTTCCATTCAAATGGATGTTAAACACTTTTCTGGAAAATAGGAACTGGTTGCATGTCTGGTGGCGACTGGTGAGTTAACTAGTTTGGGAAACGAGATTTGAATAGAAAAGAAAACAAAGGAAGAGAAACGTAGGTGTTTCCATCGTTTGGGAGTTTTAGTGAAATAGAAAGAAAAAAAAAATCGAATGATTTGGAAGTAGGTAAAGATCAGCTATAATTAAAAAAAAAAAATCATCCGTCCAAAATGGGCAAGAAACGAGGAAAGTTGCAGAAAGCCTACGAAAAAAAATTTAAATTGTCCATTCTATTTCCGAAAAGCTATTCAATGAAATTTTATTGACTTATGTGTTTAAAATCATCTCCTATCTTTTATAAACTCCTAAATAACATTAAATTTTCTTCTCTTCCTTTTCGTATGACTCAATATTTCTCTTCCTTTTTTTTTTTATCCTCAACTCCTAAACTAGCTATAGATGATGGAAGGAGTTGTTTTGGACTTGGGTAGAGGATAGAGAAGAGAAATCAAAATACATACCTCACGTGGGGTGTTTTAAATGACTGCAATTGTGCGATTGCGTAGCGACCATAATATGCGACTGAGGATTTGGTGCCTCTCAAGTTTCACAAGTGCCAGGCATTTATGCTCCGACAATGCCTGATGATTTGACTTGTAATACTACGAAGAAACCTAAGTATTAAAAATGTTAACTGGCTTTGTAGAGAAGTGTATTAATTATGGGCAAGTGGCAGCTTTTTCGTACAGGGGACGAAGAGGACTGAGGATTTGATGCGGTTTGCGCAATTCTTTTTCAGCGTTAACTATGGCCCAGCGTGACAAATGGTGTTTTTAGTTTCTAAAACTCCCTCACCAATTCTTTTTTTTAATATATTTATCTAAAATTTTATTAAAGTTTATTATAATTTATTATAAAATTTGGCAAACATTTTGAGGTATGTAAAAATTTTTCTTTAACAAAAAAATTTTCCTTTTTCTCTCTTTTTTCCTTTCTTTTTCCCCCTTTCTTTTCTTTCGTTTTATTCTCCCCCATCCCACTACAATCTTCTTCTCCCTTCCTCCCTATTGAACGGCTGCTATTGCAACAACATCCTTTTTTTCTCTCTCTCTCCTTCCTCCTTCTTTTCCCTCCTTCCTCGCTGACTGCCGTCATTGCCAATAGCAAAATCTTTTTTTTTCTCTCTCTCCTTCCTCCCTCTTCTCTCTTTCTCTTTCCTCCTCCACCTCTTCTCTCTCCCTCTCCCTCTCCCTCTCCCTCTCCTCCTCCCCTCAGAAGAAAAAGGAAGAAGGTAATTTTTTGTGTGTTTTTAGGTATTTTGAATTGTATATTTTAAATATTTTGAGAAATTTTTGAGATTATTGTAATTAAAATTGTTAAAAAACTTATAGGAGAAAAACTTAGCAAAAAAATCCTTTGTCAAACAAGCCCTTAGTGTAGAATTTGTAGAAAAACTTAAAAAATTTTCTTTTTCTATCTTTCTTTTTCCTTTTTTTTTCTTTTTTTTCTCTCTCTCTCCCCCTCCTTTCCCCTCTCTCCTCCTCCCTTCACCTCACCCCTTCTCCCTCACTCTCTCTTTCCCTGCTACCTTCCAATTAAATGACAGGTCAAGTTTTGGCTAAATTAGGGTTAAATCGATTAAGACCTAAACCTATTTAAGAGCTTTAAACGAGTCGAGTTCAAACCAATATAGAAGATTTTTCTTTGGGTCAAGTTTGAACTTATTGAAATTCTCATTCACAAAGGCCAATTGATAGGATTGTGTATCCATATAGAATTTGGTTGAGAAAATAAGTTTAGTAAGGGTAATTTAGTTTAAGGGCAATATAGTCCTTTTATTATGATGTTAGTGTGGGCAAATTAGTCAAAATAATTTTAATATAATTAGTAGAAAATTAATCCATTTATTATCATATTATTATGTGAGAGTATGGTTTATAATAGTCAGTATGAATTTGCATCATTCACAAGAGCAAACTAGTTCAAATATTATTATCTTGGTAGTAGGGGCATATTAGTTAAAAAACTTTAAAATTAATTAGTAGAGGCAAATTAGTCTATTCATGTTATATTTTATAATATGAGAGTAGTGTTATATAATTATGAGAGTATAAATTTGTATTGTTTATAAGGATAAATTAGTTAAAAATTTATCATCCTATTTGTTAGTCATTCCGGAATGACATCACTTCCCCTATAGGAATATTTTATCCCATAAATAGGAAATTAATTTCAGATAGTTTGAATGTATCATCCCATATATAAAATATAACCAAATATGGGATGACACGAGATGATTAATCGAATCCTGTGTCATCCTATGAATCAAACGGACCCTTAGGGTCTTGTTTATTTGGGTGGAAAATTTTTTCGAAAAATATTTTTCACATTTTTCATTGTTTGTCTGTCAATTAATTTGGAAAAATAATTTCTGATAGAAATAAGTTACACCGAATGAAAAGGAAAATAACTTTCTTACCGTAAAATCAGTCTTCTTTTCACAGCCTCCAGCAGTGAACCACGATAAAAGACCAATCCCTTCTTCGTCAGTGATAAAAGACCATCTTCAGCAACGTCTCATCGGCAGACCGATGCCGCCGGCGAAGACCCACTTTCAGAGGTAAGCAACTCTTCGAATTAGGTTATTCTCCTTTTAAAAATCAGCTACAATTATCATCTCTCTCTCTCTCTCTCTCTCTCTCTCTCTCTCTCTCTCTCTCTCTCTCTCTCTCTTTTCCTTTAAAAGCAGCCAATGTTAACGGCTCATACCCACTCTGGCAGCGACATCTCATCCCCGTTCCTGCAACAGCATCTCCAACACGGGTGAAGACTCCTCAAGTATTTCCAGAGGTATGATGGTCTCTTATTAGTTTTTTTCCTCCCTTTTCCTTTGAAAAATTGTCTAGAATTACTGGTGTAGATTCTTGAAGTTGGATTTGAATGAATTTTTGTGGTTGCTTTTGTTTTAGTTTGTTCTTGCCGGATTAGGGTTACATTTGATTTGATTGATGCTAATGAATTAATTTGGCTGCTGAGTTTTGGGGGTTTTTTGATACTTGGAATCTGATTATTAATCTTGGCGCTTTTGTCTCGGCTCTCTAACTTGCTCAGAATCCGGGTAGGGTAGGGTAGTGTTTTTCTTACAATCTGGTGAGACCATTTGTAAAAGCTTTAGTGAATTCATTGAGTTTGTCAAGCCACGGGCTGATTCTTGCCATAGCTGCTTGATTGAAAGGGAATATAACCGTAGAAAAACAGAAGGCTTTGGATGTATTCCCAAATCAATGAATGTTTTGACATGGCAGCAAGTGAATCACCCAATGGCAATGACGACTCTGTCATAAAATGATCGCTCAGGTTTGTCGTCTTGGCAAATACAAGAAACCACAAATAAGTACTCTAATAAAGAAGATGCGGCCAGAAGTAAAACCGGACTTACACAGGACATAGTCCATATACATCATGGGGAACTGGGGACAAAATCACCAAAACAGAAAAAAGGTGCTGGGTTTATCTTGTTGGGTTGTTAAACAATGCTAGCTTCTATAAGGGCTGCACAAATCTTTTATTTATAGCAGTACTTATCAGCGTTTAATTTCAGATAGACTCATGAATTCCTTTGGTCCTTTTCTCGAGCAACGAATATATTGATGGAGTTCTTGTTGGTTGGCAAATTTCAAAATCTTTATTCACTGTCAAGGCTAGGCTTCGTAGTTCTCTAAAACGTCTAGATGATTTGGAAATGTTGCAGCACCTTTCCCTGTTTCTGATGATATCTCTATCTGTCCTAAATCATTTAATCTTATCATCTATCACAGGTATCCTGCTTGCTTCATCACTTGACTTTATTTCCAAGTGCCAAGTTCCAACTTCTAGAATATCAAGAAAAAACCTTATTCTGGTCCCATTTTGGCATTTTCAAGTTAAAAGTTCTTGTTTTTCTAAGGAGTAATACTTGTACACATTTAGGCTGAGGTTATGTCCCTAATTTTAGAAGCATGTAAATCTAAAGTCACATTGTTTAGACATTTAAAATAATAAGTCTAGAACTTTTAGACCAGGACAAACAATGAGAGAGAGCACTTGATATTCCAGTGATGTCAGGAAACACTAGCTTTCAGATGTTCTTTTCACATTGTGGAAAACTGGAACAGAGCCAGGTTCTAATAGTTGTTATATAGGTCTAAAACAGTTTTTGCTTGACAAAATCTTACATCTTTTGTGTACAGAAAATGAGTTGTGGAACGCTAGAATTAGATGGGCTGTCATGATTTTCATTCTTGTTGCTATTGTTGTTATTTCGTTTACCTGTCTTATTTAGAGCAATTGAGTTATAATAGGTTGTGCTTCACGGGTGGAGAGCAATTTCGTTTACCTGCCACTGTTATATCACTAATAATTGGGCCTTTGGGACTGTTTTCCATTTGGAGATGTGATTTTCATTTTTGTTGAGCAATATTTTATATTTTGGCATAAATTTGCCTCTGTATGTATTGAATTGTTCCAGATTTTTGATCCAACTGAGACTGACAACATTTAAAGCAGGGATTTGAGTCACTCTAGGCTTGATAGGTGCTTTTATGTACCAATGGTTCTAATTCTGTACCATGAATAAGGTTTTTGATTCTGGAGCTGAAATCTTGGTTTATATTCCTATATAGGATTCTCTGCATTTAGGTTCTTCTCCCTTTTATCACTTTTTATTTCCTAAAGCTGAACATTTTCACTTTCATTTTCCTTTGGGCATCTTTGGTTTCAAATTTTTTTATTTTCCCTACTTTTTCAAAGGAACAACGTAATGACATGATACTATACCAATAAAGAATAGTGTTCAGTTAGGTTTTCTTGATTTTTAAGTCTTCTTTCCCAGCCCCAGTGCAATAATGAAAAACGAACCAAAATATGTGTTTTATTTAGTTCATTTCACAAAAGATGTTGTTTCTAGTGCAGAGGTTATCTAATTTTTTTTAGTATCACTGATTTGAGACAATAAAGAAAATGTTGCGGCATCCAATTTGATAGAAGGGACTCTCGACCCTTAATGATTTTTTTAAAAAGGAAGAATAAAAAGCCAATTCATTAGTATCATTAATAATTCCATTTAAGAATTCATGGTGTAATATGAATACATATTTTACAAAAATGATAATATGATTTATAATTGATAGAAACTAAAATTAACTTGTAATGAAATGAATGTTTTGAGAGTAGAAAAACATTTGTAACATATCAACAAATATATCAGAAAATATTTTCATTGACAAACCAAACATCGGAAAATTATGGGAAAAGAAATTTGGAAAATATTTTCACTTAATAACTAAACACCGGAAAATTATGGGGAAGGAGGTGATTTTCCAGGAAAATGACTTCGATGGGAAATATTTTCAGTCCAACCAAACGGACCCTTTAATGTTAAAATGGCAGCTTTAAATAGGTGCATGTAATTGAGTAGTTGTCTGGAATGTATGCATTTGTTTTTAATATTCTATTCAAAAAGTACAGTTTTCATTTTTCAATGAAATTTCATATTAGTTTGTTTCGATAAATTCTCGATCAAGTTTCAAAGTATAGAGTCTGATTCGTAATCAGACAGCTAGAAATCCACTCACCAACATCTTGACGGCTGTAGATGGAGCTGGTAGGTGAGGTGGAGACAATGGAAAATCCACAAGGACTTATGAGAGCTGATTTTGCCCATAAAAACTCGCAAGTTTGAAGTAATCGTGTAGTAGTACTTGGACTCGAATGAAAGCCTCGTAGACCGTCTGTCATTGTAATTTGAATATATACAATCAATGTCAATCAGAGAAACTGTGTTGTAATTTTGAATATACAATCAATATCAAATCAGAGAAATTATAAGAAAGTATTAATAAGATTACAAGAACTCACAATAACAGAAATAATACAATTCGACTTGAATTTAATTAGAAAGTATTTACTTAGTATGAAGCTCAGTTTAGAAAGTATTTACTAAGCAGTTTAGAAAGCAGGGCTCTTTCACTAAATATTGTGAATTTTATACAAAATTTGGCAAAAACAAATCACTATTTTAGTTTGAGAAACATTGGTTGTGTGTGAATCCCAGATTTATTAGATGGGATAGTTCCGACCTTTTTGTACTGAATGTTGTATTTCTCTTAGGATTGTCAATAGGATCGGACTGGGTCAAGCTCGGCTCGTTCAACCTGAAAAAAAACCGATGAGCCGGACCTTTAAGTGAGCCGGTTTGAGTTTGAATCTAAAAATTAGATCTGAATTAAATATAAGCTAAACTCGGAGCTCATTAGACCCAAATCCGATATAGGGCTGGTCCTTAAATTACCTATATATATAATGATATATATAATATTTATATTTTGATATTATATATAATTATACATCCAATATATTATTACTAATACTAAATATATATAAATTATAAAACACAAAATTACATTTGAAAACTCCTCTACTTTCTTGAGAGCTAATATTAGTAATACATAACTAAAAACTTTTTTTATTGTCGATTAAATTTTTGTATTGACATAATATTCGTTAATTTCTTTTTTGTCTAGAAACACAAATCATCAAGCATATTTGGATTCAAATCACAAAGTTATAAAGAAGTTCCAACCTTTGAAAATGTATTGTATTTATGACCGCATGTTTTATTACTATTTTTCATGTACTTTAAACGAATTAGATATTATTGAAAAATTCTTAGTTTATGTACTTTTTAAGAACTATATTTGTTCATATTTAGTTTAATGTTGTAGTCTTGTGAATGTTAAATTAGTTTTACAACTCAATAGTTATAGTAATTATATTAAGAAAATTGAGGAGCAAATAAACGAGTTTGAGCTAAACCCGAATAATATTCAAAACTTGAATATTTTGTGAGTTGAGTATGATTATCACATTCATTAATCCCAATCCTAAAAGTGTTACGAGCTAAGTCTGAGCTTTTGAAAGCTTAGTTCATATGACCCGATTGATAGGCCTAATTTCTCTTGATTTAGGTGAAACAAAATCAACATCAACTGCAAAATGACAAAAATAAAAAAATAAAATAAAATCTATTTTAGATCTACTGATCAACTAAAATTCAAGCAGCATCATTTCCCCATAGTGGATTTTTCATTGGTGTAACTATGTATAGGAAAAAACTGAAATACGACATCGTTTTCTGAAGTCTTTTTTTTTTTTTTTTTAAATTTGCGGAGGGCATTTGGGGATGGGCCGGAGGGGGCCTGGGGTTGTGATTTCGATTTCCGGCATAATTTCAAAAAGGGAGGAAAATCAAGAATGCTACCAGACTCTCCAACAACCTCCTCATTATTTTCCAGTTGAACTCCTTTGGAAAATTTCTCATGAATTTCAGGAGCACATAACATGGAGTAGCAGCACGTTGCAGAACTTGATAAGAGGCTGAGATTGGCTAAAACATTCGTTTCCTCAGCTCCTCTACCTTATCTTCTGGTTGGCATTCTCATTCCTTTCCCTCTGTCCCATCTTTTCAAGCATCTGTCTGTACTGAACCGATACATTAACTTGCTTTCCTCATTGGACCAACCAATTATAGTCATTAATTACCTTTTCTTTCCATGCCGGAAATCGGGCACAACATAACTGTACCTGCCCTTTGGTATCCTCACTCGTTATTGTTTCAGCAAATCTTTAGTGGGTTGGCCTTTGTTTTCCAATTTTTCTTTTGGTTTTACTTCGTCTGCTTGCTACATATATGATGCTTGTATTGGTTTGGCTTCAGATCTTGGAGTAAAGTATAGAGATTTGATTTAATTGTCTTTGACTGCAATTTCTGATCTTGGTTCATAGAAGTTATTTTGTTATTTTTGGTTGGTTATTGAATGATTGAAGGCCTATCTATGACCTAAGAGTGGTTGGAAGTTAAATTTATTTGCCATCTGTGTGAAAACTTATAGTATTGATTCTTGTAGCTGCCTGTACAAGTTCATGTGGAAATGGAGTTTCCTTCATTATTGAATTCACTTCCTTAAAGCTCGCGTTTTGCTACATTTTGGATTTGATCCGCATCCCTTCTTTCAGCTTTTTATTGCAACGCTTCCCTATATACTAATGGTTGCTGTGTTTAGTTGAATTTTAATGCAAATTGTTGATGAATTTTATGATTGTTGGTATGGATTTTTGGCATTGAAAATGATATAACATGTTCTTATTTTTGGCTACAATCAGGGAGCTTTGATGGAGGGATTAATTAGTGCACAATTGAACCCAATTCGCACCTATTCTACACAAGAAAGTTCTGTTTTTTTCCCTACATTTTCTCTGAGGATAAAGACAATTGGCTTTGGTAATAAATTTGAGGCAATGAGAAATCTTAAATCATACACTTCAATCAATGCTTCGGTTCAGCCATTGGAGGCCTCAAAAGAGGGCCAGTT
The DNA here is from genome assembly GCA_023065735.1 of Coffea humblotiana. Taxonomy (NCBI): domain Eukaryota; kingdom Viridiplantae; phylum Streptophyta; class Magnoliopsida; order Gentianales; family Rubiaceae; genus Coffea; species Coffea humblotiana. The sequence continues at coordinate 21,784,976 of CM041216.1, forward strand.
CAACAAAGCATTGCCATCAAAAGGTAATTTTCAAGGTCTGAGAAAAACTTTATTTCTTGTATGTAATGTATAAAATATGATGACAAATTAGATTTAATAGTATGTACAAATGAAGACAAGGATGAGTTTTAATTGGTGATATGTCTAATTGATGCATCCTTTAAATTTGTAAGAGGTCCTTGAGGTGTGGCGCAATGCTGATGCTGTATGCTTTGACGTGGATAGTACAGTATGCCTAGATGAGGGCATTGATGAACTTGCTGAGTTTTGCGGAGCTGGAAAGGCTGTTTGCAGAATGGACTGCTAGGTGATATGCCTTCGATAGACATTTGTTTAGATGTGCATAGAATTGAGTGTTTGATCTGATTATGTGCTCACTACTAGGGCAATGAGTGGTTCTATTCCTTTTGAGGATGCCCTTGGCTGCAAGATTGTCTCTGTTTAATCCTTCAATAGCACAAGTCCAAGATTTCCTTGAAAAGAGGCCTCCAAGGTAAGAAACTGTATTCAGTAGTGAGAAGTTTATGCTAGAATTGCTTCAGTTCTTTTGACAGTTAATGAGGCCTATATGCATCATCTACTATCTTTAACAATTCAATGTAAGCTCCGTATGCTTTGGACATCATCACGTGTGGAGAAGTGAAATACAGGCATAAACCTCCAAAAAAAAGACACACTGCTTGTTTTATCTCTCAATCTTGTGCACAGTCAATCAGTCTTTATCATTACTGCAGTGCAATTTTGAAAACTAAAATGGTGAAGATTAGTTGTGAATGACTTGACTACAACCATGTAAAGTCGTAGCTTGTAGTTATTCAATTTGGATTACGATTATGAGTTACACATATCTTTGGCATGCGAAATTTGCATTTTAACAAGATCTAGTATCAGGATGTGCATATCAGACCTTTCAGAATGCCTGCCATCTTGAAGGTGTGCTCTTCTGATTGCACACAAAACCCTGATTCAAGTGAAATAATTAAGAAACAATTAGTTTTATGCAACTACTCTATTTGGACAATGTCTGATCATATTTTACTGTCTTTTGAGTGTTTGCATCTGGCGTTTGCTTTGCATTTAATATGCAGTCTGTATTGTTATATAGCATGGAACTTTACGCGACACTAAACCATTTAGTGTTTTTCAAGCCATAGCTGATCTGTATTTTCCAAGTAATGAAAATGTCTGGGTTAATTGAATTACTTGGTTTGCAGAATTTCTCCTGGGATTGATGAGTTAGTCAAGAAGATGAAGGCTAGAAACACGGATGTTTATCTGATCTCTGGAGGATTTCGCCAAATGATCAATGTATATGCTTCTCTCTGAGTGGCTTTTGATATATCTTTTCTTCTTCACATCCAGATAACAATTGAGGCTAGGAGTTCTTGGATCAATTTGGCATTGTGTCAAGACGCCGATTAGCATACTATAGTCATTATTGATGTTGATTAAAATATTCTCTGAATTGATGGTTCAAATATTGGCTAAAAAATTGAGGTTCAGTAACCTGATTTTTATGCTGCACTGCTTCCAAGTTGATACTTTTCCTGCATCAATATTACCTGTTTTAATATGGAAGCATACTTTGTGCTTGCAACTTTGTCAAAATTCTAACTGCTACAGTTTAACAGCCTGTTGCATCAATTCTTGGAATTCCTGTTGACCACATTTTTGCCAATCAACTTCTTTTTGGAAGTGCTGGAGAGTTTTTGGGGTTTGATACAGATGAGCCAACGTCTAGGAGTGGAGGAAAAGCTATTGCTGTTCAGCAGATAAGGAAGGTAAGTTGAACTCTCAGTAGTTGTTTGTTGTGTATTGGTTTTTAGAATATTGACCAAATACTTGATAATGTTTTCAGGCTAATGGATGTAAATTGCTGGTCATGATTGGAGATGGTGCAACTGATCTTGAGGTAAAAAAGTGTTCATCTTGTCTAGTTTGGTGACCACTTCATCTACGGAATACAACCAACCCAAGGAAAAAAAATCAAGAAGTAAATCCCAATGAGAGCTATTTCTACAACATGTTAACTTGAGTTTAACATGGTCCAATATCTAGAATCTAATAACCGACTTTATCTAAAGTCTGCATACAGTAATAGCAAGACATAAAGATTTAGACCTCAAACTTGGTAAATCCATGGAGGAATTGATTCCATACATTGACTTTAATTGCTTCAAAGTAGACTATAGTGGCTATCTAAAAACCTGTTCAAGCTTCATACATTATTAATATCATTCTAAGTTTTGGCCCAAAAATGCATCTAAATTGAATAAATGAAGAGCTTTTACTCTCATGTTGCTCGCAGAATTTATACTCTTTCTACCTGTAGGCTCGCAAACCAGGAGGTGCCGACTTATTTATATGCTATGCTGGGGTTCAGCTTCGAGAAGCTGTTGCAGCTAAAGCTGATTGGCTGGTGTTCAATTTTAAGGACTTGACTGATAGCTTGGAGTAGCATGCACCCATTTTTCTTGATTGATACCTTTTTTCTGTTTCCTTTTGGGTGGTGGTTCTCTTTCTTTCCCTTTACTATTATTGATTTTTTGGGGTTACTAAAGTTCTATGGGTTATAACTACCATGCTTCCAAAAATCTTCTGCATCAGCATATGTATTCTTTGACAAACATTTTATGTATGTAATTTGTGAAAAATGACAGTCCTGAGGCACTTGCCCTCAATAAGCAACTTGAAAGCCTTGTTGATGTCATCAAGTTTGACCTTATGAGTGACAAACAAATCCTGCTGAAGTTCATGGATGTGTGTTCAAAGATTTAAGCAAAATTCTTTGACAAACATTTTATGTATGTAATTTGTGAAAAATGACAGTCCTGAGGCACTTGCCCTCAATAAGCAACTTGAAAGCCTTGTTGATGTCATCAAGTTTGACCTTATGAGTGACAACCAAATCCTGCTGAAGTTCATGGATGTGTGTTCAAAGATTTAAGCAAAATCTGGCAGAGATTCATGTCTTCAATGCTTGTCATTTTGGAACAGGTGAAAAACAACAATTTGGTAAAAGCCTAGCAAATCTACAGTACCTGAGCCAGGTAACGTTTTGCAAGCATTGGGAATCAAGATTAGGTTTGAGATCACCTTATTGGACTCCTGTGACCGTTTTCCCACGATGAGCGCTCACCGGGGAATTGAGCTGCGAATCAGGCTTCACTCTTAATACAACCGTCTTGCCCATTCCTGATGATAGATTGTACATAGAATCTCATTTAGTAGCAGCTAACAGCAATGAAATAACTGAAAAACTCTAACTAGCTTAGTACTGGTAGTCAAATCACAAATGTTTAAACCATGAAAGCATACTCTTTAATCGCAAAAGATAGAGTGGACCTATGTTAGCTGATTAAGAATACTGTTATAGTACTTAAATCATCAAATCATTATATCACCATATTCTCTCCTCCTTTAATTCTAATATAAATCTTCCAAGTGTTACTTTGGCTGATAGATCAAGTACCTTGATTGTGGTTTCTGGTGTAACTATTCCTACAACCTCTATCTCTTTATCCTTGGTCTAACACTTGTCTAATTTTTCTTTAATCAACTCTCAGTTAGTAAAATTACAAGAGCTCTTAAGTACTGTGTCTCATCCTTCTCTGAATATTGTATTTTTTAGGATCGGAAAGTTTTGGTAGAATATGTGAGTTTGGTAGACTTGATACACTTGAAACTTTGAAAATGCCGAAACCTGTTACATGTTTGTTCATCATGACACATCTTGACGTTTATTGTCATTTGGGTGATCTATCTCTACCAAATTTGAAGGAATTGTTTTCAAATTTTCAAAATTTATATAGTGAGATACGTCAATTTGTGAAGCATCTTTGTTTGCCTTATTTGCCTAGGGTCAATAAATAGGCTGCATACCCTTTTGAATTAGTGAACTCTAATATTGGGGATCATTGTTCAATAGCATCTAAGTCTAGTTTTAAATATTTTGTCACTTTTATTGATAATTACTCTCGTATTACTTGATTATATATAATGAAAATTCATTTAGATTTATCCAATGTTTATTGTTCCGTACTGAAATAAAAACACAATTTAATATGTCTATGAGCATTTAGCAAGGTGATAATAAAAGAATACTTTTATAAGCATTTTAATCTATATACGTCAAAAAATGGAATTCTGAACCAATATTCATGTCCTGATATAACACCATAAGATGGTGTTGTTAAAAATAAATAGGCAATTACTAAAAGTTGCTAGAGCCAAGTTATTTCAGCTAAACGTTCCTAACTAGATTTGGGCAGATGCTATTTCACCAACTTGCTTTTTAATTAATTTCATGAATCTGTACTTGCTAGTGAGATATCGTATTCAGTTTTGCTTCCACCTAAACGTTCCTAACTAGATTTGGGCAGATGCTATTTCACCAACTTACTTTTTAATTAATTTCATGAATCTGTACTTGTTATTGAGAGATCGTGTTCAGTTTTGCTTCGATCTTTGTTCCCTTCTGAGTCGTGTATATTTTGATGTCCTTGTTTTGTTCATGACATCCATCCCAAGCGTCTAAATTAAGTGAATGTACTACTTGTTTTGTTCATGACATCCGTCCCCAGGCGTCTTAATTAAATCCAAATTCTCTAGTACTCTTGTACTAGTGTGAATAACCATGCTACCATGGTGCTGATTAGGGGTGCAAACGAACTGAGTCGAATTGAGTTTTAGCCTAATTAAGTCGAATATGAACCTAGGTTTATGAAACTCAAACTCGAGTTCGACCTCGACAAGTTCAAAATGTAAAACTCGAGCTCGAACTCGACTCGAATTGAGTTTGAGCTTGAGCTTAAAAAATAAAAAATAATTATTTTATTTTTAAAAAATAAATAAAATAATAATTTTTCTTAACAAATATTAAAATATTAGGAAAATATATGCAATTTTACTATTAAAATAATATATATATATATATAGTCGAGCTCGAGTCGACTTGTAAGTTAATGAATTTAGTATTTTTGAATTCGAGTTCGAATTTGACTTGGTCAGCTCGAGCTCGACTCAAGCTCGAATTTGAACCACTCGTGATCGATTTGATTTGTTTGCAACTCTAGTGCTAACGTTATTGAAAGAAATAAAAAGAGAGGGTGGATTAAAAAAAAGGACAATTAATCAAAATCTAAGATTTGTCTAGCATTAGTTTAAAGTATAATAAAATGTATATATCATTCAAGAACTGTGTTTGCGAAAGATGGATCCTGAAATAATAATAGAAATTTATATTAGAAAATGAATGATATATGGATAGAAATGAATGTAATCGCATGTTTTATTGATTTCAAAATGAAATACTTATAAACATTATGCATTCAATTTGATAATCTTGTATAAAAGTGTAAACATTTTTCACACCAATTAACTTTTAGCATGAAGGCCAACATTGAAGGTTTAATTGACACTGTTGAATTTTTGTGGAGTTCATGCTACAAAATAATGTTCATTGAGGCTTGTTTTTTTTGGAAGTGAACTTGCTAAATCTTTTGAAGTATTTCAGTGGGGTCACTACGGTATATACTTCGTTTTGTAATCAGTTGTTTTCCCCTTTGTAATCTTGCAAGTTTGGAATTAAGGTGTCGTTGAAATGCTTGTAGATGGAATTCGTCAACGGTGAAAGTAAGATACGTAGTCTTTTTTTTTCTTCTCACTGTATTTAGTTTCTGTAGATGACAAATAAAAATGGGTTAGTGGTCGTCAGTCTTGTGAATAATTATGAGAATAAATTACGTTATGACAATAAGATGCATAAAATTATGAAAATTATAGGGATTGTAATTCAAACGGGCTCCTAAATTTTGGATATATGATTTTCATAGTGGTGAGTTTTTTAAATTATCAATTAGCTATTATTATTAGTCGTGTGTGTGGTGTCAGATGTGATTTGGAATTTGAAGATGTGATTTTATAGGTTGATTATTATCCGTTAGTTTGCGTGGGTGATTATTATCCTTTATCTAAAATTTAGGAGTTTTGATTTTGTGGGTTAGTGGATCATTAGTTAATTAAAATTTTGGAGTTTTGATTTTGTGGTGTCAGATGTGATTTGGAATTTGAAGATGTGATTTTATAGGTTGATTATTATCCGTTAGTTTGCGTGGGTGATTATTATCCTTTATCTAAAATTTAGGAGTTTTGATTTTGTGGGTTAGTGGATCATTAGTTAATTAAAATTTTGGAGTTTTGATTTTGTGGATTAATGGGTCACATGAATTTGAAAGTGAGAAGTGATAAGGAGAAGCAATAAGGATTATTGAATCGAAATAAATCTAAAATTATAGTGAAAAGGGAATTCAAAATTTTGACGCTTGTGGAGGCTCTTCGTAAAAAACCTGCTTTCTAATACATATAAACTAGTGTGATTATTCATGCTGCGCACGGTGCTGACATTATTGAAAGAAATTAAAAGAGAGGGTGAATTAAAAAAAGTAAAAAAATTCTAACAACATAATCAAAATCTAAGATTTGTATAACAATAGTTCAAAATATGATAAAATGTGTACATCATTTACGAATTGCATTTTGTAGAAGATAGATCTTGAAATAATAATAGAAATTTATACTAGAAATTGAATGTATATGGATAGAAATGAATGTAATCGCATGATTTATTTGATTTCAAAATAAAATATTTATAAACGTTATGCATTCGATTTGATAATTTTACATGAAGATGTGAACATTTTTCACACCAATCAACCTTTAGTACGAAATTCAATATTGGTGGTTTAATTGACACTATTGAATTTTTGTGGAGTTCATACTACAAAAGAATGTTCAATGAGATTTGTCTTTTTTGGAAGTGAACTTGCTGAACCTAATTTTGAAATATTTCAGTGAGATTACTATAATGTAGGTTTCGTTTTATAATTAGCTGTTTTCTCCTTTGCCTTGCAAATTTGAAATTGAGACACAGTTGAAATGCTTGTAAGTAAGATGATACGTAGTCTTTTTTCTTTTCTCTCACTATATTTGGTTTGTGTGAATGACAAATAAAAATGGATTAATATTAATAATTTAATTGACTATGTTGAATTTTATGGAAATCATACTACAAAAGAATGTTCAGTGAGATTTGTTTTTCTGATGCATGTGAGGCTCCTTATAAGAAACCGGCCTTCTAATATATATAAATATATATATATATATATATATATATAGATAAAGACTTTCGGGTTACTCGCGCACGCTCCGCTTGCTAGTGCTAGACCGACCCAAAAACGGAGATCGCCGAGGACGCCTCATCATTTATTTCTTCATTTTTTCTGGTCAGAAAAAACCCAATTGAACCCCTAGACTGATTATTCCTTGAATTCTCAGAACCGGAGATCGCCGAGGAAGCCTCATTATTTATCTTCTTCATTTTTTTCTGGTCAGAAAATTCCCAATTGAAGTTCCCAGACTATTATTCTTTGAATCCTATTTTTTTTTCAATTTTTAGATTTATCATATTCATCTCTTTTCCCCAATAGCCATCAATTCGACCTGGCCCATTCTTTTTCCCACCCAATCTCTTAGCCATTTAAACTCTAAAGTCTTTTTCCCAAAAATTCTCTCTTAGCTTCAGATTTTTAGAAACCCGGCTCCCATCTAAAAACAAGAGACAAAACCGAGAGAAAAATTTTGACCCCGTCCATGAGCCATTTAAACTCTCAAAACATTTTCCTAAAAATCCTCTCTTAACCTCAGATTTTTAGAAACCCGGATCCCATCCAAAAACCAAGCGAGAAAACCGAGAGAAAAAGATAAGAAAACATAAAAAAAAAAGGAAAAGAAGAGCAAACGACAGAGGGCGTAGGAAGTCGCCGCCATCGAGTTCATTGTCGCCGCAAACCCAACCACCACCACCGTGGAATCTGCTTGAAGGCACTGTAAAAATTCCTCAACTCTGTTTTGCTTCTACTATGTTGTTTTGTGAAAATGCTACGTTATGTGTCTTCTTGCTCTTAAATTTCTGTGGTTGGTATTTGTTGAAATCTGAATTTCTTCTGACTGGGTTGGACTAAATCTTATTTTTCTGCCAAAATACGGGCTGGATTAGTTCCTGATATATTAGAAAATGTTCAACTTCTGTTATGTCTATAATCTGTTTCTGGAAATGCTTAAGTGAAAATTTGAGCTATAGGTATGAATTTCCTGAATTTGGAGAGGATGATTCCACCAGTCCAAAGCTGGTCGGAGTTTGGGATTTCACTGTCTGAGATTTCGCCGGTGAGCAGACCTCACCAACGTAAATGAGTCTAATCAAACCGAAAGCATTAGTATTCACACTTGTTTGATTATTTTAAGGAGCTTGTAATTTTGTTCAAATTAGCTTATTTATTTGTCAAATCTAGTTTGAATGAGTTTTTTTCTATCAAGTTTGAATGTTATGAAACATGAAGGGTCGTTCAAGTTTGGTTTGTCTAGTTGACGGACCATGCAATTAGTGTATAGAGTTTGTTTTGATGTTCGGGGAAGAAGAGGCAATGGTCCAATGTAGTCAAGCCATGAAATTTCGTGTATAGAGTCTGTTTTGATGTTCGGGAAAGAAGAGGCAATGGTCCAATATTGCCAGAGGCCGACGAATATTGACTGAAACAAAGATGAAAACGCAGCAATCCTGCTCTGTTCAGTCGAGAAGGAGAAGATTATTAATTTTTGAAATTGCAGCATTAGTCCTTAAAATTTTCTAGCTTTTATAAATTTAGCCCAAAACTTATTTTAGGTTCTTTCAATTAGGTCCTTAGGATTAGATTTGGTGATTATTAGTTAATTAATGCTTCAATTTGTCGAGTTAAGTTCTAATTTATTTTGTTTTCTCTTTTTAAAAGTGATGTAAGGCATAGGTGCATGTAATCTTGTATTCCTTTTCTTTTCTTTTCTCTTCAGTTAATTACTTTTCATTTTTGCTATTATTATGGAATGAGATCGTGCGGGCCGTGAACACATTGCTTCTAGGCTTTTCCTATGGAATCCTCGGAATTAATCTTTTTGTTTATTTCACTTTATTGGTTATGCATGTTTTATTTGTTTAGATATTAATTACTTACATGTTATGTGTTTAGTAATAGATTAATTCAACTTTGGCCTTAAACTTAGGAGAATAAAATTAAACTCGCAACTAGTTTTGTTAGGTGTAGGGCGGTTCTTGAGGGTAAAACTTCAACATTTCCCCCTCACAAATGTAGTTTCTGAACACATTTCTCTGATTTTGAAATTTCAAAAGGCCTGGAGTTGTCTAGTTAAAGGGTTTTAATGTGTTTTTTTCAAAATAAAAATTATCTTTTTTTTAGATGACTCGGTGTGCCTAAACTCAATACCGAGTGGCAATTCAAAATTTTCAAAAACCCTTTTTCTAGACTTTAATGGGCTCAAATCCGTCGCCTTTGCAAAGTCTCATTTTAGGCCTTTTTTCATTTTATTTCCATATTTTAATTTTGAAATAACCCAAAAATCATTTAAAATAAACTTTTATATTTGTATCTTTTTATTTGAAAATGAGGTGCGACAAAGATATCTGAAATTTATTTTCCTACTGATACTTGATGTGCCTCTTCACTTGAGTAGGTGCACATAACTTCAATACTGAGTGATGACTCCAAATTCTTCAAAAACTCTTTTTCTAGACTTTATGGGCCAAAATCTGTTGCCTTTGCAAAGTCCCATTTTATGCCCTTTTTATTTTTATTTTCCATATTTTAATTTTAAAAAAGCCCAAAAATCATTTTAGACAGAAAACTTTTAGATTTTTATCTTTTTATTTAAAAAGATGTGGCTCGACAAAGATATTTGAAATTTATTTTCCCACTGATACTTGATATGCCTCTTCACTCGAGCAGTTGCCAAAGAACTTAATACTTTTTCAGGATTGCAGTAGTTGCTTGCAGTTATCATACTGTAATGATGAGGAACACTACTATTTGTACGACATTTATGATTTTTTTGCATTAACTTTGATTGTTTCATAACACTGTAGACATAAGCCTTTGTTCAATATGGCATTAGTTCTTGATAAAGTTTTACCCATTTGTACATCTGTTCATGCAAATGAATGGGCTTCCAAGCGGAAGTTGTTTTATGCAAATCTGTGAAAGTAGATGGAAATATCTGCTATTTCTTATTTTTTAATAATTAATGGAGGCTTAAAAGCGAGTAGCATGATTCTTTTTAGAAATTTGTCATGAAAAGATGATGTTATTCATATTATTTGGAGAATATGATCCTCCAATATTCATCTTGTGCAATCTTCTCCTCAATTTGACCAGATATAAATTCAATCAAGCTTGTCACACTCCCAGATGAGCAACCTGCCTAAGAATATAGGATTAACTTTTTATGCATTGATAATGTAGTGATTTTTTCACTAGCAACCTTGGATGCATGTCACATGTGCATGATTTGAATTTCAAATTTGAATTCACGTTATGTGGTGATCTAAAGGTACTTGAACTCATGTTATGTGGCGATCTAAACCTGCTTGTGTAAAAAAATCTTTTCACTGACAATGTATAAAAACATTATCCTAGAATATAACCTTTTTGTTTTCTATTTGATTAAATGTAGATGGGTGATGTAGCCAAGGACTTGACTGCTGGAACTGTTGGAGGGGCTGCACAGTTGATAGTTGGGCACCCATTTGACACTATCAAGGTGAAGCTTCAGAGCCAGCCACCTCCACTTCCTGGCCAGCCTCTCAGGTACTCAGGTGCCATGGATGCTGTCAGACAAACATTGGCAGCTGAAGGCCCAAGAGGTTTATACAAAGGTATGGGAGCTCCCCTCGCCACTGTTGCAGCCTTCAATGCAGTGCTCTTCACAGTAAGGGGTCAAATGGAGGCTCTGGTAAGATCTGAACCAGGTGTACCACTTTCTGTGAACCAGCAAGTTGTTTGTGGGGCAGGAGCTGGAGTTGCTGTGTCATTCCTTGCCTGCCCTACTGAATTGATAAAATGCAGGTTAGCCTCTTATTCTGAATCATTAGTTGTATAGTTCCAAAGCAATGTCTTTAAAGCATAAGCTTCAACCGTTCTGTCAAGTAACATTTAAATTGCTTTTTGATTTGAATGTGGAGTCTCTATAGCCACAATTTATTTTCTGCTATTTTCTGTTTTCTGTTTCTATCTCTGGTTGTTTTTCCCAACGTTTGCAGGAGAATTTTTTTAATTTGTGGGTGGGGTCTGGGCTCATAACTTTGCTGATCTTTGCTGGTTGTTGAAAACATTAAGCAGAAAAATAAACAAAAAGTGAAGGGCCTTGTACGGTGGTGGAAACTATATTAATTACTTTCAAACATTTTACTTCCTGCAACCATCCTATCATTTGTAAATGTAAAATCTGAGATATGCAGCAGGGCAGAAATTCTTTACACAAGCCGTTATAAATGTCCATCCTATGCGCAACAAAAGCTAATAACTATAACATGTGCTGATGCGCTAAGTATCTAGAAATGCTTTTAAATAATCTTTTGCACAACTAGTGCAGAAAATAACTAATTTTAGGATACTTGCAAATATTCTGTTTCAGAAATAGTCCCCCCCCCCCCCCCCCCCAAAAAAAACCAAAAAAGAAAAAGAAAAAGAAAAAGAAAAAGGGCTGGTAGGATCTACCTGTCTTTTGATTGGAGTAACTCCATTCATGCAGGTTGCAAGCTCAGAGTGCATTGGCAGGTTCTGGCTCGGCTGCCGTGGCAATCAAGTATGGAGGGCCAATCGATGTTGCTAGACATGTGGTGCAGTCTGCAGGTGCGACAGGTTTGTTCAAGGGTTTAGTTCCCACCTTGGCACGTGAAGTACCAGGAAATGCTGTGATGTTTGGTGTTTATGAAGCAATTAAGCAGGTCCTTGCAGGAGGACAAGACACTTCTAGTTTAGGGCGAGGTTCTTTAATGTTGGCAGGAGGCTTAGCTGGGGGTTCCTTTTGGCTATCTGTATATCCAACTGATGTTGTGAAGAGCGTAATTCAGGTTGATGAGTACAAAAACCCCAAGTACTCTGGAAGCTTTGATGCTTTTAGAAAGATCTTGGCATCAGAGGGGGTCAAAGGCCTGTATAAGGGTTTTGGACCTGCCATGGCGCGAAGTGTTCCTGCAAATGCTGCTTGCTTCTTGGCATATGAGGTGATAAGGGCTAGTTTAGGGTAATTGTTTCAGTTGGTACCAAATCAAAGGGCTTAGGTGAATATCTGGCCATTCTTAACTTTCACCTTGAGACTATTCTTTTGGCATTTGCTGGAATTGATGTCCCAGAATTGTTAATATGTTGCTGTTAGTCAATTTTCTCTTCAAAAATCGCTGCATTTCACAAATTCTGAACTCTTCACTTGTATGGTTTTCACAGAGGGCCTATACTAGAGGATCTCTACAGGAGTATCTTATGCTCCACTGGTATAAAACTTGTGAATTTGAAGATGATAAAATGTGACTGAGAATTGCATTAAAAAGCAGAGGACATGCGATTTAGGTATTGTCATTCACCAGAACAAGCACACCTTCTTTGCGTGTGACATCTAAGTTTTTTTTTTGGTTGTTAATGTTCTGCAGCTCTTCGAGGAATTAATATGGGCTTTGTAAGATACAATAGCTATTAGTGAATAGAATAACCTTCTCCAGGTCGTTGTGAAGCTACCAAGCTGTGATCCTGAGAAGTGCTAGCATACCAAATCAATCATGGATGGTTGTATGGTCAAATATTCTGAGGCAGGGGCACTGGATATCTTGTCAGGAGTTTGGCCATCAAGCCTACTGGCAAAATCTTTTTGCATGTTCACAAGCTCAAGCTTATCAAGAGTAGCTATGTGCATCAGCTCTTCCGGCAGCATGCCTTACTGATTTGCAGCTCCTGATTATCAGGCGCTACAGCTGTGGAAATGCAGCTTTCTCCACCTTTATTTTAGCCAATTGATGTAGGTCTCTGAGCTCAAGGAATTTCAATCGGTGAAAGCCGTTCCTGGAAATGACTAGTTGTTTTCCCTCATATGCAAATTTCATCTTGAGGAACGACAGCTGTCCCATCTGTTGGATAATTTTCAAAATTTGGTCATTTGCATGATGGGGGTCTGTCTTAGGACCTGACATAGAGCCCAACCTATTCTGGATCTTACAATTCAATCAAGTTTGCGATGTTAGGCGCCCGACTTTGGATTCAACATAAGACCCATCATTGTGTGGTTTTTGCGATGGTTAAAAGATGTTCAAGTTTATTATTTGGAACATTTTCATATGTTTGAAGGTCAATTACCATTCAAATGAGGTCTAAACATTCAAAAATTATCTAAACACTTGCATTGGTGTTGAGGAACCTTTTAACCAACACAGTTGATGGAAAGTCACAAATTAGTGGAGCAAGATTGTAACTCTTGATCATCCTCAATCTCAACTCTATAAAGGTCTAGTAGGAATAATTACTATAGAGATCATTTTCCTACAATTAAAATTCTCTGCAAAAGCACACTATGGTTCAAGTAGGTTTGTCTAGCTTTGTGCAAAAGTTAAAAGCAGATACCCTTCAAATTATTCTAAAGGATATTTGTCCAAGGCCTTTACATACTAAATTCTAGACAAATAAAACTTAAAAGAAAAGTGATTTCGAGTCTCGATATGAAGTTTTTTTTGCATCATTTACTTTATAACTTTTAGCCATTTTTCCTTGTATTATCCCTAACACTAACTTTTCTAGTATTGGCAATGGGTCATCCATGAGATCTATGGATCTCAAAGACAACCAAGAGAGATTTGGGGGAAATTTAGGAGGCAGCATTCTCAACTTCCCGAATAGCTTAAGCTCTGTTACATGATGGAGCTTAGATTATTCAACTAGAGATGGTGACTTGCGTTCTTCAACACCATAAAGATGTAAAGTCTTTAGGGTTCCAACTTCACATAAATGCATGCATAGCTTATCTATCTCTGAGATGACATCTACTAAAATCCCCAGTTTCTGAAGACTAGTCAAATTTTTCATGTTATTATGCATAATGTGATCAAAGTGTATGCCTGCCTGACAAAGTCTGGAGATTCCTCAATCTTTCAATCTTAAGTGACTTATCAAATCTTATATCAGACGCATATAGATGCCATAAACTTTCAAGCTTCCAAATGAAATTTAAAACTTCCACTTGCAAATAGTTGAATATGTCAAGAGTTTGTAGGTTTCGCAAGCAACCTAAGGAATGAGGGAGCTGTTTTATGACTGAGTCTCTAAGACTGAGGTACCTCAATAGCCTGACGTTACCAATTTCTTGTGGCAGGCATTCAATGCACAGATTCTCTAGGTCTAGTACCCTAAGCTTTGTGAAACATATAAAGCTAAGACCAACACTTGTCTCATATCTGCAAACATTGAAATACAGAAAAGACCAGAGATGAGGTGTGGAATTCACAAAATATATGAGATCCTGAGGGAGAATGTGAACAGTAAGGTACCTGGATTTAGCAGATATTTCATCATCTCTTATGTCATGGATTTGAAAAAAATTTTCGTCCTTTGCCATTTTTTTTGTCAAAACATCCTTTGCCTTTCTGATTGCCAAGTCTCATAATAAATCATGGATCCAACAGCTTTTTATGCTCTCATCAGTGGTCATTAGCGCCACCTGAACCATATTTCTGTTAAAAAGTTTTTCCACATCATATGATGCAGTTTCCTCCAGATTTTCTGCATCTCTTTTTTGAAACATTCCCTCGCCAATCCACATATGGATCAATTTGCGCTAGAAATCTCAGTATGTTCTGGAAACAAGCCCAAATACAAAAAGAAAAATTTCAGATTGGCAGGAAGGTCGGCATAACTTTATTCCAAAATTGTTGATACTCCATTCTGGCCCCTCGATAAGTATGTGCCAATGTTGTTGAGTACTTCCTCCCATTCGCTCTTCATCTTTTTCTTGCTCAATAGCAGGCCACATAAAACCGCTATGGCCAGTGGCAGACCAGCACACCACCTTGCAATCTCTCTGCCTACATTTTCCAAATCCAAAGGACGCCCAGCATTAGCCCCATTACTGAAGGCCTTTTTGAGAAACAATTTCCAGCTATCTTCTTTACCCAAAGCTTTCAGCTCATATGGGATGCTAAGACCATCAGCATGGAGAGGAATATTCGTATTGCGGCTTGTAAGTAACAATCTACTTGATCTACTAACATCAGGAAGGGCCCAAGCAAGACAATCCCAAGCTTCCTTCTTCCATACATCATCAAGTACCACAAGATAACATTTATCTTGTAGATCTTGATAGAGCCTTTGTTTCAAGTCTTGGCTCTTCCATCTTTTCCAAAATTTCTAGCAGCGCGTTATTCATTGGATTCAATTGCTTTATGATTGATCTCAACATCTTTTTGTGATTGTAGCTTGAAGAGACACAGAGCCAAGCACGACACTCAAATCTTGTCCTCACATCAGCATGGTTGTAAACTTTTCTGGCTAGAGTTGTCTTGCCAACACCTCCCACGCCAATGATTGAAACCACAAGGCGGTTTTTGTCCTCTTTCGAAAGTTCTGGCACCAGGGACTTTTTGACCTCCTCGAAGCCCACAATATCCTTTTCCTCACTAATTGGAGAGGATCGCCTGAGCCGTTGATGCTCTTCTCCATGTGTACTCATCCCCTCTCCCAAGATTTCCGATACCATACTTTTCATGGACAATATGCCAATTTGGTAACAAATCCCTTTATCGTTTATGCACTCAATTTTACTGGCAAAGATCTCAATGACATCCTCCGCATCATAAAGGCCGCAGCTCTGATTTCAGAAACCCAGTTGTGAACCCTCTCATTCTCATCTTGCCTTTGGTCTGCATCTTTTAGGGAACACCGCATTCGGACCAGATCATTTCGGAGTCTTTCAACTTGTCCCTGAACACCTTTCGGAAAGACAAATTTTTTAATCAGCAGATCGCCAACTCTCTCGACAACAAGAGAGACAACACCGTCAGCCATCTAGTTTACGTGAGCTTAGCTTTTCAATATAAAAGAGTAACAACCAGCAAAGGAGGAGAAGCTCTTGGCTATTAAGTGCAGTTGCAAAACTCTCATCTCTGCCAGTTTAACTGATCTCAGAAGAGAGGTTCCATTCACATAGTTCATTTTTCCCTTCCAGGTTTCTCCTTCACTTTCTTTAAAAAAAAAAAAAGCAATTATTCCAGTCAAAAGAAAGCAGTTTTTGATTAGAATAGAATAAATCCACAAGCAGGTAGGGACATCTGAGAATCCTCCAAAAAAAAAAAAAGGGAAGTGCTGCTGATTGCATGTTTATCCAAGTCACTTTTATAGGGGAAAAAAGAACAATATTAGAAGATTCCCATCTCAATATCTTCAAGCCACTTTTTCCATCATCTACCTCATTAATATTCCACATTATTGGCGAAATCTATGGTATGCAGTGTCAGTGGTTAGAATGCCTGCATGCATAAAATCCCTTTGCAGTTCATTAACATCATAAAATTTGCCACATAATTGATGATAGCACTTAATCTTAACATACCAATTAACTACATTAACAATGGTAGCCTTGCTACTTTTGAAAGTAAATCTATGAGGTCAAATGACAGAAACTAACATTAAGAATTACAGGGAAACAAACACACGTATACATCCTTTTATGCTAAATTTGTCTTTTTGGCAAAATTAACGGAATCAGTATGGTTGATTGTTAATCCAAGGATTTAAATGACACAAAATAACGTTGAGGACTCAAGTGCAAATTCGGTAAATGGTGGGGTTTCGACGTAATTAACCCAATAAATTTGTGCAACTACTTTAAGTTTTTGCTTCTACTTTATTATTATTATTGGAATGATTGCTTATACACGCACCGACAAAGCCAGATTCATTATGACGGGGCATCAACATTTGAAATTTCATGTAATAGGCTAAAAAGATTTTAATATTTTTATTATGTCCCATGGGAGCAACACCCAAATCACATACTGATCTCGTTTTTGTGATTTATGTGGTTGCCCTGCCTCAAATGCTTGGAAGTCTTTTCGATTATCCCCTACTATTAAGAGATTGCATACCCAAATGAAGATTAAAGGGCAGTTTAACATTTAAAAAGGATTCAAAGACTTTTGAAGCTAAACACAGTTTTTTTTAGTGTGAAAATGGAAGAGTTTGAATCTATGATTTTTGCATTAAAAACTAATTTTTGAAAGATACCATAGCTGATTGTTTACACTAGAAATCTAAATAAACTGCCACAACATTTTCTACGCTTTTGTGTAGAATCGTCCAATTTGTAAAACAATTATTACTTTTGCAAAGGCGTCGGGGTATCATTTTTGTATTTACCATCCAAGTATCAAACAAGAAAGCCAAAGTGGCAAAAGTGGGTGAAGTCATTAGATTTTGATATTGGAACGCTACCTAATGCACTTTATTTCCAAGCCACTCATATTTGCAATCATGCTAGTGCAAAGAAACAAGCCCTTTACATGGTCTTCCCTGTCACTGTCTATGCTTTACTTCTGTCTTTTCTTTTGTGGACCAAAAGCTGAAAACCTAGCTCTCAACAATTTACCACATATTACTGAAGTCCAACGATGCCCTTTTTGCCCTAGCTCCCTTGTAGGATGCATTTATGTCATCACAATGTCTAAAACCATTTCACAGAACACCCCTTACAAAATTATAGCGATGCTTTTATGTTCCTGGATCATAGCATCAGATTTCAGTACGAGAATCAAACTTAAAACCCATTCATAACTCAAGCTTATACTGAATTAAAGATCAAGTGAATGAGTGGCTAAATCTCCTTTTGATAATTTTTTCCTGAATAAGCTTAGACATAGTTTGTATTTTTTTTTTAGTTTCTGCATCCCTTTTCTAGCTTAATTCAAGCTCATGGTTTAGACGTACCCTTCTTACAACTCCAAGATATCAAGGACTATAGACTTAAAAAAGTGTTCATATAATATGAACTCCAAATAGTTTGTACAAATAATGCGTTGGTGACTAACTTAACACAAAAAGCTATCAATATCTAGGTCCAAAGTATACACTTAAATCCTCTCTCTAAGTAGAGGCAACTTCTCTCTCTAGAAGAGAGCTCTCTCTTTCCGGAGTGGAAGTTCAGACAAACCAAAAGTACAACTTTTGAAGCTTTGAATATTCTTTACTCCACTACATTCTTGACTTTCCGAGCAGCATTAAACTACCCAAAAAGCAAAATCTTGTCGGATTAGTAACCACATCTTCGACAAATAAGTACACTACGGAACAGTTTCTTCACGCAAGGTTCCAGAGAAGCAAATGGCCATGGTACCAGCAGAGCAGAGGCCTTTTAGTACAGGATGCAAGCACAGCAGAAAACAAGAGTTTGACCAAGCTCAAGATCAGATTCACAGCTTCCAAACCTTCCGGAAACCCTTTTAAGCTGCGGCAGGTAATTTATTGGTCATAAACTGTCTTGATCCAGCTCTAGTTTGCGTCTTGCTTTTTTTCTTTGTCTCTTTTCTTTTCTTTTTTTGCCCTTCTGGGTGGTTGGCCCTAGAGTAGTAGAGTAGCTCGTCTCCTTCTTATTCTGGTGTTGGGTGCACCCAGACTCTGATTATAGTGTGGGTACCATCAGTTTGTTCACTGTTATGGCGGATGATTTGGCTGATATCATGCAAAACTTTGACCTATCGGGTGCAGAACTCCAAGCAACTAGCCTGGGTACTGAGGAGATAATAGGAGGGATAAGTGAATGCAAAATAAGTCTGATAGGGAAAGTTCTGGGGGAGAAAGTCTCTAACTATACGGGGGTCAAAAACTTTGTGACAGTAGCGTGGACTTACCCAAGAGAATTGAGAGTAGTGGAACTTGGTCCAAATAAGTTTCAGTTTATTATACCAGCTAAGAGAGACAGGGAGAGGATTTTGAATGGGGGACCTTGGTTACTGGATAACCAACTTCTGGTGCTAAATGAATGGTATGAAGGAATAGAAGAGGATGAAAAGGCATTCTGCCTAGCACCCTTATGGATCCAAGTCTGGAACTTACCTGTTCATTGGATGTCGAAAGAGGCAGGGAAGAAGATTGGTTCAATCTTTCACCAGGTAAGAGAGGTTATCGTCCCCCAGACAGGGGGTAAAGAAGGGAGACACTTGAAACTCCTAGTAGTTGCTAACATTTGCCAACCACTGTTGAGAGGTACCATTGTCAAAGTTGGAGAAGCAACTAAATGGGCTAGTTTTAAATATGAGAGATGCCCAGATTTCTGCTACAGTTGTGGAATTATAGGACATAGTGAAAGAACATGCAATAAGCAAACCCCTGCTGGCATGGGGAAGAAGGACAATCAATATGGTCCATGGCTAAGAGCTGGTAATTCAAGAAACTCAACGCAGAAAAAATAGGATGCTACGGTGTACAACCCTCAAAGGCTTCATTGGAGCTTACAGGAAGGGGAGCTTACAGGAGAAAGAGAGCTCTGTTGCACAGGATGGAACACAGGAAAACCAAGTGCCAAAAGGTGTTGGGAGCACTAAATAGGCTGGGACTGAGATGACAACTGTGGCTAAAGGAGGTGAGAGCCAGGTTGTACAAGAAACAAGCCATGTTGAAGATATGAGCTCACACCATAGTAAGGAGTCAGCTTTGACTGACAGAGTAGTGGGTAATATACTACAAGGTCAGAACCTGGAGGACCTTAGGATTATGAAGGAGGTGATGGTAGAGCCGGATCGAAGTTTAGAGGAAGACATGCAAATAAAGGAAACAAGGAAGGAAGGGGCTGGCCCAGAAGTTCAGAGGTTGGAAATAGGAATAGGACAAGTGACGGTTTACCTCCCCAGGACTGACAGTTTGGAAGCAGGGGATACAGAAATGGCACTGGTGAATGTGGGAGTTAACATGGATACCAAACTGCAAGAGGCTTTAGGCAAAAAGAATAGAAGAACCTTGAGGGTCCTAAGGGCTCCTAGGAAACAAAGTCAGTCCCTAAAAGAGGTCAATACCAATTCTACCAGAGACAGAAAGCCAGGAAAGAGGAAACTGGCTCTGGGGGAAATGGATATGGCTATTGATGCGGCTAGCATGCAAAGTGGGAAAAGGAACAAAACAGAATCGAATGGTGCTTCAACTGCCCAGGGAACTATGGGGGAAGGGTCCAACCCGAGATGGATCCCAATGGACAAATGAGGGTTCTGGTGTGGAATTGTCAAGGAGTGGGGAGCCCCTTGACAATTCCCCAGCTGAGAGAGGTGAATAACCTTTCCTCTCCAAGTATGGTGTTTTTATGTGAAACTAAGAACAGACGTAAATACATGGACAAGGTGAAAAACATTCTGAATTTTGATGAAGTAGCTATAGTGGAAGCAATGCACAAGGCAGGTGGTATGGCTCTTATGTGGAAAGAGGAGGTTAAAATCAAACAAGTGTTAAGGACTGCTTTCACTATTGAAGCCCAGATAGAGGATTAAGAGAGTAGGTGTGAATGGTGGTTTATAGGGGTCTATGCTAGTTGTGAGGACCATATAAGGAAACAGCAGTGGAAAGTGATTCAAGCTAGGAAAAGACTTTGGGGGGACAGATGGTTATTAGCAGGTGACTTTAATGACATTGTGGCGAATGATGAAAAGTGGGGTGGCAACTGGAGAGAAGAAGGGAGCTTTAAGGACTTTAAGGAGTTTATCAATGACAACCAGTTGATGGATGTAGGCTTTGAAGGTCACCCCTGGACTTGGTGTAACAATTGGGAAGGTGAGGGAGAGATTAAACAAAGATTGGATAGAGGACTGTGTAGCTATACTTGGTATCAAACTTTTGATAAGATTAGCTGCAAACATGTGGACTCTTTTGCTTCAGACCATAGTATTCTGATTTTTGATACCAAACCTGGACAGGATAGAAGGAAAAAGAGGTTCTTTTGGATAAACAGTGGCTTCAACATGGAGAAATAAATGAAGAAGTGGATCAGGCCTGGAAACAAGTTGATGATGGTTCAAGGATGTTCAAAGTAACACAGAAGATAAAGAGATGCAGGATTGCACTCCAGAAATGGAAGAATCAGTTACAAGGTAACTCTAAGGTAAACATTGTAAGGATCAAGAGACAACTACAAGAGTTGAAGGAGAGTGATTCAGCAGACAAGAGGAGCAAAAGGAGAAGCCTGAAGAGTAGGTTAAGGGAAGCATACACTGAGGAGGAGGTGTACTAGAGTAAAAAAGCTAGATTGCAGTAGCTTAAGGAGAGGGATAGCAATACTAAGTTTTTTCATGCTAGTGTCCAGGGAAGGAGGAAAAGAAATAGAATAGGTGATATTCATAGAGAAAATGGTACCTGGACACAAATGTAGAGGAGCTAAGTGCTGAGATTGCCAATTACTATCAGGATTTGTTCAAAAACGTCAGAGGTAGGAGACTTGGAGGACATTCTGGATGGGATACCTCACACTATATCACAGCGTCTGAATGATAGCCTAACAAAACTAGTTAATGAGAAGGAGATCAAATCTGCTCTCTTCTCGATGAATCCAGATAAAGCTCCTGGAATTGATGGGATGCCTCCTATCTTCTTTCAGAAATTCTGGAACACCACAAAGGTCGATTTGATTAATGCCATTCAAACCTTCTTTCATACTGGTCATCTCCTTAAGGCTGTTAACCATACAGTTATCTCTCTCATTCCCAAAGTCATGAATCCCACTTCTCTTAAGCAGTATAGGCCTATTAGTTTGTGCACTACTGTGTACAAAATCATAGCTAAAATTCTTGCTAATAGGCTTAAACAAGTTCTCTATCTTTGTATTAGTAAGAACCAATCTGCATTCATTCCGGGAAGACAAATCCTAGATAACATTATGATCTCTCATGAGTTTTTACACTGTCTAAAAAACAAAAGGCTAGGGAAAGATGGGTTTATGGCTGTTAAATTAGACATGTCAAAAGCTTATGACAGGGTTGAATGGAGGTTTTTGGAAGCAGTGATGAAGAAAATGAGTTTCAATGACAGATGGAGGCAGTGGATTATGGAGTGTATGTCAACAGTCTCCTATTCATTCACCATTAATGGGGAGATCAGAGAATATGTGGTCCCTCAGAGGGGAATTAGACAAGGTGATCCATTGTCACCCTATCTATTCCTCTTATGTTCAGAAGGATTCTCCAATCTACTTCACAAAGCTACTGTGGACAAGAGAATACAAGGAATGAAAATCAGTCGACAAGGGCCTAGCATTACACACTTGTTTTTTGCAGACGACTCATTGATCTTTTGCAAGGCTGATCCTCAGAATGCAGCAGAACTTAGCAGAATACTCAAGGTGTATGAGAAGGGTACTGGACAACTGATTAACATGGAAAAGTCTTCAGTGTTCTTCAGCAGAAATGTGGAGCACGATACAGTGATGCAAACCATCCAGGCACTGGAACACATTCAGTTGGTGACTCAAGGGAAATATCTTGGACTTCCAATGGTGGTTACAAGAACCAAACACCAGTTGTTTGGGTACATTAGAGACAACATCCAACAACGACTACAAAAGTGGAAATACAAACTGCTAAGTACTGCATGGAAAGAGGTTATGCTTAAATCTGTGGCTTTGGCAATGCCAACATACACAATGTCTTGTTTCAAATTACCCAAGAAACTGTGCAAGGACATAAACTCCACCATGGCTAACTATTGGTGGGGGGAGGCAAATGGAAAAATAAACTGCACTGGAGATCTTGGAGCAACATCTCCCTGGACAGAAACTCTGGAGGACTGGGGTTCAAGGACTTGGGAGCTTTTAATACAGCCTTGCTTGGGAAGCAAGTTTGGAGACTGCTCACACAGCCCAACTTGCTGGTCAGTAAGGTACTAAAAGCTAAATACCATCCTAAGGATTCTATTTTCAAGTGTAAGGTACCAGATAATGCTTCATGGATCTGGAAGGGGTTGATGGGGGCGAGAAACCTGGTGGAAAAGGAGTTAGAAGAAGGATAGGAAATGGAAAAAGTACTCAGATATGGAGGATAGATGGATACCACAGAATCAGCAAGGGAAAGTAACTTCTTGCAAGCCACAGGGATGCATCATACAAAGGTTGAGGACTTGATATCCCAAGGAAGATGGAATAGACAACTAATCTTCAGGTACTTCAGCAGTAAGGAGGCTGATATGATACTAAGCATTCCTTTAAGCTTAGCAGGCAGAGAAGACAGTAACTTTTGGATCTATGGCTCGGATGGTAACTACTCAGTCAGTTCAGCATATAGGCTGATATTACAAGAAAGGAAGGACTGTAGGAAGCCAGATAAGGAGGATGCGAGCACAAGCTGGAGTAAACAATGCCAAAGGAATTGGAGACATCTGTGGAACCTAAAAGTTAAACAGATGGTGAAGATTTTCTTATGGAAGTGCCTTAACCAGGCACTACCAGTTAGACAACTTATCACTAATAGGACCAAGATAGGTGATCCAATGTGCAGATTATGTGGAGAGGACAGTGAGACAATTGAACCTGCACTGCTTAACTGCTGTTATGTCAAACAAGTGTGGAGGTTAGCCCCAATCCAATGGGAAGGAATGATGGATCAATAGGGATGCTTCAGGAAATGGTAGACCAACATTGCAGAAGCAAAATCAAGAAGTGAAGGAAATGAGCACCTATCCTTAACTGCTAATATCTCTGGCAAATCTGGAAGAGCAGGAATGACAAAGAATTCAATGGGAAACCAATATCCCTCAATTAGGATCGTACAGAAAGCTCAGGAGGAATGGCTGGAATTTTTGGAAGCAACAGCAAAGGCATCACGAATGAGCACAGAAGAAACAAGTACTCAGGTGACATTTTCACAGCATGAGGAAATGACTGAAGACACACTGACATTGAGACTTGCTACAAAAAAGAAGCAAAACAGCCCCCACATAGGAATAGGGATAACAATATCCTTGAACAACCAGGAACCAGTGAGAGGCTGGGCGTTGCATGACAGAAGCACAGGCCACCAGCTCATAGATGATATAGCAGCTGTCAAACTTTTGATGAGTAAAGCTGTTATACAGGAGTGGAGGAAGATTGAGATCCAGATGGACAGTAAGCAAGCTCTCAAGCTTATTCTGAACAGCAAAACTCAGGACATGCGTGTGGTCACCTTGCTGGAGGATATCTATGATTTGAAGTCCTTGTTTTGCATGTGCTCCTTTTGTTTAGTTAGGAAAGATTCTAATCATCTTAGTGACAGGATTAGTGGTTATGCGTTAGGCATATTGCGAGATGAGGAACTTTGGTTTCCTCAGTGCCATGGAGCACTGATTGCATAGTACCTTCGAGCCTTTGCTCGACCTTGTAAAGTTAAAGTTCATCTATAAAACCAATTATCGTTTTGGAAAAAAAAAGAAGACTAACTTAACACAAATGAATTAGCGATTGGCTAAAAGATAGGAGTTTACGTATTGTTAAACAAAAGATGTTCTCCTATTTTATGAGAACCATATTTTGTTACTTCACACTCCAAATAGGATCACAACCAGTGTTTTTTTTTTTTTGGAATGCATGAAACACTGATTTATTGTCAAACCCCATACCCAGGACATAACACCATCATATCCTGTAGGTAATCCACAAGGCACAAAACTCAAAGCTAAACTAATGGAAGTTCCATCAAATATCAAATACATTTCCTTACATAGTCAACATTTCCTTTAAGACCAAATGGGATATCATTTGTCAAGTTCATCCAAATATATACTCAACCATTTTTAAATACTTAACTCTTTTAATTTATAGTGATTTAACTAATCAATCAACTCATTCTTATAGATCAAAAATTGGTATCTAACAATGTATCATGACCACCCAAGTAATGAGAAAAGTCAAGTGGATAACTTCACCTTTTAATGAACGTTTACCATGTAATTAATAACTTTTTACCACATTTATCTCACATTAATCACAAAATGAGTCGTGCCAATTCCATTATGTAATTAATGTTCTTTCTCGTATAAAAAATATAACTCCCAAAAGAACAAGTATTTAGAAATGCCTTTCTAATATTCATTCACTTTGTACTAAGATTTCTTGAGTTATATTTCTCCAAATGGCCATTAATTCGATAACTCCTCTTTCATAAAAGGTGGTAAATCTTTAAGGATTATTTACTACCCTTTCGTACTTCAATTGTATACCTATATGTTAATATTTTGAGTATTCTATTTTACAGAAGCAAATAAATAACACATGATATAACTATCCATACTCAAGGTACCATGATAATCCTAAGTTAAAGGATCACTTATATAAAACATCATTTAGAAATTAATTTCTACTGACACAAAAGAAATCTCTATATAGATCAATCGTACAATTTTTTCCCTATTGTCTATTTATAACAAAACAAAAAAGAACTTTTGATTTCATTAGCTTGAAGTTGTTAGGTATGAATAAGACAATAATTATTTTTAAATCAAATAAATATAAAAGATGAAATGTATTATGGAAAACATTAAAAGAAACATTGTCTGCAGCTGCCGCAAGACTCTTTCTTTCCCTCCTACCTGCATCTTCCTGTGTCTGTTAGAACATCCCTACTTCTAGATAGCAGGGGGTTCCCGCATGTTCGGCTTTGCACGGGTCTGTAATTTTAACTTTTGTTTCTCAGTTATGAGATAACTAAGGGGTTGGCACTCCCCTCCCCGTAAATGGGGTTTTTGCCAAAAAAAAAAATCTAAATTCGACTTAAGAAAGTCAGAAATGGTTGTTTATAATATTTCCTGTATTGTATTACCAACGAGTTTTGCCCAAATTATGTATTTTTGTTTCAAATAATCCCTTTCATTCTTCAATTTTCTTTGTGTAAAGTTGTGAGAACCTTCACTTAAAAATATAATTTTTTCTAAATCACTTGCATTGCCCTATGATTAAATCACTCATAACATGTCCTTGCATTGCATTCTACATGCATTATTACATTTCCCTTGCATTGCATTTCATTGCTTTTACATGAATTGTAACATTTCCCTAACTTGGCCTTTTGACCAAAGAATTAGAGGAAATTTAAACCAAAACTTGGCTCCATTTTCTCTCCATATAGCCGGCCACCTTGAAAGCTTCCAAGGGAAGAGAGAAACTCCATTTTCTTGCTTTCTAACCCTAGCTTGATCTTGAGAAAAAAAAAATCAAAAGTGAAGGACTTGAGTTAGTGGAGTGAACAACCTTCAACCCTAGTGTGTGATTCAAGCTTGGAGCCTTAGTTTTGGTGGTTTGTTTTGGTGATTCAAGCTTCATATAAAGAGGTATATGATCCTTAACTCTTGGTTTTATGGTGTTATATCAAGTGTTTAAAGATTTGATGGCAAACTAGGGAGTTGTATGGATGATACTTGTGGTTAAATTTCTTGAACCAAACAAGTGGTAGTAGGGTTGGTTGGGTTAGCCTACCATGTGTTTGATTGATTGTTTAAGATTGTTTTGGTTTTCTTGATGTATTAACATGATTTGAATCCTTTTAAAGTTAAGGATAACTCTTGGAATGTTGTTTGAGTTAGCTATATAAAGGATGGAAGTTGGTGATGCATGTGAGCTTGTGGACTGTTTTCCTTTCTCTTGGCCTAAACATTAGTTAAGTTTTATGTGTGAGTTGAGATAGAAATGAAGCAAGTAAAGTGGTGGTTTTTGGGCAAGGTAGTGGACTGTTTTTGATTCTTTTGTTGGGCTAGACTGTTTTGGTTCACTTGATCATTATGTGTGTTGCATTTTGAGCTCCAATGGTGCTAGATAACTTGATCCCCTGTATATGGACACTAGGAGATTGAATTGGGCTGAATTTGAGCCAAAACAAGTGAAGTTGGCAAGAAGGAATAGGTGACTTTGTTAGGGTTCTAAGCTGATCAAAACTGAAAAATCAGCCAACTTCCCCGAACTACTGGTATTGATAGGAGAGGAACTAGAGGTTACATTTGATACCGTTGGAAAGCCCCTTTGAGTCTAGTTTCTAATGCCACTAACGGCCACTTGATTCTGAATTTCCTACAATGAGATATGGCCGTTTTTCCGAGACTGCGCGAGCGCGACTGTTTTACCCGCGAAGACTACTTTGAACTTGAATGAGATTTTTCTTTTGCTCCAACTTTCTTGCACTTGTCAAAGTTGTTTTCTTATGACCTTTTACTGCATTTTGGGCCTAACTTGCATGGTGAATTTTGTCGATTTAACCACTCGCTTGGTCACCTAATGAACCTACATTTGGGTTGGAAATGAACCTAGATTGTTAACGATTTCACTAGTTGCCCTAGGATTGGGAAACGGAGGTGAACGTAACCAAGGAACTTGACGTTTGAACTCTACATTTCTTGACAGGTGAGTGTTCGATTACCTGTTATCTGTCTATGTGAAATATCTGAATACTTGATTTGTGACTGGTTGAGCTAAACATTGTTTTGACAAATTTGAGGTGAACGTGTACTTTATCACACTCGACCTCCTTCGATTTCACTGAGGCTCTGTATACTGCTATTATAAGTTGTGATTTCTCTATATTTGATTGTATGTGAGTCGTTTGCGTGATATCCCCATCAACTACTATGACTGTTTGGGTACCCAACCTCATACGTGAGTCAGTTGTATCGAGCCAACAAGGGTTTGGTCGAGAAGGCCGATAAACCCTGAGGACTGTTTACTGAATCTGGATCCGGTATACTCAAGTATTACCTAATTACTGTTTGTGATGTTCAGGCCCGATAAAGGAGTTGACTGGTGGACGGAAATTGGAGTCATGCCTAGCAATTGGGCGGGTTGGGTGGGTTTGGGCGGGTTAATGTTGGGTTTTCATTTAAATGGGTTACACCCAACCCGCCCAACTTTAGATTGGGTTAATTTTGGGTTGGGTCATATTGGGTTATCTCAAACCCATGACCCAATAAATTAAATAATAGATTTTGATACATAAACTCTCTCAAATATATTTTCATATACAAAAAAAAATTCACACACATAAATATATATTCACACACTAAAACACTTACAGATGCAAGCACACACTCACTTTTTAAGTTCTTTTGAAATACATTATTTTTACACATACAAACACACTAAAATACACACTAATATACTTTCACAAATACACACACATACTAACTGTTTAAACTATTTGGACCCAATCACATTTTAAAGAAAGTTATAAACTGAAATTTTGACCCATAAATGAATCTTGTAAATAAACTATAGTATCTCATATTTGTAATGCAATTTGTTCAACAAAATTACTTATTTAGCTCTAAATTATTATTTTATAGTATGTGTATAAAATATATATATATCTATATGTGGGGCAGGTCGGGTAACGCGGGTTTTTAATTATATGACCCCAGTTGAGGAATTGTAATTACTAACCACAAAAATCAATGTTTGGCTAATGAAATCCTGCTAATTAATATAATCAAAGCTCCTATTCATCCATGGCAGGACTCGAACAACCTCAGCAATCGAAACAGAGCATTGTATTTTAAGTGGATTCATCATCTTAAATATTTGTCATTGGCGAAGCATATTGGAAAGTTAAACAAGCTTTTGGCCAAAATGGAAAACAATAATGTAGAAACAAATAAATAAAGAAGCTCAACAATTTTGCTCAGAACCAAGCAATTGAAGCTACGTCACATAGTAAAAAAAAATAAAAAAAACCTATGTCACATCATGTTTCAATGGGCTCATCCTCTGAACCGCTCTAAATTACAATTCCTCAACGGGGCAGGTCGGGTACCGCTCTAAATTAACTTGTTTATTTGTTTTTTTAATTTAAGTTAGGTAATGGGTGTCCAACGCAAATACCCAAACCGCCCAAAACATGTATGAATTTTTATTACCCAACCAAAAATTGACCCAATACCCAACTTACCCAACCCAATCTCTCAAATTAGTGGATGGGTTGGTTGGGTTATTGGGTTTTGGGCATAATTGCCAGGTCTAATTGGAGTAAGTGGTGTTCTACGGACATTATATTTTTTGAACGCAAACGTTGACGGAGAGTCAATGGATTCTTGTTATGATCAAGCTCAAGTGGATTTGGCTTTTGGAAGCCACCCATATCCTTGAATTGAACCGTGATTTAATTGTTATAGTACAATACGGTGGTTACTTGTTTATATTACGCCTTTAATTGGCTATGTGCTTACATGTTTATTCGGAACCTCACTGAGTTTTAGCTTACCCCACTCCATTTGTTTTCCTTAACAGATCTGGGATGGAACTGTGGTCGAGAACTTTCATAGCTTTCACTTTTATTTGAACTTGTACTTTGGCTTGTATCCCTTTTGTTAGAAGACTTTACTTTTGCCTCTTGTAAGCTTGAATTTGTAAGTTTGTCGTAAAATTAAGTGTGGAGTGGTAAGTTTGACTTTTAACCTTATATTTTAAGTTTGGAAAATGCGCGTGGCGATTATATTTCCATTTTGATCTGTACCCTTTATTTCAGAGATATTTCATTAGTTATCTTGGGTTGCTAGTTTATTAGTCGACTGAGTCCCGGCGAGAGTTGGGCAGGCAGTTCGCTAATCCTTAGGGTTCGCCCTGAGGAGAGATGGGGCTTTCACAAAAGTCACCCTTGTTTTCATCTTTCAAAGTTGATCTAATTCATTTCCAACATTCTTTTTTTAAACTGCTTCCACTATAATTATTAGGATGTGTTTCAATCAAATGTAATTCTATGAATCATCTGAATACTTCCAAATCTTTCTAATTAGCCCTGCTAGAATTCTCTGGTCTCATACCTACGTTGCATATAGATAGACCTATATAGAATAATGTATTAAAAAAAGAAACATAAAAAAGCAACAAATAAGCAATATCACTTTTTTTGTCAAAAAAAATAAGCAACATCACTTACCTTACTAAAGAAGGGAAAAAAGGCAATAAACAGAGGGCAAAAAGGAAGAAGTAGAAAGTCGTTAGGCTGAAAGTATCATATTGTTTAACTAGAGAAGAACTTAGTTAACAAATAAAAGTACATTTGATAGATATGGTAAAGTAGTTGAAGTAAATCCACTGATTTGAATAAAAATTAAGCATTTAGTTAGGATTTGTTTGCTACAAAAAAATACATACAAGTTCAACACCACTTCATAATTTTAGCAGATAAGTTTTTATTTATCAAACAATCAAAACTCCTAAATCTCTGAAAAGATTTAGATTCAGCACCTTTTCACATTATCAAACAGACACTTGGTCCTTGAAGATTTCATTCAACCCTTACCAAATCATACCCTCCACTTAAGCAAAGAAATTGTGGGAGAAATTGTAAAGCAAAGTGCATGAGCAGCTAGACATGTTCAAAAGCTTGAATGCGATCTTCGGAGAAAAGTCAATGCTGGTAAAATAATATGCTAAAGAAACTCGATCCAACCCAACACCAGACATTGTTTAAATACCTGTATGGGGATTAATTTGGCTTTGATATTCTCATATTTTAACCGAAACTTAAAAATCTCTCAAGAAATTCGTCAACTGGGTTAAAAGTATAATCGCCTTTGTATTTACCAATATAATAAATGAACCAACTTTATTTCTAAAAAATATAAAAGAAATTGGATGCCACTAAGATGATATTATACCACAACTGTTCACGATAGATGATCATATTCATCAACTGATTGCCAACTAGTTTGAAATGGTTGACGGACTCTGGACTCTGGACTCTGGACTCTGGGCTTCGGGTATACGTTTCCTCTTGGATGTTTACCTATGTTTTCAGAACCGGACCGGTTAGCGACTCGGTCAAGCTCAGGGGTCAGGGGTCAATGGGTTTAACCGGGTTCGATAGGGGTTGAACCGGATGATGTCATAAATAAAAATTATTTAAAATTTTAAATATTTTATGTAAAATACCTAATAACATGTTAATATTAATAAAGGTATATTCATTTATATTTGATGTTTTAAATATATTTAACAAGAAAATACAAAGAAATTAGAACAATTAAGTAACAATTTATATTATTTAATGAGCATTAACAAGTTTAGAATTAAAATTATGGACTTAATTGAAAAATAATACCAAACTTTAAGAAAATATTGATAAAGTATAAAATATTGAGGTATATTAATAATTTTTAACAATTTAGGGGTCAAAAAATAATATTAAAAAAGTTTGAGTTTTTCTTTTTTAAATGCTGTTTGAACCGGGAAATCCGGTTTTTTCCCGGTCAAACCCAGTTTTTGACCGGGGTTGACCGGGTTTTTGTTTGCCCGGTTTTTAGACATGACTCGGACCGGACACTTGGCCGGTTCCCGGTTCGACCGGTCGAACCGGCCGGTCCGGTCCGAGTTTTAAAACACAGATGTTTACAACGTCAAAACTGAACTACAAAACCGGCCAAGTGTCCGGTCCGAGTTTTAAAACACAGATGTTTACAACGTCAAAACTGAACTACAAAGCAATGGTGGCATGCAAGGATTTAGAAGCAATAACATTTTTTCTTATTAAAACAGAATTATAAGTTAAAGCCATGATCTCACACTTAAAGCTCAATGCAAAGATCCTAAATATGATTTATCCTTACAAAATTATAAATTTATCCTCATACAAATGCAAATTATCTGTTAAAATCTCATATGAAGATTCAATTTTGTACCACAAACTCAATGCATAAGTCCCAACAGTAATTTTTCCCATATATATAGGAATTTTTAAGCTAGCACTTCATCAAAGCTCAACTTTGCACCCAAAAAATTCAATACCAAGGTTCTAAATTTGAACTACTCCTAATAAAATTGGAACTTTTTAATTAGAATCTTTTGTAAGAGAGATTGTCATGATTATACAAGAATTAGAAGTTGGATGACAAGTTTTAAACCACCACTAGTACTAATCATTAAATGCATTTGTAGACACCAAATTTTTCCCAAAAAATTTTATTAAGTTTTTTTGTATCTTTATTTTATCATTTTCATTTTCATTTTATTTTGTGTTATTTTGTAGGAAGAAAAGAAAAGAAAAATGGGATTTTCAAAATTAAAAGAAAATAGTAGAGATTTCCTTTCTAATCCAACCAAAAATTCCCCCCAAAACCCAAATCAAAACCCAAATAAAGTCCAAGCTAAAACTCCCAAAACCCAAGGCAAAATCCACCAAAAAGTCTGAAGAAATAAACAAAAAGAAGGCCCATCGGCCCATGTGTTTCTATTAAAAAAAAATTTGTACTGTAACTTCTTTTTTTTCAATAAATGGTACAGAGGAACAGCTGGATTTTTTGGCAACTTGGATTTGTTTTTGCTTCTTGTTTTCTTTTGCTCCAAGTTTAGCAAGTACTAGGACACCTCACCACCCCAAATCCATCAAGAAACAACTGGAAAAATGGATCCAATGAACCAAAAAAGCCACATAACCCATTTTCTTTCATATCTCAACCATTCATCTTAGGTTTTAGGTTTTTTTGTCCCAAATAAATAGAAGATAACGCAGCTTTAGGGTAGAGGAGAGGGAGGAAAGTCGGCAAAACATTAGAGAGAGAGAGAAGGAGAAAGAAAGAAAGAAAAGAAATTCTTTTTTCTGCAAACAAAAAAAATTGAGCCAGGGTTGACCGAACAGCCATGTTCGTCCCCTAATTCCAACCAGCTCCAACCTCCTTTGAGGAGATTATTTTTTCTGCATTATCTTTGGTCATAGGAGAACAACCTGATAAACGTCATTAAACCACTCTAATTTGAGCCCAAATTTACTAGTTCATCAACACTTGAACCTCTGCGACCGTAATTTGTTTGCTTCATTTCCAGCTTTTGGGACCGTTTTTCTTGAGTTTTCTCACGTTGATTCGAACCCTCAAGCACCAGAGGTAATCTCTAACCCTTTCTCTTTGAGGTTTCAAAGTTTGTGTGAGATTTAAATGGGCCATATGATAATTCCAAGTTCATGAACTTTAGATCTCACTTTTCCTCATGATTTATGATGTTAAAGCATTTGTTTGGTGTTTGAATTGGTTCACAAGATTGTAGGGAACTCGTTTATGTTGAAATCCGGTTTTAAAAGCCGATGAAAATGGATTCCGGCGAAATTCGGCCATATTGGTTGGGATTTTTCCAGATTCCGACGGGTCAACCCGCCGGAATCTTCATCACTTTTTTTTTTGTTGCTATTTTGGTTCTTTTTTTTTCTTGATTTGTTTGTTGTGTTTTGATCTTTCCAATCCATTTGGGCTATGTTTTTGGTGTTTTTTGGGTTAAGAAATGGGTTTCTTTTTTATATTTCCCTTGGGTTTGTGATTGGGTTTCGGATTTCATGTCTAACATTTTTTTAGGATTAGTTTGGGCTGATCTATTCCTTTTTAATGAAATAGCCCGTTTATTTCTCTGGGCTGAAGAGAGTTCTGGCCCAAATACAGTCCATTGAATTTTGCAAGTTGGCCCCTAATTTTTTGAGTATTTTATAATAGCCCTATAACTTTTGAATTTCTTTCACTTAGGTGCTTAATTGAATTGCATTTTAGTCCCTAAACTTTACTTTTATTCAATTTTGACCCCTAAGTTTTTAAGAATTATAATTTGGCCCCAAAAACTTTCAATTTTTACAATTAGGTCCCTAGTATTTATTATTTCTTAACTACAATCGTTTATCTCATTTAATTGTTAATCATGTTTCATTTAAATGCATTTAATTAGTAAATTTTAGGGATTTTGTATTTATTCATATTTCTTCATAATAATAAAGTGGATTTGCTATATATTTACATTTTCTTTTAAATTGTTAATTTAATTGGTGCCATGATTATTTTGTTGATTTTGGAGTATAAATAGGGCAAACTCTACCTCATTTAGCCACTATTTCAAGGGAGGTACCATCTATTATTTTTAAGTTTTTTTTATGTGTTCCTATATTTTTTTTATATGTGTGATTGCATATTTTAAGTGCCTTTTCTTTTATGCCTCCCAAATTATATTTTATTTTATTCATTTTTTTAGCTTTCATCTATTTTATTTATTTAAAATTTGATGATTATTTGGGAGGCATTTAAATACCAAGTTGTAATAAATAGGCCTTCTTCTTTTGCTCAAGAAAAATGTATTTAGATAGACAATGTAATAGATAGGTTTATTATTTTAAAAAATTCCCCTTCTAAATTATAGTTAGGACTCCCAATGTAATAGTTAGTTTTTATTTGCTTGCATGCTTGTGTGCTTGTGTGCTTATGTGTTTATTTGCTTTCTCTAGGATTTTACATCTAGATATTATACTTATGTGCTGTGTACTCTACATGCCCTATATATTTTAAGTGTTTATTTGCTTACGTTATGATTTATACGTTTTATTTATTTATAATAAATGCATAACATTGTCACACTAGTTCAATGCTAGTTGTGGGCCTTTCTTCTCGATTTCTCACTAGTCCAATGCTAGTGAGGACTTATAGAAATGAGTTAATCCAATGATAGACCCTTTAGGCCGTTTTTACGCTAGATTCATACGTTGTGTGATATTTATTGCATCTCATGCATTTTTTCCTACTTTTAGATTATTTTCAATGGCATGATTTTTCCATACTATATTTCCCTTACCCTCTATATGTTTGAACCATATCATTTAGAATTGCATCTCATTTTAGGAAATTAGAAGTAAGCTAGTTCATTTGCTTGATTAGATTAGAAGAGTCACCCTTCGAATATGGA
The DNA here is from genome assembly GCA_023065735.1 of Coffea humblotiana. NCBI lineage: Eukaryota > Viridiplantae > Streptophyta > Magnoliopsida > Gentianales > Rubiaceae > Coffea > Coffea humblotiana. The sequence goes on from CM041216.1 coordinate 21,819,524, forward strand.
AAATGGGCGAGTATGGCTTTTTAGTCATAGCATGCTCTTACCCCCTCTATAAGGAAAATTGTGTCACCAATTTTAGCATCCCGTACTCGTTATGTTGCGTTCCTCTCTTTTAAGTCACATATATTTATCTATATAGTATAATTTTCTTTTTTACGACTCTCATCTTTTGCATATTCGTGATCTCTTCAAGGGATCATTCTTGGGCTTCTAAATTAATATGATTTGCACCAATTAAATTTCGAAGAGACAATTCGTCTGTCTCGATACCCCCTAGGTCTAGGTTTGTATCCATATAGAAGCATCTAAATGTGATAAGTTTTATAGGTTAGATTAGGAAAATTTTTGACTAAATCTTGCAACTAACCTTGATTAGATTGAAAGAGTGCCATAGAACAAAATCTTTGCCTTCCCTTTCTTCAACAGTGGCTCTCGAACTCTTTTCTCTCGTTTTCGAAGATTTGGAGTTGTCTAAAAGGGTTTTATTTACTTCTTTTAATTGTCAAACATTTTGGGTGATTTGGTACACCTAAACTCGATACCAAAGTGGCGACTCTATTTTTTCTTAAAACCCTTTTTACATTATTATTTTGGATCCAAACCGTCGCATTTTCTATGTCCCATTTTAGGCCCTTTTTCTTTGTTTTTCTAAAATAAAATCAAAAACTCATTTTTAACTTTCATTCATTTTATTTCAAAAATGGGGCGTGACAGCATTTTCCAATCATTTGTCTTGTCATTATCTGGGTCTGTATGTGGGGTTGTAAATAAATTAAACTACTCAATTCGGATTCACGAGTAACTCTGTCAAAGGCTAGGCTCAAACTTGATGTTAACCAGGTTTGAGTTAATTGATAAGATATCTGAGTCGAAAATGAGTAAGAAAAACTAAATTAATTTCGAGTATTTGTCGAGCTTTGTCGAATAATACGTACACCGTGCACGCACGCACAAGCACACATACATGTGTGTGTATGTATGTATGTATGTATGTGCAATTTAATTATTTATTCCAAAATTACATTTATAGCTAAGAGAGTTATAGAATTTATCAAAAACCGGCCTTGACTCGAGTTTTAATAAGTCTCAATAGAAATTTCAAACTCATTTGAGTCGAGCTTCAGCTCGTGTACCGTGGCTATGAGTAGCAGTGTAGCAAAAACAAGGATCAAGTCCGCAGTCGAATTCGGTACTGCTCAAAGTTGACTCAACTTGATAACAGCCCATCTGTAAGTTCAACTTTGCACATTGAACTTACAAAAATGAATAAATAAATAAATTCCCCGAGGAAGCACAAGAATAGAAGATGACAAAAGAAACAAAGAAATAACAATTAAAACAAGTGAGATATGCATGCAAGGTCGGAACTAGGGGGACAAGAAGGGGCCCCTGCCCCTTATGTTTTATAAAATTTAAATATCTTTCCTTATAAAATTAAAGATTTTCAAAAAAACCTCTTTATAAAATTAAATTCTCACCCCCATAAAAACCTAAAAAATATTTTAGGCTATATGCTTAAGTATATTAGAATTCTCTCCTTCAACAATCATAATGGTCAAAATTGATTTAGTGTTAGTTAACGGTTTTGACTTTGTATTTGTTTTATCCCATTCTTTAGAGCTTCAATCATTATAGTTCCCTAAGTTTCAAATAATAACATTGAGAGTTTTACTATGAAATGAAAAATGAATTAAATCAAAATTTTTTTAGATGTGTAATAAGAATTAAACTTCTTTTTCTTCTTTTTATTTGCTCTCTTTATCTCATTTATTCATGCTGGTTGTGACAGCCTCACCTTCCCCTAAGGCGAACCAAAGGGTTTGGCGGACCGCCTGCCCAGCTCTCGCCAGGACTCGTTCACTAAAAAAAATAAAATAAGAAAAACCTCGAGAATAAGCGAAAACAATACCCAAACTTAAAACCATATAAATACATTCATCTCAATCTCACCCACAAGTACAGTCCCAAATGTTTACCAAAGCTCTGAATTTCACAGTACAGTCCACCTTATCAAGCACTAGAGCGGGAAATAAAAAGCCAAAACAAAACAATTCAAAACAAAAACTAGGCTATTCTATTCTATACAGGCCTCTCGCCCACTCGCAACCCCTGTAAGGAAAACAAAAGGCGTGGAATGAGCTAAAAGCCCAACGAGATTTCTATATACACAACCAAGCAGTTAAACAAGGACATTAAGCATGTTATAACAAGTAATCCAGATAAAATTTACGATATAAAGCAATAGTAACACATACAATAAAAGGATACATGCTCACGAGGAGCCATTCGTTCGTTCGTTTCATTCATTCGCCTAATATTTTCCTTATTTCTCCGATCATTAAAACATTGTTTGTAAGTGAAAACTCCTTCATTTTCTTGTCGTTCGTTATTCATTTCATTCCCCACGCTCCGCCAACGTCGTGGTCATACTCGAGTATACCAACATTCACCCAGGGTCACTTAATCGCCCGACCGAGTCCGCTTCTGGCTCGAGTCGACCAGTAACAAAGGGCAAGGGCCCAGTTCAGCCAGAAGGCTTACATTCATGCACAAGTAACATTTAATCATTCAATCATTGAAAGTTCACGTTCATTTAGGTCGAGTGCGATAAAGTACACACTCGCCTAGCAAAAATCATTTTGGAAACATAACATACCTCAATCACGTATTAAAGCAAACAATCCAAATAGTCACAATAGTTCACATAGTCATTAGAAACAAAGCGTATATAGAACACTCACCGAAATAAGCAAAATAACGTCCAAAGTATCCCTCCGGATCTCAACTTTAGTCACCAAGAAACCCTAAAATAATCATGAGAAAGTATTATGGTTCAACCATCAAAATGTTTGATTTATCAAAGAAAATCCGAATAACTAATAGTACAATGTATAAGTATGATTTTGGAAGTAAAAAGAGTGCATTTAGTCCAAAATACATGAGTAAAATAGTTGTAAAACTTATGTCTGCCCTTTAAAATTTGAAATCGCCATTTGAGTGCAAATTTGGGCAGCACGCCCTTTGTGTTTACCAAATTTCCAGCCATTTATGGCTTTATTATTTTCCTCAATCAGCCCCCAAAATCACATACAAATAATCTCATTACAATAGCCGTTAAAAAGGCTAAAAGTCATTCAATTACAAAACCAAACTAGAAAAGGGATCGGGATTAAGGTTTAAGACAAGGAACAAAATGACAGGTTTGACATCTTTTAGCGTATTGGTCACAACCGAAGCTACACCTATCGGATTGAGGTACACTTTATACCGTTTCGAAGCTAAGACATAGCTCTACAATTCCTTGAAGACACCGCAATCCAGTTCTCAACTTAACCTAGTCAAATTTACCCAAACCGACCCAGATATTCCAGTTCAAAGCTCACTGTGAAATTCAACTAGCAGTCCTGATTTATTCAGTCATATCTCAGCACACACAACTCCGATTCAGTTGATTCCAAAGCCATTCGAAAGCTAAGATACAAGGCTACAATTCTTAAGAAGGCATCAAAAGCTAATTCATTCATCTTCCCAGCCAAAAGAGCCAATTACAGATGCTGATTATCATTCTCGGACAGAAACAGGGAAGCAGGGGTAAAATAGTCATTTCACAGGCTACAGTGCTTAGATTGAGCTGAAATTTTACAGGCTTAATCTAAATTCAATTCTCTACAACGTTATGTTTTGAGCTAAGTCCAATTCAGCCTCCATCATGACCGAATAACACTGGTCAGACAGGGCAGAAAATTTCTAAGAAAACCGAAAATCCACACCTCACCACTTATAACCAAGAATTAATGCACAAAACCACCAAAGTGGCAACCACAAGCCACTAAATTACAACTATGGGAACCAAAGAAGGATGTTCTTAGCAATCTTACCTTGAAACCTCAAAGAAAGTGGTAGTTTAGGGTTTTTTTCTTCCAAAACAACTCCACCAATACCTTTAATCCTCTCTAGCTAGCACTTTGTATGGAGTAATTTGCACTTTTGATGGTTGGAACTCAAGATTGGAGCAAGAATTTGGAGTACAAGATGAAGTTTACTCTCCCTTTTCTCCCTCAAGGAGTTCGGCCAAGCAAGGGAAAGAAATGAGGGAATTTTGGTCAAAATTGGAGTTTTAGTAAAGTTAAGAAAGTTAGGCAAGTCATTTTCGAATCGGGTCGCGACACGTGGCGCCTTTTAGGGTTTCAAACTTATCTTCTTCTTTCTCAATGATTCATCTAACTAGCTAACTTCTAATCACCTCCTAGCACCTTGTAAAATAATGTCACTTAATAGTTCATCACTTAATCGGCAAAATTATATCGCACTAGCGGGCCCCACATCGAACAAATGCACTTCAAGTTACGTACACTAACTTATACTAGGAAAATGATTTAAAAATTGTACTTACTTGTAAAATGTACAAAACATTTAATATTTTCAAAGGATAGTATAAAATATAGGCAAAGAAATAAAATAATACTTGAAAATGTGAAAATTTTCGGGTTCTCACACTGGTAATTTCTCATATCATTATTTTATTTTACATTTATAGTTGTATATATGGCACAAAATTAAAGTGACACCTGTGTCTCGTTGACTGCAGAAGTATAACGTTATTTCAAGAAAACATACCGAATTCTAAGGGTAAATAATATAATCAAAGTTTTTACATTTTAGCGCACTTTCTTTTTTGGTATTGTAATCTGATGGCAGTGGACAGAATAGAAAAAACTCTATCAAAACATAATATGGTAAATTAGAGGTTATAATGGAACATTTTGTCAATGTTCGTAATTCCAGTCAAATTGTAAAGGTGTCAATTTTGTCTTCCAACCTATTAAGTTCTATTATTACTGTAATTTGAATATAAAAAGCCTAATAGTATCTATTCAAGACTTATTATAGGATACATATCTATTTCTACAAAATATATTATGTTGGTTGTTGAAAACCTAAAGGAGTTGCTATCATCTAAGGTGGCTTATTGTAATCAAACCTTAGGGGTATAAATGTCTTTTTGACACAACATTATACAATATGAGAGTTGACGGTTAGTTTTGAGAATGAAGAGGAATAATAAACATTGGGGGTTAAGGTGCAAAATCAGCTATACATAAGGGGAAAATTTTGTAATTAAACCCCTCTAAGTGCAAGTTCAAGCAGAGAAGTTTTAAGAACCAAAGTTGTTGTTGACAAAAATAAATAAATAAATAAATCAAGCTATATAGAATTTTAATAGTTTTAGAAGTGGATTTGTTATTTGGTAACTAGATTAGATTCAGTATCAAAATTACTCTAGGAAATAAAGTTTGATTGTGTTAGGTATTAGAATTGAAATAATATTCATAGTTTTTAATTTCTATTTTAGGATTTGAAGTCCACGTTTGTAGATTGAGCAAAATTAGTCTTTGATAGAATATGCAATTCATCCTCTTGTGCCTTTAAATTCTCTTTGACATTTTCAATCGTTTGAATCAAAATCCACCGAAGTACACAAAAATCTGCAGTAAGATTTGAATGTTACGCATGCTCCCCTATACGTGTTTCATCTATTCCCATGGTTTGTAAGATTTGAATGTTACTTTTGTATACTAACAAATGGTATCAAAATCCTAGATTTAAGAGTTTGGTCTTGAGATATCTATGATGCGTAAAAGGTGTGCAGAGTTTGTGATAGGGGAGCATGTGCCATAGAAGGGTATAGAGGTTGAGTGGTAGAGTACTCGTATAATTAATAAAGAATTGGACCACAAGAGTTGGTCTTTGGTACTTATTTGAAGATTGACAATTAGGGAAAAATTGATTCTAATTGGATAGAGTTGTAAAAAGAGGGATTCCATCATAATTGTTGGTGTTGGCAATGATAAGAAATCCTATCAAAATTGTTGATAATGTTTATATTGGTGCAGTGCAATGATCAGGAAAAAGGTCCTGCCAAATTGTTAATTTGATCAAGTCTAAACCCAAGGAGGCTGAGAAATTCTAATGGGAAAGATACTTAAATTATATGAAGGTACATAAGTTTGTTTGTGAGTTGCCATGAATAGGGATTTTGCTGGAGAAGCTATTTATTCGAATGAAGATTTGAATAGTATTGTTGATTTTATTGGTGGGATGGGTAAAATTATTAAGAATCATGGGATTACAAACTTTTCTGGTAAAATTTATCGGCAAAAGAAAGGTATGATCTATTGGTTAATGAAAATCGTGTGAATAATTATCATGTATGAAACTATGGTGGTTTCGCTAGTGAATAAGTCAATATGGAGGAATTCTTTGATAAGGAAGAATTACCAATGAAATTGTATGCAAAGTACAAGTTTAATTGACTCCCATTTGTAAAGACGAAGATGGATAATAATCAGAAGTTGGAGTTATACATTGTCTATGTTGTGATGAAACTTGTAATAGCGATTTAAGCTAGAGATGGTATCAGATTGATTATATGAATAGTTTGGTTTAAGGAAGACAATTGATAATTATAAATTTATGCAGTATGGGTGAATAGGTCATTACGAAGAAATTCTTTGATAAGACAGAATTAGCAATGAAATTGTATGCAAAAATACAAATTTAATCCATTCCCATTAGGCATGTCAATGGGTAGGATCTGAGTTGGATCCCTTTGATCCAGATCCAGATCCATTTAATTTAGTTAGACCCAGACCCTTTTGGGTCTGAAAAAGTAAGTCCATACCCAAACCCTTATGAATCTGGATATCCAATGGGCATTCATGGATATTTTCTGAATATACTAAAGTAAAAATGTATTTAAAATATATAGAGTTCATAAATAATATAAATACTATCCAATTTTTGTTTTCAAATAATAAAATTAACATTCGACAGGTTGAATGCAATATTGTGAATTCAAAGAAAGAATTATTATTGACTACTTCTATATATTTTCAAAAATTCAACTGTATCCACATCCAATATTTCATTTGTTTGACTTTACCTTTTCTACTTTTCTTGAAAAAGTTTGTACCAATTACAATGGCAATTAGGATTAGTTTTTAAAAAAGAAAACAACCATAACATATATAAATATTTAGTCTTATTAAAAAAATGTAATTTTGCACCTCTTTTTCTTATTTAAACCTCAATGTTGGTAGATGTCTCACAATCCAGCACTAAAATAGTGAATGAGATAAATGTCATTTGACTAAGGACCGATGGCAAATAAATAATAGAAAAATAAGAAAATTTACAAATACTTACTCATTTTTTTTATTCAATCCAATTATCAATAATCACTATTGTTTCAACCATATCTAGAAGCAATTTGACACGAGTCTCATCAATCACCCAACCACCAATACTAAATGTAGATTCTGGCCATAAAATCTTAATGTATTCGATCCACTAGCCATAAAATATTATATTATTTTATAAATTTACTAATATATATTATATTTAATTGAATAAATATGGGTCTGGATAAGGTTTGGTATGGATATGGATTTGGATATGGATTCTAGAAAATCAGACCCTACCCAAACCCACGACTCTCTCACAAAGTCTGGGTCTGGGTAGGGTTTGGATTTTGAGAAATTAAATCCAAACTCTACCTAAATATATTGGGTCTTGGTAAGACCCGACCCATTGACATGCCTAATTCCCATGTATGAAAATGAAAATAGGCAATAATTATAAGTTGGAGTTGTGCATGGTCTGCACTACAATGGAACTTGCAATAGCGATTCAAGTTAGAGATGATATCAGATTCGATTACATGAAGAGTTTGGTTCAAAAGAGTGAACGTTGATAAAAAGAAAACTAAGTTATTTAGAATTTTAATAGTTTTAGAAGGGATTTGTTATTTGGTATCCAGAATAGATTTAGTATCAAAGTTACTTTAAGAATTAAGTTTGATTGTGTTTAGCTATTAGAATTGAAATAAATTTTCATAGTTTTGTTTTTTTTATTTAAGGACTTGAAATCCTGTGAGGGCAAACACGTATCTATATGATTCCTTGTTCGTTATCTAATTTTTTCCTTCTTAAAACCCTATATGAATGCATTTAGATTAAATATCACAAAATTTTACGTTAGTCATTTTATTTTGAGTTCATTGATTTGCACTATGAGTTTTATTCATGCATGCCTATTTTTTTTTAAATTTTCTTTTGTCCTAATTCAAATACTGTTGGTTCTAGACCAAATTAATCATATAAGTAATAGTAATTTCTCTGGTAAAATTTAACAAAGAAATTAACAAAATCTCATACCTCAATATTGCATTAATAAATGCAAATAATTTGTACCATCAAAAGTTATTTTGGCATGGGTTGATGCGCGAACTAGATCTTAAAATTATTGGATGAACAGCTTCTGATCTTCAATCCGATTACCTTGAATTGACAGCTACTAAAAAGTTCGGTAGGGCTGAGGCGCGTAGAACACTCTCTTTAAGATGATACGCGCCCCTACGGTATTTTTTAAACCGATGCAGAAGGTCTAGCGCGCCGCCTCCAGGATACAACAACCCAACTCTATAGTTGTTGCTTCCATTTGATCTGCACAACCAAGAGAAGCAGAAGCTTCCCAATATCTTACTTTGCCCAAAGAAAATAGAATGAGGGAGAAAAAAATGAGTGTGAGGAAAATAGTATTTAGAATGATCTTTTATTGAGAGAAGTGTGTATCAAATTCTCCAAAGAATTTCACTATTTATAGGTTACAAAAAACCTTTAGAAAAAGGATTGAAAGTCCAATGTATAACGGTTTTTTTCATATTAAATTATAGTTAATTGGTAGAATTTGTAACCTAAAAATTAATTCACATTTGAATGGCTTATAATGACTCAATAATTCCTCATTTGAACAAATAATTCATTTGTAACTCTAATTCAAATAATTGTATAATAACTCCATTCAAAATGCATTGTAACTCCCACAATTATAATTCCCATAACTCCCAAATAAATTATTATAACTCCTTGTAATGAAACTCCCACAATTATAATTCACATAACTCCCAAATAAATTATTATAACTCCTTGTAAAGATTTGGTCAAGGAAAAAATTAAGATTTTATTAAAATACACCAACATTCCCCCACTTATTTTAATAAAATTTGAGAAGAATAAAGATTTGGACAAAGTGAGAACATCATGCATAATGAAAGTGGCATTGCCTTGAAACCTTCATTTAGTGTTTCCATAATCCCCATATTAGAGTCAAAGTGGACTATAGCCTTGAAACTAAGACTACTTTAAGATATGTAAGATTATGTCACACACATGGTATTCAAAATATTAATTAACAAGCTTCTTAAGCCAGCACATTACGGCCTTGTGCTTTATCCCAGATTCATGAGTGCTTTAGAGAATTAGCCAAATTCTCATACGAAGCGGCCTTTACTTCCACACTCATATAGGTGAGTCTATCAAGAATACCCCTATGACTAAGGCATTCCACCCATAAAGGGCTATAGAACTCATTAAAAGATTTATATCAAATCTTAACCTTTCCTTCGTCATAGAATCACGAGCATGCTCTACACCATGGGAAGGGATTTAACAATTTTATAATATATGCATGCTTTTCACCCAAACTATTCTATGATTCGTTTGTCTCTGACCTAGTTCTTGGGATCTCCAGTCCCTAGGTAGTTGTATCCTCATAGATGGTTCCAATTTAAAATTTTAGCCTCAAGTCCCATTCCCCTTGATGTGTATCATATCTTTGACTCAAGCTTGATATTTTACACAATAAAATAGCAAAGATATGATGTCCCTGAATTTATTTTAAAATAATCTATCTTGGTGGTTCAAATATATTGAACCAATCTTTGGTGAGAAAATTTCTCATCCATTTATATTTGCCAAATAATATAGGCATATATTTGCTCATATTCAAATTTTCAATTTATCTCAATGGACAGTAATCTAGTAGTGCACTAGAAGCCATTCTCAAAATCTTCATGGTTAATTTTGCTTTTGCAAAATAACCAAGAAAATATTTTGAATACCTTCACATCGAGTTATAACTCCTTTTTCGTTTGTGCATGCAAAGTGTAATGAGCAGGAAAGAAGGTCGCTTTGGTCTATGCTACTGCTTGATAATCCGGTCGATGCACCATGGTTTCTGGTTGGGGACTTTAATGTCATAGTCAGTGAGGAGGATAAGCAGGGTGGCTTACCATTTTGACTGGGGGAGGGTTTGGATTTTATCTGTTTCATGGCTATCGCTAGAATAAGAGATGCTGGGTTTTCGGGCTCGAAATTCACATGGTGTAATAATAGAGGGGGGAGCGCACGTATTTGGAAGAGGCTAGACAGAATGTTATACAATCAGCATGCGTCTTCTTTAGATTATAATTTTACGATGCAACACTTAGGGTGGGGACCCCTCGGATCACGCTCCCTTGCTCCTGATAGCTATGTCTAGGCTGGATAATAAGCCAAGGTCTTTTCGATTCCTAAATGTGTGGACGTCTAAACCGGAGTTATGGGAGTTATTCGACGAGCTTGGGGGGGATCAATTTTGGGCCCACCCTTGCAGAGATTGGCTGTCAAGTTGCGGGAGGTAAAACGGCAGGTGCAAGTGTGGTCTAGGGAATCGTTTGGAGATATTTTTGAGAGGGTAAGGAAGGCGGAGGGGGAGGTGCTGAGGCTAGAGGGTCTTTTTGATAGTGATCCTTCGGAGCCAAATCTTCTTGCACTTCAGGAGGCGCGGGCGGGGTTGAGGAACTCGCTAATGGTAGAGGAAGGATATTGGAGGCAAAAGGCAAGGGTGAAATGGATTCAGGAGGGGGACAAAAATTCAAAATATTTCCACTCTATAGTTGCGGAGCGTAGGGAGAAGGCGGTCATTCATCGGATCAAAGGCGCGAATGGAGTTTGGATAGCAGAGGAGGATCGGATTGCAGCGGAGGCGGTTGAGTATTTTAAAGCTTTATTTTCGGCTAAGCCTTCTTCGGGATCTTGCGATACACTGGACGTGGTTCCCCACATGATTTCTCATGCCCAGAATGAGGAACTAGTGAGGGTTCCGGAGATGGAGGAGATAAGGGATGTGGTGTTTGGGATGGATGGGGAGAGTGCAGCGGGACCAGATGGTTTCACTGGGAGATTTTTTTACCTTTGCATGGGAGGTGGTGGCGGAGGATGTATGTGAGGCCGTGGTTAGCTTCTTCTGTGGGCAGGAGTTGCCCAGGGGTCTCACGGCAACATGGGTGGTACTTATCCCCAAGGTTAGCTCTTCTCAAGATTTTAGTCAATTCAGACCGATTAGCCTGTGCAAATCTCCAAAATTCTAGCGATTCGATTGGCCAGGGTGTTACCTAACATCATATCACCTCAGCAAAGCGGCTTTGTGTAGGGTATGCGGATTTTTGATAATGTTCTGTTAGTTTAGGAGCTCATAGCAGATATTGTGAAAGCTAGTACAGGGGGTAATGTTGTGTTGAAGATCGACATGGCCAAAGCCTACGACAGGGTTTCATGGCCATTCTTGATTCAGATGTTGAGGCGGTTTGGTTTTTGTGAAGCTTGGATTGATATGATTTGGAGGCTGATTTCGAATATGTGGTTCTCAGTTATTGTCAATGGGGCGCCCCAAGGTTTCTTTAAGTCTAGTTGTGGGATTCGTCAAAGGGATCCGATTTCACCAGGCCTTTTGTTTTGTGTGCTGAGGTTCTCTCTCGACATCTGAACTCCTTGAGTGGCCGGCAGGGTTTCGTTCCTTTCAGGGTTCCGAAGGGATGCCCGGTTGTCACGCACCTAGCTTATGCAGATGATATCATTATCTTCTCGAGCGGCATGAAAAGATCGCTTCAGTTGGTGATGCAGGTGTTGGAGGACTATACGTCGATTTCGGGACAAAAAGTGAACCAGCATAAAAGTGGTTTTCTAGCACATGCTAGCCTGTCGGCTTTGCGAAGACGGGTTATAGCACAAGTCACGGGGTTTCTGTGACAGCCCCACCTTCCCCTAAGGCGAACCAAAGGGTTCGACGGACCGCCTGCTCAACTCTCGCCAGGACTCGTTCACTCTCTTCAAACAAAACAAGATATAACCTCGAGGATAAACGAAATAACAATTCCCAAACTTGAAACGTATACTTACATTCATTCCAATCTCAACCAGATATACAGTCCCAAATATAACAAAAACTCTTAGTTCCCAATACAGTCAACCCTATCCAAGCATTAGAGTGAGTACAAAAGCCAAAACAATACAAAAGAACTAAACTATGATATTCTATACACAGGTCTCTCACCCTTGCTTGCAACCCCTGTAAGGAAAACAAACGGCGTGGAATGAGCTAAAAGCCCAGCGAGGTTCTATATACATAATCAAACAATTAAACAAGGACATTAATCATGTAATAACAAGTAATCCAGAAAACATTTACAATATAAAGCAATGATAACACATTCATTAAAAGGATACACGCTCACGTGGAGCCATTCTCCTTCGCTCTCCAATTCAAGCCTTGTATGAACCGTCTTACTTTCCTTCGCTCTGTAACCACTAATTCGGAAGCGAACTTAGACAGTTTAGTAAATTTAGTCTCATATTCGGCCACACTCTGGGTTCCCTGACGCAATCCAATAAACTCATCCTCTCTCCTTTCTTGGACCAAAGGTGGGAGGTACTTCTCGTTAAATTCCCTTGTAAAGTTCACCCATGTCCATGCAGTCTGTTCTCTCTCCCACTTGGCCCTAATAACATTCCACCACGATCGGGCCGGTCCTTCGAATTGGAACACAGCAAAGTTCACCTGTCTTTGCTCCGTATAGTTCAAGGCTGCGAAGATGTTAATAATTGCCTTTAACCACTGTTCAGCTACATCTGGATCAGGCCCTCCAAGGAATTTAAGAGGAACAAACTTTTGAAACCGCTCCAGAGTCCTATCTTCTCATATCTCGGGATTCTGGGGTTGATTCATTGGCACTTGGCCTTGTTGATCTACCAATCGTGCTAGGATATTTGCCATCTGTTGTATCGCCGTCGCTACCTGGTCTCCTGCCTCAACCCTCGGTCCACGATTTTGCTCAGCTACTGTTTCTCTTTCTTTTCTTGGTTCTTGAGCTTGCCTAACCCCACGGCCACGACTAGCTCCACGTCTGCGACTACGTCTCCCCTCCATTCCTTTTCTCTCTTCTCTCTTCTTTTTTTTTTTCAAAAGGTGATTTAGTATGTAAACAAAGTAAATTGACTAAAATGGCAAGATATAACACATCAAATGCACAAGGAAACATATCAAGTTAGACAAAGTCAAATGCAGCAAGTACTATACATGTAATTATTGAAAAGCCACAAGCCAAATACATACAGTAGCAATACAGGGGCAAAACAAGAAGAAAACACGACATGCCATTCCACACTCGGTTAAAATATTCCCCGTCCAATCTCTTATTTCTCTTACTATCCGAACTAGACATCCATTAACCCTTGCACTTACTCTTACCAAACATTAGCCCATTCCTTCTCCCCGCAATAAAGATCGCAAGTTCTTAGTATTGCCCTCAACTCCCGCGTACTCAGGTACAAGAATCCGAGATAATTCACCACTCGAGTTGGCCAGTCCCAAGAGTAAATTATCTACAATCGAGATTCCTACCTGACGTGCATATCTATTGTCCTCAAGTGCCATGATAACGATTTAAGACCTATCACAATTTATGATTCATAACTTATGCTCAAAAGAGCACTTAGTCCTTCACAGTTATTCACGAAATCAGGACCATAACACCACTTGGGCCAAACTCACTCCGCGCAGAGACCACGCGAAGTGGCTCTGATACCACCTGTGACAACCCCACCTTCCCCTAAGGCGAACCAAAGGGTTCGGCGGACCGCCTGCCCAACTCTCGCCAGGACTCGTTCACTCTCTTCAAACAAAACAAGATATAACCTCGAGGATAAACGAAATAACAATTCCCAAACTTGAAACGTATACTTACATTCATTCCAATCTCAACCAGATATACAGTCCCAAATATAACAAAAGCTCTTAGTTCCCAATACAGTCAACCCTATCCAAGCACTAGAGCGAGTACAAAAGTCAAAACAATACAAAAGAACTAAACTATGATATTCTATACACAGGTTCTCTCGCCCTTGCTTGCAACCCCTGTAAGGAAAACAAACGGCGTGGAATGAGCAAAAAGCCCAGCGAGGTTCTATATACATAATCAAACAATTAAACAAGGACATTAATCATGTAATAACAAATAATCCAGAAAACATTTACAATATAAAGCAATGATAACACATTCATTAAAAGGATACACGCTCACGTGGAGCCATTCGTTCATTCATTCGCCAACCATTTCCTTATTCCTCCAATCATTAAAAAAACATATTTGTAAGTGAAAAACACCTTCATTGTTCTTATCATTCGTTCATTCATTTCATCACCCCTTTCTAGCCAATTCATTGGTCAGTCTCCACCAGACTACGTGGTCATACTCGAGTATACTAAACATTCACCCAGGGTCACTAGTCGCCCGACCGAGTCCGCTTTTGGCTCGAGTCGACCGGCAACAAAGGGCAAGGACCCAATTCAGCCAAAAGGCTTACATTCATGCACAATTAGTATTTAATCATTCAATCCTTGAAAATTTCACGTTCATTTAGGTCGAGTGCGATAAAGTACACACTCGCCTAGTAAAATTCATTTTAGCCATCGTTGAAAACATTTTACATTTAATCAAACAATCACAACAAGCCACATAGTCAATGAAAACATAACGTACATCAATCACTTATTAAAGCAACAATCCAAATAGTCACAATAATTCACATAGTCATTAGAAACAGAACGTATATAGAACACTCACCTATATAAGCAAAATAACGTCCAAAGTTCCTTCCGGATAAAACCCTTAATCACCAAGAAACCCTAAAAGTAACCATGAGAAAATAATTATAGTTCCCACATTCACGAATCCAGTAAACGGAATGCACAAACGAGGCTCAACTATGAGTCATATACTTATCCAAGTGAACTACTAATACAAAGAGATGAAAGGCGGCTTTGGAGTAAAAGGGGTAACGGTTGGTCCTAAGAACATGAATGACCCCAAAACCCCTCACTTTCTACCAAAACCATACCTACAATGATTTACCAATTCCAAACTTAAGGTGCAAAATGAAAGTAAGCATTGTTCTTAAGAAAACAGAATTTTCCAGTTTTGCGCACCACCATTTGAAAAATCATATCTCAAAATTCTTAAGTCCAAAATTGATAAAAATTTATACCATCAAAAAATAGACTCAAAGGGGTACAATTTCTCAGAAGACACATTTATAAAATTCATACAAGTCAGTCAAATTCGAGCCTCAAGTCGCTGCTTCATCCAGTCAAAGACAGAACAGGTATGTAATTTCAGTCAACTTTGGAAAATCACCATAAATCACACAGATAGAACTAGGGTCTGAAATTTTCACGGTTTATAGCTCTATGAATCTAGTTTAAAACAAAACAAACGGAACTTAATTCTGATATTTCAACAACAAGATATATCAAATTTCCCAAAACTGCTCAAGGGTTCCTGCAAAAATTTCAGCAGCACTTCCCTTGTTTTCCTTTACTTTTCCATCCAAGAATCAACCACCAATCTCATAACAATCAACCACAATTGCACTTACACATCATAGGCTATTAAACACCCTTAAAATACAACCAATTGGTAGCTTCACAACCAACCACAATAAAGCCCTAATTAGAAACCCTAATCATGCTCAACCTAGAAACCCTAAAACTGAAATTTATTCACCCCAAGCTGGAATTTCTTTAGGCAAATGAAACTAACACCAAAACACTAAATATTTCTCGCATCAAAGCTAATAAAACATGGCCAACCATTAAGCTTCATGTATGGGCAGAAAAATTTACTATAAAACTGAAAATCCACATATCACCAGTTCTAACCAAGAAATATTGCATAAAACTACTAAAGTAGCAACCACAAGCCACTAATTTACAACTATTGGAAGCAAAGAGGGATGCTCTTAGCAAATTACCTTGGAACCTCAAAGAAAATGGTAGCTTAGTCTTTCCTCCTTTTAAAACAACTCCACCAAAATCTTTAAACTTCCTTAGTGATCACTTGTATGGTATAGATTCCAATTTGGTTGGCTAAAACTCAAGATTTGAGCAAGGTTGGGAGCTAGAAATTGAAGAAGTTTTTCTTGTTTTTCTCCTTAAGGAGTTCGGCCAAGAAGGTGAAAAATGAAAGGAATTTTGGGTCAAAATTGGATTTTAGGAAAGTTAATATCTTTGGTCAAAAGTCCAACTTCCAATGAAGGCATGACACTTGGCTCCTTGAAGGTTCCAAGCTTATCTTCTCTCCCTCAATGATTCATCTATCTAGCTAACCTATAATCATCTCCTAGCACCTTGGAAAATAAAAACACTTAATACTTCATCACCTAATCGTCAAATTATATCGCACTAGCGGGTCCCACATTCAATAATGCACTTTAATTTAACGTACACTAACTTATACCAAGAAAATAATTTAAAAACTGTACTTTCTTATAAAATGTATGGAAATTTTAATATTTTAAAGGACAGTATAAAAATGTAGGCAAAGAAATAAAATAATACTTAGAAAATGTGAAAATTTTCAGGTTCTCACAGTTTCGCTCCCAGTCCTTCCTGGTGACGTATTTAGGTTGCCCACTATACTCGGGAAGACGGAAGATGAGCTATTTCTCTGCAATTTGTACTTCGGTTGCAAGTAGGGTTTTATCGTGGAAGGAGAGACTTTTATCATCAGGTGAGAAGTTGGTGTTGATACGGAGTGTGCTGGCGTCCATGCCGATTCACATCTTTACTGTCTCCAACCCCCCTTGAGGGACATTGGTCATGTTGGAGCAAATTTTTGCTGATTTCTTATGGGGTTCCTCTGATTTTGGTCCGAGGTTTCATTGGATTAAATGGAGTCAGCTATGTAAGCCTTATGTGGAGGGCGGTGTGGGTATTCGGTCCTTGCAGTATGTTTTTGATGCCTTCTCTTTGAAGTTATGGTGGAATTTTAGGCTGCGACGGTCTTTATGGGTTGAGTTCATGCACCTGAAGTATTGCCAGGGAAGCATCCTTGTTTTTCGGATCTCTCTCCAGGGCATTCACACACTTGGAAGAGGATGTTACACGCTCAAGTGGTAGCGGAGAAGCATATACGATGGTCACTGGGCAGTGGGTCTTCAAGCTTTTGGCATGACAACTGGTTGGGAATGGAGCCACTGTGTAGGCAGGTGGATTCGTTTCAGGAGCACTCGGTTGCAGACTTTGTCATGGAAGGCAGGTGGGATTTGCAGGGCTTAAACAGGGTGTTACCGTCGGAATGGGTGTCGCGGGTACTGGGGGTGGCTCCCCCTCCAGCGGCGACGGCGGATGAAATGATCTGTTCGACGACCCCACCTTCTCCTAGGGCATACCCTAGAAGTTAGCAGATCGCCTGCCTGACTCTCGCCAGGACTCACTCACTCACTTTAACTTCAGAGATAACATTACCATTGAACAACTGAACATTCACTCTTAAGTACAACTCCAATCAGCTTGAAACATAAATTCGTCCCAATAAAAGAAACACAACATATGTTCTAAACATCCATTCTTAGTATTACACCAACTCAAAACAAAAGCTTCAGCCGTGTCAAATTACAAAAGAAAACATGACTACAATATATACACACAGTAACGGATCTTCCCAAAATAACTTTCTAATTCAATCCAATCACTCTTCAATCTCTAACTCCTGCAAGGAAAACAAAGTTGAAGGGATGAGCTTACGCCCGTGAGGTTTCCATGCAAGCAACAATCAATAAGCACTTAAATCAGTACAATTAAGCAAGTAGTGCACATTTCACTGTACAATCAAATTCATTAAGCAATTGAGGAAACACTTCACTGCACAATCACTTTTAAAAGGATACGGTGCTCGCATTAGAGTCACTTCAATGTCATTGAGCATTCATTTCAGTGTCAAGAGACACGCATTTCAGTGTCATTGTACATTCATTTCAATATCATTGCACATTCATTTCAATATCACTGTACTTTCTCCCAATTCACCTCCTTATGTCCTCCAAAACAATAAACAATCCCCTTACATTCAGTAATCAGTGCAATGATCTCCCAACCTCGTGGTAATACTCGAGTATACCGAAACATTTACCCAAAGCTACCGTCTACCCGACCAAACTCTTTGCCGGCGCGAATAGTCCGTTGAACAGAGGGTTTTGGGGCCCAGTTCAGCCAGTGTGATAAAGTACACACACGGCTTACAGTCATGCACACTTACAATATTACTTGATCAATTATCAACCTTCAAGCTCAACTAAGCCGAGTGCGATAAAGTACACTCCCGACTTAGAAGGCAAGGGGCAATTGAGATACACTTTGCAATGGATCACTTAGCAATATTTCATAATACGTACATTTGTCACATTAATTTCACTCAAGTACACATAAACAATTAAACACATAAATTCGGAAACACTCACCAATTATCCAAGTAAATTACTCTTGAGCCTCGGGTTTGTTTCCTGGCTCACAGCTACTTCCTGGGCAAATTAATAATTTCAATGGTAAATTTATAATTCGTAAGTGATCACTTATCATTCTTACTTTATTACTTAAACTATCAAGTTTGACCTTGAAATACAAATTTAACATTCTTAATATTTATTCATTCTTTTATTTTCGAAACTTATTGACTTTATTATTTTTAATCCATGAAATATACCTATCTTCAAGTTTATAAACTTGTATAATCGTTCAAACCAATATACTTTCTCAATCCAATATTAATTATGGCTTATAGATATTCCATTTTCCCATTTTAAAACTAACTAAACTCTAGGTTGTTTGTAAATTAAATTTTATTCCACAACCCTAACCTCTCAAGTTTAATAGTCTTTTAAATTACTAAGAAAACCAATTTTAAGCGATTAGGAGCCATTTCATGTATACAGCCACAACAAATTACTTTAGAGTTTCTAAAATATCAAATAAGTTTTAACTCATTGCCATACAACCTATCTACATAAATTGAGCAATAATACTTCAAGTTTTCATCCGATAACTTCATTTTTCACTTGATTAAATCACCAACTACTTAACTTACATTTAATCTAACATGAATTAGGATAAGAAACATTTAATTGTAACCAATGTTTTGTGCAAACTATGCACACAAATCAGTCTTAACTATCACAGCTTTTAAGCAATCCCTTAGCTATGTATATATCGGTCCAATGTTTACCGTTTCACTCAAGTTCCTTCTTCCAAGTTTTTATATCCCAACTAGATGTGTTAACCACGTTCATTAAACTACAAATGAGCCTTGTACAGAACACAAAAGATTGTGCAGCTCACTTAGAGGAAAAGAAAAACTGATCAGTCCATTTTTCTCTCTCTCGGCTGTAAAATAATGAACTACATAGTTCAAAGCTTTTCCCCCTAATCCATTCAGTTTACTCCCAAGTCATGAGCTAAAACAACAACTAAACTACAGAGCACCTTCAATATCAGGTAATGAAGTTCACCGAATTGAAATTGGAAAGGAAAAACTGCTCTTACACATTTTCTCTTCCTCTCGGCTATCCTTCTCTCTCGCAACAGATTTCTTCACTTTTGTTCGTTAAAAACCACATGCAAGAGTTGGTTACTAAACTACGGAGTATCCTCAGCAAACACACAAGATGGCAGCCAAGGGAAATCAGAACAACACTGGTCCTGCTCTCAACTCCCTCTCTCGGCATTTTTTTTTCCAGAATTATAGCAGCAATCTTAACACAATTTTTCTCTCTAATAATCTCTTCAGTTCATGCTCAAATCTTTCATGCATGTTCAGACCAAGCTCTTATACATCATATATTACAGTTTAACATAGATAATCAAGACCAAAGATCATGAAAACAGCTAGGAATCTGTCCATTTTCTCTCTCGGATAGCCTGGAAAATTTTGCAGCAGAAAACTTCCCTCGGTTTCAATCCAAAATCCAACCTTTCCCCAAGTTTTCTTCAACTAGACCTCCCAAACATGACAGACCCACGTATCACATGCAAAATCTACCATTAGTTTCCATTTTTTTTTCAATAACAACAGGCTGCAACTCAGCCTGCAAGCTCTCGGTTTCCAAACTTCAGTCCAGCTTCTATTTTTCTTCTTTAGCAGATTTTTCCTTCGGTTAAAACTCGTTATTCCCTTGCTAAAACTAACATGCATTCAATCTACTCTCTGATATCTAGTAAATAAAAGGTGATTACAGAATTTCTTTACCTGTTTTCCCCTTAAAGCTCAGCAACAAGCAGACTGTTCCTATGCTTAGCTTCCGGTTTCTCAAACTGCAACTACTTGCTTCCTTCCTCTCGGTGATAACTGATCAGGGATGCACTAGCAACGTTTCCTCCTTCAATCACCCCCTTAGCTCTCGGTTTAGAATAGTGGAAGGAGAAAGAAATGGTGAAGCTCTCAGTTTTCTCTCGGATGCTACTGACCAGAACAGAAATGTAAAACTCTCTCACGGTTTGCAACTTCCTATCACTCTCTCTCGGTCGATAATAACTAAGCAACAGATGACACTACTCTTCATCAGTCGGTGGGGAACAAACTCTAAACTCTCCACTCAGTTTTGTTGCTATCATCAGACAATCCACAGCTTTCTCACTCGGCTCTTACATTGTTCAGACTACTAGCTGGCCGCATGGTATTTTGGCTGAAGTCCTAAGGTCAATTCAGTCATTTAGTTGTAGTTTAATTGTTTTCAAGGCCTGAAATCTTATAATCTCATGTATGAGTTCCTAACTTTTGTTATATATATATTTACATCACTCCAAAATTTTTTATATATTCTCACACATTTAATTTTTAGGAAATTAACTAAACAAGTAGCTTAGCACTAAAATATGTTTAATTCATACCAATTACGGTATACACCATGTTTTTATTTGGTTCGTACAGTTTGTTTTATAAGTTTTAAATTTTAAACGTTTGATTAATCTATGAATTGGTATATAATAATTCTAATGGCGAAAATGGAAATAATACATGCATGGTTTACACAAAAATTTTCTAGGGCTTTCACAATCTGGGCTCCCACAGGTGAGTTTACTATTTCGTCGGCATATCAGATAGTGCGTCAAGGAGGTAACGTTTCCAGACTGTTTGCTTCTTTGTGGCATCAGGCTCTGCCATCCTTTCCTTCTTTATGTTGCGATTGATGTATGGTAGGTTGCCGTTGATGGATGTGTTACACAAGTTTGGATTCCTGGGCCCTTCTAAATGTTTTTGTTGTACTCTGAGCCTGTCCCTAGAAACTATTAGCCATATTTTTTGTACGGGGGAGGTGGCTAAGCAGGTTTGGGGTTGCTTTGAGGGGCTCATTGGGGGGTTTACTGAGGCTCTCACGATTAGACATAAGGTGATGAGTTGGTGGGTTAAACCTACCATACCTTGGTTTTGTTCTCCGCACGTTGCCATCGTTAATTTGCTGGAATTTATGGAAGATGCGGAATATGTGGATTTTCGATGGTAAGCTAGACTCGGTCATGCATGTTTGTGATCGGATTTTCTTGGAGCTGAGAGAATGTTTCTGTCTCCAGTTTCGGGAGATATCTCTGCCTTGTAGTTCACGGATTGGCTTTTTTGATATGATACCTAGGTTACGGAGCAAGGTTATCATACGGGAGGTTCGTTGGGGATGCCCGACTCAGTCGATGGTGAAACTGAATGCCGATGGTTGTTCAAGGGGTAATTCGGGGAGGAGTGGCGGTGGGGGATTGTTCAGGGATTATGATGGGAGGTTCCTGCTTGGTTTTTCGTGTTTTTTTGGGGAGACTACTAGCCTTCATGCGGAGCTGAAAGCGCTTCTTTTTGGTGTTCGCTTGGGTGTATCCCGTGGCTTAGTTAGGTTGCATCTGGAGTCCGACTCACTGGTGTTGGTCCGTATTATTCAGGGGATGATTAGTTGTCCTTGGCGGTTACAGAGGGAGTTACTAGAGCTGCAACAATATGGACGGTATTTTGAAGCCGTGTCTCATTGCTTTCGGGAGGCAAACAAGCCGGCAGACAGGTTGTCTAATGTTGGAGTGGAGGCTGGGTGTACTACAATTTATGAGGTCTATAGTGCATTGCCTAGGTTGGTGAGGGGGACATTACCTTGGATGCGTCCGGGATCCCAAGTTTTCGTAGGTGCCGACGGTAGGGTTTGGCTGGAGGTGATCAGGGTGATTGAGTTTGTACTCCTGGGGTAGGGTTGGTCCCGAACTTTGTACTTTTATTGGTTGCATCAATAATATTTTTATTTAAAAAAAAACCACCACTACCTCTTCCACCTATCAACAAACCAATCGGACCCTCCTATGCTCTATTCCAGTCGGCAACACATCCCCAATTTTGCACAAGACACAAACTTGTTTCTATCAACTAGAAAGAGAGAAAGAGAACTGAGAGAGTCTTGAGAAAGAGAGGAACATCTCCTTGTCTGGTTGGCTGAGAGGAAGCTCCAATTCAACCCAAAATCTTCTCCAAAATCCCTCCTAAAATATCAAGCCACAAGCGAGAGAAAGGGAGATTGAAAGCTGGAAAAACAACCTGCAAGAAATTGTCCATTGTTTCAATTTGAAGGCAACAGGGAGGTTTAGCTGCATTTCTTTTCAATTTTCTTGCTTAATCAAAGGTAAAAACTCCTCCAAAACTCCATTTCTTTCACATGCAAGAAGATTAGCTGGTTGCATGTTAATTTTAGGTAGTGAAAATGGAAGTTTTTGAAGATTAAAGTGAAGCTCTCTTTGATTGAATGATGAACTGTCCGCTTGTTATGTTGTTGGTGTAATTGACTTTTGATTCCAAATTTTGGATAAATGTACTTGAACTCATGAAATATGTTTAGTATAATCATTATTTGGTGTTGCATGTGAATTTTATGGTGAAAATTTTGATTTTTGCGGCTGGAATTTTGATTGAGAGTTGCATGACTGTTATACCATTTTCCAGCTTAGCCGATGGAAATTTCTTGGAGTTTAAATGGATATTTTGATATAAAATTGGTTGAAAAATACTTGATTGACACTTGTTTGTGTAGTTTGTGGCCGGAAATAAAATTTAAAATGGTTAAAATTGAAGGGAAAGGTTGCCGTACCAACTATAGGAATCGAGGGGACCTTGTAGCTTATTTGAGTGAATCTTCAACCATTATCGGGTTTAATTGTCTTTATATGAATTGCACACACACCTTAATGTAATAATCTAGTTATGCATGTGGTTTTTGGCCAATAAAAGATAGAATTATGGAACAAGAAAGTAGATTAAAGTCAGCTACTTTTGAACTTGAATGATTAAAAAGGGGAATGGGAGTTAAATTGATCCCTCGCATTTAAATAGAACCAATTCAAGAAAACTAAATGTTAAGATTTTTAGGTATCTAAAACTAGAGATGTTTGAACTAGTTAGACCTTGATTTCACTTGAGTTCTTTTACTAAAATTCACCTTGGGCATCATTTAAGGAATTCAAGAACTAATTTAGTAATGTAACTATATCTCAAGAGCTGAGGGTGAAGTTGAAAGGGAAACCAATATCGAGGAGTGAATGCCAATCTAAAGTGAGTGTTTCCTCATTTATGTATGTCAAATTGTCTGTGTGTTACTTAAACAATGTGTATGTGATTGTAAAATATTTTCAATTGTCCCTTGCCTTCTAAGTCAGGAGTGTACTTTATCATACCTACTTAGTTTGAGCTTGAAAGTTGATAATTGATCAAGTGTTACTGTAAGTGTGCATGACTGTAAGTTGTGTGTGTACTTTACTGCACAGGCTGAACTGGGTCCCAAAACCGTCTGTTCAACGGACTATTCGAGCCAGGAAAAGGGCTTGGTCGGATAGGACGATAGCTTTGGGTAAGTGTATTGGTATGCTCGAGTATTATCACAGAGTAGTAGATTACTGATATAGCCATCTAAATGAGGGAAGTGTTTACTGTTTTGGAGGTTATAAGGAGGAGTTCGGCGGAGTGTGTAGTGCATGGAAGTGGCTCTAATACGAGCATTGTATCCTTTTAACAGTGATTGCTTAATGAAGTGTTTCCTTCTTTGTTTAATTTTGCTACTTGTTTAAGTATTTAATTGATTGTTGCTTGTGTGGAACCTCACTGGGTTTAGCTCAACCCATTAGTTTGTAGGATGGGTGTGGAAATTAGTAAAAAATTTAAGCCTGAGACTTGAATTGTACTTGGACAAATCTCTTTGTATATAATGTTATGGTTTTGCCAACTTTGTTATCTTTAAGGGCTTGTACATATTAAATGTTGTAGGCTAAAACAACTTTTCTTTTGTTTTGGTTGTATTTACGTATGATGGACTGCTAATGATTTTAGCTAGTGAAATGTTATCTCTGAAGTTTATGTGAGTAAATGAGTGAGTCCTGGCAAGAGTCAGGTAGGTGGTCCGCTTAACCCTTTGGTTTGTCTTAGGGTATGGTGGGATCGACCGATCGACACAAATCCTCCGGTGCCTTAAGGAAAATTAGTTTTTGATAGAATATGTTATTCATCCTCCAGTGCCTTATTCTCCGTGATATTTTCAGCCCATTGAATCCTTTACTTCTTCCACTGCGACTAGTCATATACACGGAAGTCTACAGCATAGGTGTTTCATCTATTCCCATAGTTCGTGAGATTCCAATGTTACTTCTGCAGCATGATTTTTGTAGTAATAGTTGTCCATTGAATGCATTATTACCCTATCATATAGTTTATCAATGGAGAATTGTTACACCAACTAAAACGTGGATAATACTATTAAAACCAGGTCTTTCTTCATCTATATTAAACAGCCATAATGTTCATTCTGTTCGTTTACAATATTATTCTCTTTGATATTTTGTTTTATACAAAAGCTGCAAAATTCAAACAACCTATGCTACTAATACTAATGCTTGATGCATGGTGAAGTTTCACTAATGCATAGTAAAAAGCGGAATTATGTCATATCATTAGTTTAATATAAGCTATTTGATATTTATAAAACTAATGCTATCAAGCTAACAACATATTACCCTAACAGTACTGTAAACTTTCTCGTAGGTATGAAATCAAAACCTTCAGAGATTATCTACCACCATTGTTTTGTTTCTATCGATTTCCTCTTGTGCGCTGTTATAAGAAAGGAGCTTCCATTCCAGTTCAATTTTGGAAGGTAATTCTTTATTGAGATACATAACAGGTGGTACTTCTGGCCTCCACAAGACTAATCCCCTGCCAAATTTGATGATCACTTTGGAATGCCAAAATTTTCTAACTTTTTTTCTTCATATGTAATGTGTTCTTCTATACTATTACAGCAGAATTTGTTGCGAACAACTTCTTGTGAAATTCCTATTACTCCGACAGTGGGGACAAAAGATTTAGGTAAGAGAGTCAAAGGGCAAAGAAAATGTTGCAACTGCCTGGCCATTGGGACACTGTTAACTAATTTATTTCTATGATTAAGATCTATATTTGCAATACAATATATTTTTTAAGAGCAAATTATCCGGATGACCACTGAACTTTTGGAATCGTCGAGTTTTGTTCACTGAACTATTAAAAGTCCGGTTTTGATCACTGAACCATCTAAATTTTTTATTTTGGGTCATTTCATTAGATTTAATCATTAACTATGCCCTTTTCTTTTGTCTCGTGAATCGTGTGAGCACTCAAATCTTTCATGTTTAATGATGAAATCTAATAGAATGGTCCAAAATCTAAACTTTAGATAGTTCAATGGTCAAAATCAGACTTTTAATAATTCGATAGTCAAATGTCGACGATTTTAAAAGTTTGGTGGCTATCCAGATAATTTGCTCATTTTTTAATAGGTGCCCAGAGCACTCACCGGTAAACCTAAACTACACTTTTTTTATTATTATTAGTATAGGTGGGAGGGTTCGAACCGAAACTTCTCACTTATACTTTTTCCCCCAATTAGACTACACTTAATTTATCATATGGATGCATGCACTCAAAATCATTGCACCCCTTATATTTAAATATTTTTTTTCAAATTAACTTTATTGCTGCAAAAATTTAACTCATGAAATTCAAGTGTTATTTTTTTAAAATAGTGTAATTAATTTGGGAAGTTTCACAATTCAGGGATGCAATAAATGTGAAAGTGTATATTGATATAGTAACTTGGGTGTGATCTATGTGTTTTAATGAGTGTCAAATATAAAAAATTTCCAATTAGCTTAATTTGCAGAAAAAAGAATATTATTCAACTTATATCAAAAATAAAATTTCTAATCATCTTCTTGTCTCATATACATCACACTACGTTTCTAAAACTAGTTGAGGATAAAGTCAGAGACCTTTTCTTATTTTGTTTTTATATTGTTTGGTACAAAAATTTTGTTTATTCCTGTAAGGTTAAGGTAATGAACGTTTGGAATCTTATGATAATAAGTAGTTTAACCTAGATAGGTATATTTCTCAGTAGAGGACACGAAGTAGTATCAAATGATCTGTGAAATGAAAAAGGCATACCTATGTGTTACAAATTAAAAGGAAAAATTGAGAAGAAAGTTTTGTAAATTTGACAGTTACCGCTTTGAAAAATCTAGGAATGTGGCAATT
Organism: Coffea humblotiana; assembly: GCA_023065735.1. Taxonomy (NCBI): domain Eukaryota; kingdom Viridiplantae; phylum Streptophyta; class Magnoliopsida; order Gentianales; family Rubiaceae; genus Coffea; species Coffea humblotiana. Next base: position 21,846,087 of record CM041216.1, read on the forward strand.
GCTCGCAAATATGAATTCAGGATTTTTTTCCCACATTTTTCTGGAATAGGTTATCACCATTTTACCTTTTGTATTGTGGGTAAGAAAGGAGTCTCCGAGTTCTAGGGCTTAAGCACTGAGATTCACCCCCTTTCTCAGGCTTATGTACTGAGATACACATACCACGTTTGTTGGAAAGAAAAACAATAAGCAGTACTAGGAATAGACTTATTTTTTGTTTAATGTTCTTGAAATTAAATGGGCGTCAGATTTCATTAGTGGCAGAATCAAGACCCTAAAGTTAGAGGGGCCAAACTTTGATAGTACAAGAAATGCAGTAATAATAGGGTTTAAAACTAATAAAATGTCTACCTTAGAAATTCATTGTTTTTGTATGTTAAATATACTTTCAAATCTAAATAATGCTCAAATTTTGCTGTGAAAATTTCTTCTCCATTTACGTCCTTATTTAACTTCCTAACATTCTTGTAAAGGGTAATACTTGTGAGGTGTCAATTTTTTGTGGGAGGACAACATATAATAAGAAAGAGAAGTTCAAAAATTTGGGGAGCGGAGGCGGGTCGGGGAATTGTGGCCCCTCATCTACATGTAGCTCCGCCGCTCCGCCACAGGGATGCATGGTAGTAAAAACACCAATTGTCCGAATGAATGAAGCACATGAATTTAACAACTGGCCTTGGAAAAAATTACCAGCTGATATAATAAGTGAAATATAAATGTCTCTTTTTTGTTTTTTCGGGGCAAACCCTGTATACGGAAGAGGAATGCCAACCCTATTTTATTGATCATCAAAATAAATAGGCAAACGGAGGGAGACCAAACCAAAACCTCCAATACATGATAAAAAAAAAACCATAAATAAGGAGTAGTTACTTCCTCACAGAAATTGATAAAACAGATAAAACGAGTATATTTAGTTTAAAGCACTGAAGTTTACTCCCATTTCGGTGATTTTAGTATATGATTGGGAAATTATACCTCACAAGTCACGTATCCAGGCAAATTCTCGTGGAGGAATTAATTATATGAGTCACTCTTTTTTTTTTCCCCTCTTTTTCTCAAGTAAAATAAATCAAATGTAAGTTCTGGCCAAAACTGATATTAAGAAACTCATGCTAATTTCCTTCCAAAAAAGTAAAGGAACATGCGTAGTCTGGTATTTTGCTGAACTCGAAAAACAAAATAAATATTATTAATTCAGGCACCAAAAAAAATTTGGGACAAGAAGTATAATTTTAATTTCAACACAATATCACAATATCAAAGGCTGAACTCCTTTTCATGACTATAATAAATTCTCTAAAATACTACTAAAAAACAACAGTACTTTCTAAATGATATCCATGCAAATATTTTTCTCCTTTCCCTATAAAGGTTCGGAGTCTTCACTCGAAAAAAAAAAATGCTGGACACCATAAACTTATTGACTTTTCCTTAACTCAGAAGATCATCCAAGGAGAAACTTCTTTTCAAGAATTTAACTTCACCTTCAATCTCCTCCTCTTGATTAATTAGCATAGTGGATTTTGGGAACTTCTGCTTGACATTCAATCTTCGCAATTTAAGTTTCAAAGCCCTTTTCCTATTTATTATATGTTCTCTTTTCCACAGGTTTTCAACATCTCGAACTTCCGACAAGTCCCTAAAAGATTTCGACTTCCCACCATAAGATTTTGAGAGCCCCCTAAAGGAAAATTGAGCGAAAAAAATACAGAACTTGGATTAATCTACATTGATAATAAAAAATACATACAAGACAACTATTGATATAAGAGAGAGAGAGAGAGAGAGAGATGTTACATGAGGGGAAGAGCCTCCTCTGTTGAAGCCAAATAATTGGCAAAGTCAATGGCCATTTTTGAGCCTTGATAGCCTTTGGGAAGCTCTTGAGTTTGTTCGAGGGTTCTTTCTTCTCTTCCATCTAATTTATTTGCATTCATATGGTGAAGAAAATGGAATGTACAGTGTGAAACCAAAAGTTTAGGAACCTATGAAGGTCGTACCCAATATACTTTGGAAAGAATGATAAAAAAGAAAGCCCTGGGAACAAGAGATTTTTTCTTACTATAAATTGTATGTCGAGACTATGACGGGTTTGCATTGCCTAGAGGAAAAAAAGTATGAACGAATTTAGGAAGAAAATTAACTTGCTCAAAATGTGAAAGCTACAAAAATAAAGAAATTCGACATTTAGTTTCCTTTGAACACTAGATTCAACCGACTTAAATTTGCAACATGCACTAACAGGAAGAAGGACACTTTATACCAAATAGTTATGTGGATTTTTATAACGGGTACCCATTAATATAGTTAATTAACACTTAACATAACACATGATTATACCTAATCATAATTTTGATACCCCTGCATTTAGATATTTTTTTCAAAATGGTTAACACTTGAAACTCTGTGCCCAATGAATACCAGTAAGCAAACTGTGATTTTATTAATCGATATAACTGGAATATTAATTATGGTAAACTAGATTGGATTAGTGAGACCTTTTTTTTTATTTTTGTATAAACTTCTCGATCTCCAGTAACCATATTGGCCCCAACTAATTAGGAATTGAGCAATGTCGAACCCTTTTGGGGTGGCTCTCCCAACTGGATTAATGAGATGATGCTCGTCGTTTGGCAACATGATACACATTATTATTTGATTCGTATCACTCACGAAATATATTACCGTCGAAGTTCATCCCCACTGAATATGGGGTTTGAGTAATTAACTTTGTTTGCTTGGGCCTAGTTGGATGGCACAACGCAATCTGTTTAACTCAAGCATCTGATTACATACCCTGCAAACATGCTCCACTTATATTTCATAAGATTACAAGAAGCCCCACTTTTGAGTTCACGTACACAAAGCATAATTAGAACTGGTGCTCCATGTTGGAGTATTTTAATAAAATAGTTAAATTCTCAATTAAAGGTGTCAGTTACAAGGAAAATAGATTGGTAAAATTTATAGGTGTTTGAATGGTTTTGACTAAAGATTTATTATATGAAATTATGGCTTTTCAATTACCATAAATTTTTGTAACCCACAATACAAATTTGAATACGTTTTGAATGACCAATAATTTCAACATTTACTTGGTGTCTTATTAGTAGTGTAGGTTATGTTTGTCTAACTTTTCTTCACCTATAAGTATGCATATTTGAGATGGAAAAATACTACTACTACAGCTTATGTTTTGTGAGTTTAAATTCACTATTGTCTATCTCATACTTAGGCAAGAAAAAAGGTGTTTGTAAAGCTATACTCTCCTAGTTGTACAGTCTAGAGAGAGTGTTAGTAAGTGTGGTTGGGCTGTTGTATCTTGGGGGTGACAAGTTAGAGAACCTGCTGCACCGGAATTGATTTTTCCACAGAGGCTTGAATCACCTTAAAAAAAGCGATATCCATGCCTCAACCCTCCACATTTGTGCATTATTATATTATTATTTTAACTATTTTATTATAGTTAATTTTATAATTGTTAAAATTATTATTATAACTATTGTTGATTTTGTTATTTAACATTTGTATTTTTGTTCTAGAAAAACAACAATTTTAAGGTGATTCAAATCAAGATGGAGTTCAACTTACAAGTCACTTACGATCAACTCAAGCGACTTGAGTAGCCTACCTATGGACGGAAAAAAAATGAGAAGATCTCTACCAATGAGATATATGAAGCATAAAATGCTTGTGAAGAAAAATTTAGGAAAAAGGGAAGTTGCTGAATTCCATTACTAGTATTATAATGACTTTTATAGTTTCTATGAAATTTCTTATCCTAATACCAAAAGTTTTGGAAGGCTTAACAGGAAAATATGGCATCGGAGAAATAGATCCGAAGGAGTTCAAATTATTGAACAATTACAACTTGTTGCTGCACTAGACAAGTTGCCACCATGCATTTTGGAAGAAATTATAAAGGTGTCTTCTTGACAAGTAAAAAATGAATTCGTATTTCTTCCAATGGGCAAATGGGCAACTTGATGACTTGATCTATTGAAGAGTTTATGTATAACCAAATTAACCTAGACAAATTTGGTTTGTGTGATATGATCATATTATTGAACCCTTGATTTGATAAAAGAAATTCATACTAATTGTGTAATGTCCATATTTCATGCTTCTAAGTTATGCTAGTATGCAAATTTTACTCCATTCTTCTTAAAATGATAGGCATTATCAATTGAGTTATTTACTTGAATTTATGAATTCTAATAAATGTATACTCCATTCACTGCGTATATAATAAGAAGTTGTATAATATCTTGTGTCAAGATGAATTTCAAAGCAGCACCATAAAATTCTTTAACATGTGTTATAAGAATTTAGCTATTACTTGTGGTGTTTGATAAGCTGATGAATATGTGTGAATTTAAAAAATGAAGATTATATTGTTATGTGGATATATATGTGATTGATTGTCAAAGAATTATAGGGAGTCAGGAAGCTATGGTCATCCCATCTATATTGAATTAGTTTGAGTGGAATATTTTTTTTCTAGGAAAGCTTCCAAAAATGCAGGTCATAATGCTATCAATGACTGTGCTTACAGAATTTGTTAGCCACATTTTTGTTCTTCAAAATCTATCAGCTTAGCGTATATCTGATTTGATATACTTTGTAATTTGTGAAAGTTATGTTACGACTCATAGACTTCAATCTATGTTTGGTGATTCTTATGAGATTGATATAAAAAGTTAGAAATAGTGGGGGTATTTTCTTTGCTAAAAATTAATGCAAAGAATTAGATTAATTACATGAGAATACTCAATTAAATGACATGGATATATCTTTTGAAAAATATATATACAAATCTCATGTGGTACCATGTTATTTTTGCAACTTGTGGATATGAATTTTAAAGTTGCAATTAAGTGCAATATTAAATGACATTGAGTATCATATTTCTTGGACACACACTCAAAAGTGATATTATAATGTGAAGGCACTTGAAATAAGTATTTCATATTCTTGCGAAAAGAATTTCTATGGAAATTTCATGGAGATGGCAAAAATGGTTCCTAGTAGGTTTATGCACTACTGGCCTACTAGATGAAATTGATAATTTTTGAGAAATAAAGTAGCTCCTAGTAGTAAACTAATGGTCATCTAAGTTGATGATTTCTAGTGAGACTACTGGCTACTAAGATGAAAAAATATGAAAATATTGGGCCTTCACCTGAAGTGAATATAATTGCTTGTTTGGCAATTATGTGAGAAATATTCTCACAAAATATTGGTATTATCATAGTATTATTGCGATACTTGATGAAAATAATTTGACTCGAGTGGCAATGAGATCATATCTTTGTTTATATTTTTGTGATAATAGTAAACAACTCAAGCTTGAGGCAAAGATATGATAAACCATGAGAGGGATATGACTAAAGTCCATAAATTCTAAATCATCTGTAACGATACCTAACCTAATGATTGGAGATTCCAAGAGTTAGGTTCAAAGAGAAAAACGAATTACATGGTGATTTGAAATGAAGTATGTGCAAGTGTTGATAAGTATGGTCCATCCATATGGTACATATGCATACATCCTGTAATGGAAGAAAGGTTGAGCTACATTGCTCTTAATGAAATCTATAGCTCCTATGAGTGGGGTGTTTAAGTTACGGGAGCACTTTTGATAGATTTCACCTATATGAGTGTTATGGGTAGGACCGCCCTAAAGAGAATTGAGACTTGTTCTCTTATACACTCATGAAAAAACTGGGATTGAGCACAAGTCCGTAAAGTGGCAGCTTTATTAGCTCATGAGAACACCTGGACTATTGTGTATGTAATGTGATATCCAATATCCCAAAAGCAGCCATAGTTCAAGACCGAAATTCACTACTGGCTCTGGTATTGGAAATTACTATAACACTAAATATAGGTTCAAATCATTGCTACTTATATCATGCATGTTAGTCCTTTCTTGCAATATAATAGTATACTATTTTATTTTATTAAAATAAGTGCGGGACTGTTGGAGTATTTTAATAAAATAATTAAATTCTCAATTAAAGGTGTCAGTTACAAGGAAAATAGATCGGTAAAATTTTCTACAATTTATAGGTGTTTGAATGGTTTTGACTAAAAATTTATTCTATGAAATTATGGCTTTTCAATTACCATAAATTTTTGTAACCCACAATACAAATTTGAATGTGTTTTGAATGGCCAATAATTTCAACATTTACTTGGTGTCTTATTAGTAGTGTAGGTTATATTTGTCTAACTTTTCTTCACCTATAAATATGCATATTTGAGATGGAAAAATACTACTACTACAACTTATGTTTTGTGAGTTTAAATTCACTATTTTCTATCTCATAGTTAAGCAAGAAAAAAGGTGTTTGTAGAGCTATACTCTCCTAGTTTTGCAGTCTAGAGAGAGTGTTAGCAAGTGTGGTTGGGTTGTTGTATCTTGGGGGTGACAAGTTAGAGAATTTACTGCACTGGAATTGATTCTTCCGCAGAGGCTTGAATCACCTTAAAGAAAGCGAGATATCCGTGCCTCAACCCTCCACATTTGTGCATTATTATATTATTATTTTAACTATTTTATTATAGTTAATTTTATAATTGTTAAAATTATTATTATAACTATTGTTGATTTTGTTATTTAACATTTGTATTCTTGTTCTAGCAGAACAACACTCCATGAACACCCAATGTGTGTGCAATTAAAAATACATAATATTTATAATCATATATTTTAAATAAAATTTTTATTACTAAAGCAAACTTTAATCTTTTAAAAATTTTTCATAAAATAATTTTATATTAGTAATTATAATGTTTAGGGGTATTTATGTTGAATACATATACTTAAAGAGTTGAAAGTAAAAATAATGGGTTAGAAGTTCAACTATAACTTGAATTTTTGTTAGATCTGAATATGTATGAGCATTTGAGATAGACATGTGTATGGATGTACATTCTAAGTTTGGGAACTGTTGTTTCACTTACTTTTGAAGTTGTAATTTGTTTTCTTGAAATAGAGACAGAGTGAGTCCTGGCGAGAGTTGGCAGGCTGTCCGTCAAACCCTTGGATTTGTCCTAGGGGGAGGTGGGGTCGTTACACTAGGCCATTGTTTTGGTATGCTTGAGTATGATCACGAAGTTAGGTGGAGTACTGGCCAGTAAATAAAATGCAATGAATGAAATGACTGACTGAATGAAATGATTGCTGTTGGAGTTTTTATTTTCAAATGTTTTCAAATGTCGGAGATATAAGGAAGAAATGGAAGGAGACTGAATGACTGAATTAATAAATGGCTCCATGTGAACACGTATTCTTTTACTGAATGTGCTATTGTTACTTGAATGCTCCAAATGTTTTCCTTGATTGGTTGTTGTTAAATGTGATATGTCTGTGATATACTACTTGAATGCTTGTTTGGGAACCTCATTGGGCTTTTAACTCATTCCTTTAGTTTGTTTTCCTTACAGGAGTGGAGGTGCGGAACAAATAGGCATGAACTAGTGTGTATAACCCTCTTGTACTTGTACTTTTGGTAGATAGAGTGTATTTTAGATTTTTTATGTTGTATCTTACATTTCAATTTTGGTTTGTAATTAAGCTCGGATTATTGGTTGAATTGTAGAACTTTAGTGCTCATATGGATGTTTGAACGGTTATTTTGAAAATTGATTGTAGTGAGTCTTGGCGAGAGTTGGACAGGCAGTCCGCCAAAACCTTGGGTACGCCCTAGGGGGAGGTGGAGTCATCACAAAATATCTATTTGTAATAATGCATAATGTTTTAGGGCAAAGTAGTACTTTCACTGTATCTTATGTAAGTAATGGGTCCAAATTTCTGATAAGGGAGGTTAGTGTAATTTTTAAAATCTTAGGGGAGATCAGTGAAAGTGTCAAAAACTACAAGGAAGGTTTCTGAAATTATCCCAAAAAAAATTAGTACAACATGAGCTACTAAAAACACTACAACCATATAATGATATAAAAGACAAACAGAGGTAATTAGATCTAAGGGGAAAAAAAAAAGCAAACTTGGCTGTGAAGTTGCAGAAGAAAGGCTTGACACAGAGCAAATGGAAAACCGGAGAGGTGATGAAGAGGAAATTAGAAAGAAAATATGACTATACTTGAATAAACTCAATCTGCTATGGTGATCACAACTTCCAAAGGCACAAGTGGGAGACCCCAAGTTGAAATGTCATTCTTACCCAATAGCTAAACACAAGAAGTCCATGCAAAGAGCATCTTGGAGGGTACATCTGTAATTGAATTCTGAAAATTACTCTATTTCTTGATTAAACTCCACTATGACGTAGCTAAGCAAGCACGTGAGACTTGAAGTGCATCTTTGTTGGTATGAAGCATATGAAGGGCAATTTTGTAATCTTGACTAACACACATGCAGACACCAATAGTACAGCATGCAAGGAAGGAAATAAAAAGGCCCCCAAATGAGCAGATGGAAATGGAGTAATTGGCACACCAAAAGGGAGTGAACAATAAGATGACCACAACAGGCACAGGGAACAACCTTAATTCCTCCCCTCGTTCAGGCGATGCATATAAAGCCCACAATAGTCTTTCCAGCCAAGAAACATGCAGCTGCCTCTAGCACACAACGTTACACAAATTAGGGCGGCAAATGAATCGAACCGCTTGAGTCAAACTCGACTCGAGTTCGAACTTGAGTTCAAAATATTAAACTCGTTAGGCTCGCGAGTTCGAGTATATATATATATATATATATATATATATATAAATTTTTATTTTAATAGTAAAATTACATATATATCCTTAATATTTTATTATTTATTAAGAAAAAATATTATTTTATTTATTTTTTAAAAAAAATAAAATAATTATTTTTTATTTTTTCGAGTTCGAGCTCGAATTCGAGCTTTAAATTGTCAGCTCGTCGAGCTCGAGCTCGAGTTCGAGTTCAATAGAAATAAGTCAAGATTCGGCTCGATTAGGCCAAAACTCGACTCGACTCGACTCGTTTGCAGCCCTAACACAAACAGCGGCCACCAAACTAAAAAGACGAAAACACCCCTGATGGATAGCAAATGAAAATGGTATGAACAGTGGCCGGAAAGATCTTCTTATATAGTATAAGAATTTATTTTTCAGGTCTGTTAATCCAACGCGTTTACCACTCTTGATTTTTAAGTAATTTGCTCACTTAGCTTTTCATTTTGTTTTTCAAAAAAATTTTGCCCATGGTTTTCTCTTCTTTCGCAATTTGCAGTTTCCAAAACACATATTAGTACGTCTCTGCATGAACAAAATGTTGTATGACTACCGTTGACATTGTTAACCAATTGGCAATAAGTATCCAAAATGTTGTATGTTTATTGATAGGCTATATGATTAATTTTTTTATATTATCAATGTATATACCTGCAGAATTAGATGCATGCCAAATCATTTCAATTTGAATTTACATACAAAACTTTACATATGTAGCATGCATCTAAATCTGCTAATGTATGCACTGACAATGTATAAAAAATTTGCTTTAAGTTATATAATGCTTAATTTAGACTATAGAAAAAGTATATTTGGTGATCAAAGTTTATCTTTATATCATAACAAGAGACATTTAGGTTTTTTAAGTTAAATTGCTTCTTCAATTGACCATAATGTCAATCATAATAAAGAGTAATCGACTACTAAACAAATATTTCTATGACCTCAAGAAATTTGCTCAAAGAAATAGATCTTTTTACTTTTTTTTTTTTTGCTTCATTTTAGCATGTTTCAATTTTAATACCAAATTAAATCTTTTCTGACATACCTTAGCTTAATTGTACATGCACGAGTTACCAGTAGGGGTGGGCAAAATATCCGACCCGATCCGAAACCCGACTAACCCAATCCGACCCGATCCGAAAAATAGGATATCCGATCCGATTTTTCTTAGCAGGGCAGATGCGGGTCGGGTACCCGCAAAAACGGATACGGATACGGATCAGCAAAATAAAAACCCGCGGGTACCCGACCCGCAGGGTATATTATATAAATATTAAAAAAATAAGGGTTCATTATATAATTTTATAATTTTTAATCCTAAGTGTAAGTAAAGTGGTTCACAACCTCATATTTTAATCTCATATGATCCGCCTCTCCTCATCTTGTCTAAAAAAAGTGAATATTCTTGGTGAAACCTGAACCAAATGAATAAAAACAAAGAAAAATTTGTGAAACTCTATCATAAAAATTGTTCATCCCTTTCATCCTATTTCATTTTTATTCTATTTCCATCGATCTTTTTTGCAAATTTTTCATCAGTTCAATCAAAAATTTGTTTTTGGATCTCCAATTTTCTGTTAGCTAGATAATTAAAACATTTGTGTCTTTCATTTATTTATTTATTTTATTGCAATTGTGTCTCTTAAATTTGTCTCCTTTATTTTATGAAAGAAATTTTTTTTCTTTTTCATCACCTTTAATGCAACAAGGTCTATTCCAAAGATGTAAGAAAGTTGAAGAAAATTTTTCAAGATTATTTTGGTTATACTTTTTTCAAAAATTATTAGCTCTGTTCAATTCTTTTTCCCGACTTGTTTCCACAATCGACTCATTTTTGATGCAATCTTATACCATAATATCCTTAAGGAAATTGGAAAAGTTGTCATATACATATTATCCTTGTATTTGTTATGTTGTAAAAGGATGAAATGCGTGAGAATGGTGATGTACTCAAAATTATCATAAAATTTCGTTTTATCCTTGTGTTTGTTATACTTGGAAAAGTTGGAAAAGGTGCCATATACTTATTATCCTTGTGTTTGTTATGTTGTAGAATGATGAAATGCGTGAGAATGGTGATTAATATAATCAAAATTATCATAAAATTTCATTTTATCTATTAGATATTATAATTCTAATATGTACTAAATTTATGAAATCGGTTTGATTATTGGATGAAATGTGTGAGAATGGTGTTGCATGAATTTTGATTATAATATCTCTACCAATATTCATTGGAAAGCATACTTTTTTTTATTGGAAAAACATGTTGATATTAAGTGAAAAATATTTTTTTATTAGAAAATAGTTTTTTTTTTTAGGGGCGGGTACCCTATGACCCGCCCCTTTTTTCGGGTACCCGAAACATTAGGAGCGGGTTAGGGTCGCAAAATGGCTGATCCGATATTTTAGGGTCGGGTCAGCCAAATCTTGTTAGGGACGGGTACCCGACCCGTGCCCACCCCTAGTTACCAGTTCCTTTAATTAGTTTCTCGTGTTGAGAATGGAAAGCTAATTTCCTTGCAAGTGTGAAGCTTGATATGTCGAGGTCTTCATTGACTTGATATGTTACAGTGTTCTACTTTCGCTATTTTTCCTTGTAATGTCCTTGCCGTTTCCGTAAAAAAACCAATGTTTTGAAGACCGGACCGGATCGGCCGGTCGGACCGCAAACCGGCCATGGCACCGGTCCGGTTCTATGCCATAGTTGACTTTGTCCGAAAACCAGTCAAAAACCGGTCGAACCGGGTTGAACCAGTGCTTTCCGGTTTTCAACTTTCCCTCTTTTTTTTTTTTTTTTTTAGTTTTGCAAAATGCAGCTATCAAGATTCGAATTCAAGACCTTTATAATAGAAGACCAATGTATTAATCGTTGCGTATTAGTTTTTTTTGATAACTTATTTATATAAAACAAACACTCATATTTCTTTTTTTCTATTTTTCTTAAAAAATATCATCCTCTCATGACTCTTTCTTTTTAATTTTCAACTCTCTCTCTCTCCCTCTCTATCCTCTTTTCTTTTGTCACTCTCTTTTTAATCAAACCTCTTTATTTTTAATTTATTGATGTTTTCTTCCATCTTTTAATTTTGTTTTTGTCTATTAAATTGAAAAAAGTTAAAAAAAGAATTATTTTTCTTTAACCCAAATTATTTAATGATACAACCACTCACTTTTATCTCATTTTTTGTTTCTTATCAAGTTTACATTTCTATTTTCAATTCTCTCGACTTCCTTCGAATTTCAAACTTCATTTTTTAAATTGCAATATCTAAATCCCAAAACGTAAATTAAAATTTAATTTCACAATATCTAAATTCTCATAGACATGAATTTTGTATAATTTCAAAATATTGTGATATTTTTGGGTTGGATTTAGATATAATTGAAATTGAGATGGAATTTATTTGTTTTAACTTATAATTTAAAATTTTTATTTTTAAAAATCCAAGTTATTAAAAAATAGTAAACTTTTTATCATATAAAATATTAAATTAGTCCATTACATGTCTTATTTTGTGCATATATATATTTATATAAATTATTTTTAAAAAAATTCATTGAACCGGGATTGAACCGGTCCGACCGGTTGAATCTCGACCCTTTCACTTCACCGGTTCAATTAACGGTCCGATTTTTTAAAACATTGAAAAAAACGCTTTCTTTTTTATCATTTTCCTTGCAGTTTCCAGCAGGAAATTAGACGGGTTGAAGTTGTCCTTTTCTTAGACAGTATTAATTTGCTTGCTCCTTCCTATTAGCTTGCCTCCAAAGTTCCCCTGTTCTTTTCTTTCCAACTAACCTTTTTATTCGTTCATAGGTTAAAAAGGTTAATTAAATTGGTTTGCATTTATTTGGATACTTTTTGGATCAATTGGGTATTATTATCATCATCATACATCAAAGATATAGATGTCAACTATAACCCACTTAAGTTGACCAGTCCAAATCCATCCAAGAGCAAAAATAACTAAGCAAGGTAGAGAGTCATTCCACACACAAGAATCTGAAATTGATAATGCATATTTGGCCAAAAGGTGAGCAATGTATTGTTATTTCTAGAAGTCCAAGAAACCTCCCAAGCTGAGAAATTCTGTAAATGAGAGATGACATTTAAATTGGTGACTCAATTAAACCCTTTAATTAGTGGGTGTTATGTGGGTTGACTCTTATCATCCATGTAAAAATAATTTTACATTCAAACTCAACTTTTGATTGGTGTTAAATAGATAGATTCAAATTTTTTACCAATCCAATAACTACTACTTAAAGTTTACCAGACATATTGACTGTTATTCTCCTTTTTATTTTTTATTTATTTCCTTCTCTGTTTATCTCCTTCTTTCAAAATTCACGAAATTAACAAGATTCGTGTTAATTAGTTTCTTATGCTGTTGCAAATGGACATCAGCATAAAGATAATTTCACTTTGCACCCTTAACTTGTATTTGAGTCTTACTTTGCATCCCAAACTACATAGGCAACCCTATGTTTACGGATCTACCCCAGTTCAGTCTAATCAAAGTCAATAAAAGTAAAGAGTGCATAGAATGCACGAATCGAGCAATTGTATAAAAAATTATAGAAAAATAGAGAAGGAAAACTTTCCATCCCATTGGGAAATGGTCTCATGTATCAGGACTTAGCTAGGGTTAAAGGAAAGCCCAGCTACCCGACAAAGCAAAAGAGAGTACATTATAAAAATTGAAAATTTAGAGTTTCAGTTGGAATATTTTTAGCAAGAACCAATCCAAATCTGAATTAGAAAAATGATTCTTCCAATGGCTTGCAAGATTTTTCCCATGGCTTGACCCCAAAGTAGATCCAAGATACAAGGAGTTAGTGAATGGATGTTAAACTCCACGGGTTAGCAAGATGAAAATAGATAAATAATAGTTTGAAGAACAAAACCTCAAAACTACTGATGTTAATGATCGACTATGTATTTATTTTTGTTGTGGTTTTTTTTTATTTTTTTTTATTTTTGAGAAAGACAAGAGATATAAAATATGGACAACTATGAGAAATGATCTCAAATGGGAAGTTTCCAAGAATTTAAGGGGCAATGTACTCTAATGACAAGTTCAGAGCGGTACAAAATAAGAATCAGATATCAGTTAGGAAGTACAAAGCGAAATTAATCTTTTTATTGGTGTACTTCTGCTATAAATGTATGTAGTGTGCCCACTTCTTATTTCGATTAGTTTTGCTTATGTTTTTAACGTTTGGATTCCAATAGGATGAATCCAAGAGTTTAGACTTTAGAGTGCAATGTGTTCAAAAATGATTTTTATGATACAAAGTAAGATACAAATACAGGATAACGGGTACAAAATTGAATTAGTCTCTCACCCCTTCATGATTTCATCTCGCAATAAACTCAAACATATCTACAAATTTTCCTTGAAATGGTTGGTTGAAATAGTAGATTTAACTTAACAGTTCAAACTAAATAAAGGATTTTAGTAGTGTCAGACACTGTAATTTTGAAAGTTAAAAACATACTTCTACTCTCTCAACCCTTAATTTTTTGTTACTTGGGATGTTAGAGATATATGTGAAAGTATCTACAAGTCTCAAGTAAAAATACCTAAAACATACGGATAAAAGGTAAAACAGTGATAGACAAAAGATACTTCTATTTTTCTATTTTCCTTAAACAAAACATACTTCGTAGAGTGTAAAATCCACACCTTTATACAAGGCTTTGAATCCTAGCCCATCCACTGACCCGTAAAAATTGTTGGGTTAAGTGTCATTGGTTTGATCATTGAGCCAACTATTATTGACTAGTGATGTCATAATTATTTTATAAATATTAATTATTATTTGATACGAGAAGGCCAGCTGTTCAAGTTAAATGAATCTCGTTTGTTTCTAAAACTGTCCGAGTCGTGCAAGCTGTCCGAAAGGTTGAAGAATGTTACTTGTTCAATTTTGGCGCAGACTTTCAAGACTTGAAGTCCAAACCTTGGCTTAAACTCTAGTAGGGGGTCACGAGTCCTTATGGTTCTAGTCGTTTGCTTTAGTTTGCTATTTTAGTTTTTTTTTTTGTTAATTTTATTAGGGCCAGCTAGTCTGTTTTGGTCCGATTGCTAGTGAAAGGTTTAGTAGTAAATTTAGTTGTTGTTATTTAGGGCCGGTCCATGTTTTGGTCCGCATATGTAAAGGCCATAAATAAGCCTCCACAACATTGGTTGAAACAGAGTTTGATTATTGAGAAATTCGTTGGTATTTTCCAGCAATTGAGAAGAGCTTTGTCTCGTGGCTTCTTCGAAGGTTCCCTTGAACCCCTTACAGAGTTTCGGGTGTTAAAAATCGATTTATCAATTCAAGATCACGTTGAATTATGACGCCCTCTATATTATAAATTTGGTTCTCTAATTCGATTAGTTACATGTTGATATTATATTAACACGTTCGTGACTTTTAGAATTAATTAGGATCAAGGTTTTTTTCGGCTGCCAAACCTAATATATTAATCATGTAGGTCCAGGGCTTATAATCACGGGTTAAATGTTTCAACATGTTCTTGATAAGAACACATTAATCAAGAAAAAAAAAAGGAAGAAACCCTAACTTAAGCGTTTCAACATGTTCTTGATAAGAATAATTAATCAAGGAGTTCTTGATAAGAACGGGTTAAGTCTTTGTTTCAACATGTTGAAACAAGAACATTAGGTTTGTTTCAACATGTTCTTGATAAGAACGGGTCAAGTGTTTCAATATGTTCTTGATAAGAAACAAATCAAGAAAAAAATTCTTATCGTTAGGATTTCTTCCTTTTCCTTGGGTCGTTAAGTGTTTCTTGACTGTTGCTGTCCATGTTCTTGTTGTTGTGTTCGAGACTTCAATTTCAGCAATTACTTGTCTACCTCTTGTGTTAGTATCTTGTGTTATTCGTGAGTTTAAAAAAAAAAAAAAAAAAGTGTCGTACCTTTATTTTGTGTTTTTGGTGGCTGGTTTGACTGGTTCTTGAAGGTTCTTGGAATTCTTGGGATTTCTTAATACAAAATTTTGAAATTCTTGATCACTTTCTTCAGTTCTTGGGAAATCTTGAAGTTCTTGAACACACTCTAGTTTGAATTTCTTGAACTTGATTGGACTGTCTTGATTTGTTTCTTGAAGTTGCGACTAAAAAAATAATAAAATAAAAAAGAAAATCAGAATCAAAACGCAACTTGTGTCTTGATTGATCCGTGGAAAAAAAAAAAAGAAGAGAGAAAGCAATTCGGATCATAAGTGAATCAAGAAATAGTCTTGTTCTCTTGGAAACCGTGTGTGACTTGGAAAAGTATCCAAATCTGGAATTATAATCCTTATCAGATTCAGTTCCAGCTACTTGTTTATGTAATCCGAATTCCACCTAGGGGAAAAAAGGGAGCGGGTCCACAACTGAATTATCTTTCTTGATTACAATCCAAGAATCAATCGGACTTCTTGTTCAATTTCCAGCTTGATGAGAATCGGGTAGATATCTAGGTTTCTAAATTTCGGCTTGTTGTTTCTTGAATCTAGTCGACTTGTTTGCTGTCCAGCCTTGACAACTGATTCGTGCAGCCATATTAGTTCGTTGTTGAGTCTTTTGTTCAGTTTCATTCGAGTCTAATAATCAGAAAGCAAGCCCAAATCAGTTCCGGATTTCTTAGGTAGCGATAGGATCTTTTCCTAGTTCCATTTGGATTTCTTTTCTTTGGCTACTTGATCCGAGTTTGTCCAGCTTTAAATTCAGTTTCTTTGAGTCAATTTTCCAGCCATATTCCAGTCCTTGTTGCGTGTGATTTCCAGCATAAATTAGTGTCCCTTTGAGTCTTAAATCTTTCTTGCAAATATAACTAAGCCATGTCTAGTGAGGGAGAAATTCCAGCTGTTTACTCTACACTTTGAATTGAAGCTCTAATTGAAGATTTTCAGCAGCGAATGACCATGACAATGGAGTCCCTTCTTGAACGAATGGATAAATTGGAAACATCACATGATAGCTCCAAAGGCAGCCGTGGAGGTAGTAGAAGCCGTGGAGGACATCAATCTAATGAATTTAGTGATTCTAACTCTGAGGATGACTTTCGACAAAGGCGACCAAGGAAAAACACTAGACCAATTGGAGATGCTATAAAGGGCATCAAAATGAAAATTCCACCTTTCCAAGGCAAGTCTGATCTGGATGCGTATCTTGAGTGGGAAAGAAGGGTTGAATTGGTGTTTGATTGCAATACATATTTTAAGGAGAGGAAAGTTAAGATTGCAGTTGTTGAATTCACTGATTACGCTATTGTGTGGTGGATCAACTGTCAACTAGTAGAAGAAGATGTGGTGAGCAAGCCGTTAGTACTTGGGCAGAATTGAAACACATTATGAGGAAGAGGTTCGTGCCTAGTCACTACCATCGAGACCTATTCCAAAAGTTGCAAACATTGACACAAGGAGAGCGTAGCGTTGAGGATAATTTCAAAGATATGGAGATATCTATGCTGCGGGCTGACATTAATGAAGATCGAGAAGCAACAATGGCTAGACTCTTGACTGGATTGCATCCAGAAATAGCTAATATTGTTGAATTGCAACACTATGTGGAGATGAGTGATATGCTTGAGAAAGCTGTCAAAGTGGAACGTCAACTCAAGAGAGGGGGTTTCAGTTTGCTACAATGCCAATGTCCAATCATCTAATTGGAGGCAAAACCAACCTAGAAAGATTGATCAAGGTTCAACTTCTAACACTACACCAAAGCCGAAGTTGGAGACTTCATCGCATGAAGCTAAAACCGAGGCTAAAGGAGTTTCCAAAGCTGCTTGCAATTCATTTAAGGATCGTGCGAGAGATACTAGATGTTTTAAGTGCCAAGGTCATGGCCATATCGCAAGTCAATGTCTGAATCAGCGAGTTATGGTTTCATTGCCTAGTGGAGAGATAGTGACAGATGATGAGGTTGAGTACGAGGGTATGTCGCCATTGGTTGAGGAGAAATCTGATGGAGATGAGCAGCCACCTAATGTTCAAATTGGGTTAGTTGCTCGACACGCACTAACTACACAATTCAAAGAAGAGAATGTGCAACGTGAGAACATATTTTACACACGTTGTCACATTCGCGACAAAATGTGTAGTATGATCATAGATGCGGGAAGTTGTACTAATGTTGCCAGTGCCTTGATGGTGCAAAAATTGTCGCTGCCCATAAGTGATCATGCAAGGCCATACAAGCTTCAATGGTTAAATAATAGTGGTGAAGTTCGGGTCACTAAGCAACTCCTTGTCGCTTTTCGAATTGGTCGTTATGAAGACGAAGTGACATGTGACGTGGTACCCATGCAAGTGAGTCATCTATTACTTGGAAGACCATGGCAATTTGATATGCGAGTAATTTTCAATGGCTATTCCAATAAGTATTCTTTCGTCCTTACAGATCGGAAAGTTACACTTGTACCTCTTACTCCAAAACAAGTGTATGAGGATGAAGTACAATTGCAAAAAAAGAGTATGAGTTGGAATGCGAAAAGAAAAAGAGAGAGAGAGAGAGAGAGAGCTGAAAGGGGGAGAAAAGCCATGAGTTATAAAGAGGCTGTTTTGTGTTCGGTTCATAGGGAAAATTGGAGTGTAAACTGATTTGTTAGTGCAAGTTGTAAGTGATGTAACAAAGGAGTCTTGTGACTTTATTTTGTTTAGTGCTTCTTGTTTCATGCAGGTTAAGCAAGGTCAAGTGGAGGTGATCATGCAATGTTCTATCCAAAGTTGTTTGTAAAAATTCACTAGTTTCCATGGAGTTTTCTTCTAGGAGTTATATCAATATGGTATCAATTCATGGAATTGGTTGAGTTCAAATCTGTCCACACCTTTGGAGAGTCAATCCGTGTTCATCTTGAAGGGGGAATTCCAGATTCTAATTCTTGTTTTTATAACTATGGTTCATTCATCATCTTTACCTTGTTTTGAGCATGTTTCTAGTCCTAATTTTTGCTTTTCTTTTGCAGATTTTCAAGGGAAGTTTGATGAGCCAACCGTGAATAATCTAGTGGAATCTGATACATGTGTTTTTGAGCCTAGTCTTTGCGACAAAGTGCAACTGAATTTTGTGATCCTTCAAGTCATTTCTAAGGGTTTATTCCCAGCTGAAAATCATGAGTTTTCGTGTTTGTTTCAACCTATTGAATATGATTTTCAGGAATATACATTCCATCGCTAGGAAAATCCTTATCTATTGGATGCGCATGGTAAGTATTCAAGTGGTTTTGTATCTAAGCTTACTAATAAAAATTTTTCTTGTGTAGGTTCTTCCTTAGCCACTGATTTTGAGCCAAGCAGTGTGCTGTCCAGTAGATCATGCTTTGCATTGATGATCATATGGATTTTGCAGTTATTTGAAAGACACATCGCTTGGATCATTTTCTTGAAGATTATTGTTGTGTCGTGTCTTTCTTCCAATACCTTCGATTTGGGACAAATCGTTTCAAGAGAGGGAGAATGATAAGAGAAGGCGAACTGTTCAAGTTAAATCTCGTTTGTTTTCTAAAACTGTCCAAGTCGTACAAGCTGTCCGAAAGGTTGAAGAATGTTACTTGTTCGATTTTGGTGCGACTTTCAAGACATGAAGTCCAAACCGTGGCTTAAACTCTAGTTGAGGGTTACGAGTCCTTATGGTTCTAGTCGTTTGCTTTAGTTTGCTATTTTATTAGCCCAGCTAGTCTGTGTTGGTCCGATTTCTAGTGAAGGGTTTGGTAGTTAATTTAGTTGTTGTTATTTAGGGCCGGTCCATGTTTTGGTCCGCATATGTAAAGACTATAAAAAAGCCTCCACGACACTGGTTGAAACTGAGATTTGATTATCGAGAAATTCGTTGGTATTTTCTAGCAATTGAGAGAGCTTTGACTCATGGCCTCTTCGAAGCGTTCCCTTGAACCCCTTAGGGAGTCTCGGGTGTTCAAATATCGGTTTATCAATTCAAAATCATGTTAAATTGTGGCGCCCTCTATCTCATAAATTTTTAATTCAATTAGTTACGAATTGAGATTATATCAATATGAGCGTGACTTCTAGAATTAATTAGGATTAAGTTTTTTATCCGCTGCCAAACCTAAGGTATTAATCATCTAGGTCCGAGGCTTGTGATCACGAGTTTCATCAATTGACGGGGTTCGTATCATTATTTTAATTATGTAAATTATGAAAACGATAATTGAAACATAAGAACAAAGGACAAATAAAAATTAAAATGCACTAGCTATTTAAAAAAGACATTATGCACATGTGTGTGTATATATATATATGTGCATATATATATTTTTTGTGAAAAAAGCTAAGAGAGATAAATAAATGTATATAAGTAATTTATTTGGATGTAAAAATAGGGTTTTTCTAAGGGTAGGCACTCGTTAACAAGACTAAAATTCACCTAACCTATCATGTATATATACATACTGACAATTATTACCTTATTTTATTTTTATATACTTTTCCTATTTAATCTTGCTTACCCTCCCTTATATTTATTTACTCTCCCTAATAAATATTAGGTTTTCAAAAATATGAAACTTGAAATATGTTTTAAAAGTACCAAATGGATACCCGTTAGATAGAACCATAAAAATAGCAGGAAAAGCCACACCTCCATATTTCACACTCCAAACCTTAATCTTGCTTCTCTATCTCATAGGAGTGTGCCTCGAATTTGAAATCGATAAGTCAAAACTATGAATTCAAAATTTTTTCAAATTGGACATTGGAAATTTCAATCTATTTCACTTTCAAATTCACCTATTCCAATTTCAAATTCGATTTGAATTCATTTCAGAATTTGGTAAACTACTGAATTCACCAAATTGCAGAACCTATTATATAGCTCTATTTTCTAGCAACAAGGAAAAAAATAGTGCTAGAAAACTTCCGCCACCTCTCCCTGCCCCTCTGCGCAATCTGGACGCGCAGCTAGTGATCTGGTCGCGCGATTTGCGCAGGGAGGAGGGACAGGGGGGAGAGAGGTGGCGGGGAAGAGGGAAGGAGAGAGGGAGAGGGGAGGGGAGGAGGAGAGGAAGGGAGGGGGAGGAGGAGAGGGATAGAGGAAAAAGCAAAAAAAAAAATGTGCTACTGGCGACGCCGACTTCCGGCAATTGGTGAGGTATGGAGAAGAAGTGGAGAGGAAAGAAAAAGAAAAGGAAAAAGAAAGAAAGAAAAAGAAAAGGAAAAAGAAAAAGAAAGAAAAAGAAAAGAAAAAGTTTTACATCTTACAAAGTTTTTATACAACTTCTACAGTAAGTTACAGTAAAGTTTTAGAATAAAGATAACAACCTTAGAAAATTTTCTCACACTTTGCCTGGTTTATGTCTTGGTCCTTTTTGGTTTTGGAATAATGGAAATCGGAATTGGAATTTGCTTTGCCAATTGAGTTTTCTATTTCTAATTTTTGTAGTATAACATATAAATGATCAAATGAATTAATATATTTAATCATTCCATTTTTATATACAAGTATACAGCTGACTTAATTAGAGTTATTATTATTATTATTATATGATTATTAGTTAGAGGCATTATTACATAATATAAATATTTTATAGTACATATATATACACACACTATAAATGAATTTGAAATCAAAATAGGTAGCTGATTTTCTACTTCTGAATTGTGAATTCAAAATTGAAAATTCCAATTTTAAAAAAAAAACCTTGAATTCCTTTCCGTTTTCCATTTTTCCAATTTCAAATTTCTGAATTCAATTCGGTCATAAATCGGTTTTTTTTTTTCGAATTTGCACGCCCTGTTGAAGTAACTCATTTGATTCTTTCACGCGGCCCAGTTTTGATAATTTGTTTTTACGTAGAAACAATTCGAAAGTACTAGATATTGCATTAGTCCTACTCCTGCAGCATGATACTTTTTCAATTATTGAATCGTTTGACGTGGTCCTGGAAGACTATTGGTCCTACAGCATAATGCTTTTTCAACAAAGACGTGTAGTACTTTTTTAACAAAGACGCGTACACTTCATTGACTCCACAGCTTGGTCACTCCATTGGAAGCAACAAGGTTCATCTTCTTTTCAATCAGTCCAGGGCTCTCGCTTTCCCTTTCTTTGTCTCTCTCTCTCTGTACTGTTGGCGTGCAAGTTATTCTAAGTTGTGTATTTTTCATCCGGAGATATGGCTTCTGTTATTCCCACTTTCCTTCCAGTGGTATATGATAGTTTGCCTAAAGCAGAGTTTCTGAATTTCTTTCGTGACACAGTCTGCCAAGCAGATGTTGAACTCTTCAAAAAACTCAAGATGAATTTAGTGGTAGCTGCAGCACTACTTGATGATGCAGATATCAAGCAAACAAGGAACCCATCTGTCAAGCAATGGCTTGAAGAGCTTCGTGATACTGTTTACGAAGCAGATGGCTTACTCAATGAGATCAATACGGAAGCTCTGCGAGTTAAGGAGGAAAATGTGTGCCAAAGCTCAAGCAGAAACTGGGAAAGTGCTTCCGATTACATTCCATCTCTGAGTAGTAAGTTCCTTAAAAAGATTATTCCCCAGATAGAGAGAATAGCAGTTAGACTGGAAGCATTTGTAAAACAAATTAATCCCTCGGGTCTTCAAGTTGGGGAGTCGAAGAGACAATCATGTCACCTACCAATACCAACAACTTCTTTGGTTGATAAGACTGCTATTTATGGGAGAGATAATGACAGAGAGAAGATAATACAAATGTTGCTATCTGAGGGTGCAAATGGGGATCGCATAGCTGTGATTCCCATATTTGGACTAGGCTCAATTGGTTTACAATGACCAGAGGGTGAAGGACCATTTTTCTACCATGGCATGGGTTTTACGTATCAGAAGAATATGATCCTACTAGGATAACAAAGGAACTCCTTAGGGAACTCAACATTTCATTTTCCGACTCCCACGAGAATTTAAATTCCCTCCAGGTGAAGTTAAAAGTTGGTCTTATCGGTAAAATGTTTCTTCTTGTTCTAGATGATGTTTGGATTAGTGACTACAATCAATGGGGTAATTTACGGATTGCTTTCGAAGGTGGATTACGGGGTAGTAGAATCATTCTTACAACAAGGAATCTGTACGTTGCAAGAATGATGGGCAGAGAGAAGTCAATTCATCATATGAATTTAATATCAGAGGATGATTGTTGGTCCTTATTTGCGAAGCATGCCTTTGAGAATAGAGATGGCAGTCAAGCCTTGGAATTTGAAGAAATAGGAAAGGAAATTGTGAAAAAGTGTGGAGGGCTGCCTTTGGCTGTGAAAACAGTTGCCGGTCTCTTACGTTCCAAAACAACCAGTGAAGAGTGGGAAGACATTTTTATGAGTGAAGACTGGTCTCTGACAAATGATCAAATGATACCACCATTGAGCTACAATCATCTTCTTTCTCATCCCAACCGTTACCAGTCGAGATCCACCGGAATGACGCAGGAACTCCAAGATGTCAATAGGCAACTGGACACAACATTTTGGTATTTCAATAACTCTCCTCAGGTGAAATTACTACTTCCCTCAATTTTCCGTTTCATTGTTTTTGTTTAATAATAAAAATAACAATAATAGCAACAGTAATAATAATGACAACAGCAACAACAACTCATTACTTACTGCACTCCAATTTGGTTTACCTGAAACTTGTGCTGCATCCTTACAGTATAATTGCCAAATAATTGACTTTGTAGTTTGGACTTAGTTGATTGCCATGTGTATTGTTTAGGAGAAGTATCTTACCAATTAGACTGCATTTTGTTGTCAACTTTTCAACCTTATTTAATACCAATTAAAATTTTCTAATTTATACAAATCTTTTCCTACTTGTTGCTATAAAATGATATTATCGCTTAACTTTTCTTCAAATCCCAACTTAAAATCCTATTTGTTGGTTTTTTCTACCCCAATATGAAAGGTGAATCAAAATTTTAATATGTAGACCAAAGGTGAAGTTAAAATGAATAAAATAAAAAAAAAACTATGCGCTCTTTTTTATTTTACGAAGGGCTATAGCAACTGTTATACTTTGTGTGTTTGATACCTACTTATTTTGGTCAAAAAAATGTTAGATAATTTCTCTAAAAAAATAAATAAACAGTTTGCAATAACAGAATGCAAATATTACATTATTCTAGCACAAACTCTTGTGCTATATCAAAAGAAAATTATTTTTAATTACATGACATTTTTTTTTAATTTGATGAACAAAACTAAGATTAGCAATATGAATATGTGATCAATTAAAGAGTTAACCAAAAACTTTGTCTTTTATTGTTCAGCAAGAAAGATAATGAAAAAATTACACTGTTTCTTGTAATTATTTTACAAAATTTCCAAGGAGGAGTCTTTGTATGAATTTGTAGATTTTTCACTCTTAGTCGTCACAAAAAGAAGCAATAGACTTGTTCCACAACAAAGTGAATGACGGATGATAAGCTAAGAATTTGAGTTGCAAAAAAAGTAGGAAGAGATTTGTGTTAAAGTTGGAAAACTTCATTAGTTTTAACTAAGGTTAAGAGTCATAATTTAAATTTCATAATACTCAACCATCTAAATGTGTATCGAGGATTACTCGGTATAAACTGTACTAAACTGCAGCCTATCACATACATGTTAATTTCTTTGAGCTTGGCTTCAAACGCACATAAAGGAAACCTTTCTCATTTTTATGTGGAATGAGTTTTGATCATCTAAAGAAGGGAGTTGGGCCGCGCATCAAAGGGATTGAATCAATCTTCAAAGCTGCATCTTCAAAGAATTTGTGTGCGAATCCTTTCCCTAGCCCCACAAATCTGTGCTGCAGATTAATCTCGTTGATTGTGTGAGCTTCTGGACACAATCCAATCCAGGAATCCAGGGCCGGACTAGATATGCCGGCCGGATCCGCGGATGGGCACCTTGGATCCATTCGCGGATCCTAAAGGCTGCCAGACGCGATGTTTTATTCATTTTTCGTATTTTCATGTATTTTCTTTTCCTTTTCAGTTTAGAACTTGTTGCCTACAAATAGGACGTAGCTAGAGTTTTATTTTACAGCTTTTGACCTTTTTTTTTAATCTATTTTTAACAGCATTGTATTTGGATTAATTCCTATTCTTAAGTGCGCTCAAGTGGAAATTCCTGTGGTATCTTGTGTGGGTTCTGATTTGAATCCTATTGTTTTCACTTGAGGGATTGTCAATGACCCTTGGCTTGCTTGTTTGGACTAATTCGTGCAATTAATCCATTTTCCTATGCTTCTTCTATCGCATAACATTTATTGCAATTCCCTCTCTCGTTTTGTCGTTAATCTTTTCACTTTTATCTTCGCCTGGACATGTGGCTCTTGCTTGATTCAGATGCTATTTTCTTTCTGCTTTCCTGCAAGTGCTATTTGATAGGATGACTCCGCTGCATCTCGCCATCATAGGAAATATTGTGTTTCTTTTACTTGAAATCGACAATGTTTTTCTTTCAAGTTCTATTTGATAAAGAGGAGTCGTGGTAATTTGAAATTTCAACATGAATGCAGAAACTGTCCATAGCTGCTAGTGAAGATGATGTTAGTGCCTTATATAGAGTGATTAGCAATAATCCAGACCTTTTGGAAGATCAGAAACCTTTCAACCATACACCATTGCACATTGCTGCAGAAACAGGGCGTACACACTTGGCCCTTGAAATCATGAGTTTAAAGCCTTCTTTAGGGAGGGTTTTAAACCACGATGGCTTTAGCCCTTTGGATCTAGCTCTACGAAATGGCCACAGAAAAACTGTGAGAACGCTTGTAAGATTTGCTCCAGAGCTGATCCGTATTCAGGGCAGAGAAAGAATTACTCCTTTGCATTATGCTGCAGAAGTAGAGGAAATTGATTTTTTGGCTGAATTTCTGCTGAAATGTCCAGCATCAATCGAGGATGTGACCTTATGCTGCGAGACTGCTCTACACATTGCCGTGAAAAATGGAAAACTTAGAGCTTTTAAAGTGCTCTTTGGTTGGCTAGAGCGAACTAATAGGAAAGAAATATTGAACTGGGGGGATGAAGATGGCAATACAGTGTTGCATGTCGCAGCATCAACAAATCAAACTGAGGTACATTTCCTTACATCTTTTTTTCTCTTTCTCATAGACAATAAGATGCATATTTAGACAAACAATTACATGCACTGTACATGAATGCACAATGCTTGGATTTTGGGGCGGTAACTGCTCATGAAATCAAGTCCTTGGCACATAGTTGCATTTTATCCCAAAATTGGAATCAGATCTCGGTTAGTGTTTATCGGAAAAGAGGCATAGTCATATTTAACCAAAGAAATAGGAATTTGAGATGCCACGACTCCTGAATGTTTACTTTAATGATACCGTAGTTTTGTGGAGATGTGTTACTATATGCAACTATGACATTTTTTGCAAAGGTTAAGACTCGAGATATTAGAGGTCCTGAATACATTTATGGCTGAACTAGAGGCTCCAAAAGTTAGATGTCCTTGGTTTAAATCTCCCTTTCTCCCCTCCTCACTTCTTAAATTTCCATGCTAAAAAAACAAAGATCATATGAGATTTTAGATAGAATGCCGGTGAGTATAATTAACTGGGCTGATCGATAAATAATCCCTCTTACTTGCTTTTCAGGTTGCCAAAGTGCTGGTTAAATATGTCAATGTTAACGCAAAGAACCATGAAGGCCTGACAGCCCTTGATATGTCCGACACTAAACCTCCAATCCAAGTGAACGCAAGGATGAAGAAGATTTTACTTAGGGCAGGAGCTTCAAAAGCTTCACAGCTTCATCAACTTCCCACTTTAGCAGAAATGTTGGGGTCACCAGAGGCACTGATTGAGAAAATATTTCAAATCAATGCTAATTTGGACGAAGGCTTATCAGGTGAAATGCGCAATTCCATGTTGGCTGCGGCAATACTAATAGCCACGTCAGCATATCAATCAGTCCTCAGCCCTCCAGGAGGAGTCCAGCAAGGTGACACCAACACATTTACTAACTCCATGGCCACCTCAAATCAACCAGCGGTGGAGCCTGGAGAAGTGGAGATGCGAGCCACTAAGTTTTATCCATTCTTGTTGGGGAATTCATTGGCATTTGGTGCTTCATTGGGCATTATCTTTTTGCTGCTACCAACAACTGGTTACGGTGTGCTGCACATTTCTTTGGTCCTTCTGATGCTAGGATACATCGACTCTGCACTAACAATATCACCTGCAACTCCAACTGCGGTGTGCTTCGTGTTTGCGGGCTTCCTGCTGTTCACTTTGATTGTGGCCGTCAGGCTGGTGTGGAAACTATTGCGGAGATTTCCATCAGCTTATTGGGAGACTATTGGTTGCGTCTACTTTCCCCAACCGGGACTAGCTCCACTTTGCACCCCCAAATTTGTATCACTTTAATATGCATATTTGTCTGTATTTGATGGTGACAACGATGGAGCTAGGATTTTTCTCCTTGGGGGGGGGAGGGGGGGGGGAATTTTTCTAACAAAATTATCTTAATATGTTATGCTCAAAATAATTTTTATCTATTTAAATATATGACATCGAAAAATATCAAATATTAATTTAATTATAAAGGTATGTTTATTTCGTAAATATGCAGTATAGTCACAACGAAAATCAAGATAAGAAATAACCTTTGATTAAATATTTTATAACATCACAAACCATCCAAGTTGAACATTATAAGAAGATGTTCCAATATGTCACCTATGGAATATAAATATAACTATTTTCAAATAAAAAAGATAAAAGTTATGTTAACATACCTTGAAAATTCAATCTCTTTCTTGGAAGTAAAATGAGATTTACGTTCTTTCATAGAACTAAATTTATCTATGATTGAATCAGTGCTAAATTTTTCAATAACTTCCTTTTCTATGTACATAGTTAGACAATCATTCAAGAAGTTATCTTCCATCTTGTTTCAGACCTTTGTCTTGATTATTTTTATAATTAAAAATGTCTGTTATATAGTTGCAATTGATAGAGGAAGAATGAGAATAAGTTTAATCAATTAGGCTAAATTGTATATTTGTATATGGACCAATAAAGTAATTATTTTTGTTTTAACCTATTGATAATTATGAATTGGGTCTTTTTATTATAATATATTGATAGGGTA
Organism: Coffea humblotiana; assembly: GCA_023065735.1. Classification (NCBI taxonomy): domain Eukaryota; kingdom Viridiplantae; phylum Streptophyta; class Magnoliopsida; order Gentianales; family Rubiaceae; genus Coffea; species Coffea humblotiana. The sequence continues at coordinate 21,873,909 of CM041216.1, forward strand.
TAAATTGTAGACATTTATAGATATAAGTTGCTAGTTAACTATGTTATTTGACCTTTATGTTGAGTAGAGATTACTTAATTTTGCTCTTATATTATTCTAATAGGTGAAAAGCTCAATTGGAGAGAAAATGAACTAAAAACATGGTGTGAAGAAGCAATGAAAGAGAAGATAAAGTCAAGAGGAACGCATTTCGCAGGAATGATATGTTTCAATATTTTGGCAATAACTTGAGCTACACAAGTCAGATTGAGATGATTCTTGATTCAATTTGAAGCTAGGAGGATGCTCTACAACTTTTATGAGGCTCAAAGTTTGATTCTCACGTTTTCATAGTCAAAAATCCAAATTCCTAAAGTATAGTTGTATTACAATGCTCTTACGACTAGGTCTCAGTATTTTAGCTATAGTTAAAGTAAAAATAGTTTTTATAAGGACAAAGAAGAAAGTTCATAAAGTAACAATAAATATTAACGCCAATGTTAATCCTAAACCCCTTCGGCAGGTTTTAAATATAGTATAGATATACTTCTATTATACTCATATAATACCCATCTGAAAATATTAACTTAAGAAGAACTTGCATATTACATATATTTTTTAATACTCAACTAAAAAATGCTCATACATGTAATAAAAAATACAAAACACGTATCAAACTTTTTCGGTATTATACTTCTTTCTTTTTCGATGTTCCCATATTATACTTAAAAAATAATATTGCAGTTTATGACAAAAATTTGAGTTCGACTACAAAAAAAAATTTGTATAATTTATAAGTCAAGCAAAAAATAACAAAGACTTATATGATTTTATTTTCTATACATATGAATGTAATATCGACAATTTGATTAATATATCATCCCTAGAATTATGATTAAAAACTATTATGATATAGAATAATATCTAGAAATCATATAAAATGCATCTACAAACATATTGGTATTTTTCATGTAAGGTATTTTATGCATAATTTTGCTGAACTTGTATTTCTTAGCCAAACTTTTAAGGACTAATTTTTCTACACTGACAGTGTATACATTGTTAGTGTTTGATGAATGATAAGTATGCAAAATTTAAAATTTAAAATTCAACATTTGCACATATATCATGAATCTCACAGTGATAATGTATACATTGTCAGTTTTATAAAATTTACTCAACTTTTAATCCTTCTACTTAGAAAAATTGAATAATATGCTTGCACTCGAACACACGTACACACATGTAACGTTTTGCATTATGCCCATTCTGTATTTTACTATGACGCACAAGTAACAGGCCTCTAAAAATATTCATAAGTACAAAAAAAAAAAAAGAATAAGTATTGGGATGAAATTCAGGTGCGAGTATCAATACGTACCGTGTGGTAGAACTTGACTATGATACCTTGTACCATATTAGCCGTAATTAAAAATTTTCTTTTATTTTTAATTCACTGAATCCTGGCAAAAGAGCATTTTTTATGATGGTTAATTGCCTTTACTTCCCTTGAGCGTTAGCCCAAATTGCTGAACAATCCCTGGGATTTAGCCAAATAACAAACACCCCCTTCAAGCAACTTCCGTCAAATAACTTGGACGGAACTAGTGTAAAGACTAAATCCCACAATTGCTATGAATGGATTAGTATATCTTTATTTCCAGAATTCAAAAAACCCAAATATCGCTTTTTTCAAGTTTTAAGAAATCCATTTAACACTTTTTTTTTTAACTTTAGTTTTATATCCTTTCACATTATCTTTTTAGCAGAAAGCATTCAAAATTTTTATATTCCATCTCCTTCCACAATAATTTTTGAAGCTTTTTACGTAGCAGCTATGAAAGCAACAATTGCAGCAGGCCCCGCCATTCTCCGCCACATCTACAATCTCCACCTCTGGATCACAACCCACGTTGAGGAATTATGTCAAATTTGTAGGAGCACTTCAATTTTTCAATTGGATCATGATTTCAGCCTCAAATTTGGCAAAAATTGATTGAAAAGCTACCAATGAGCCTAAATCAGTGGGGGCTCTTCTTCTTCTTTACCCCTTAGATCAAGATCAAAATCCACAATCTTCACAAGAAACCAGCAAGCATAGAAAGAGGCGTCAACAATGGCATGGAAGCAGAAGAATTCGAGTAGAATATTTGTGCACAGGCCATTTCTTTTTCTTTTTTGTTTTGGCTCTCTTTTATTTTGATAATTTTGTGTGTTTACCTTGTTTATTTTTGACAATTGACTTTTCAAAAAATTGCAAGTCCCATTTTTTTTTTTTTCGTTTTGGATTTGTCAATTCTTTTAGTATATCTTAGAAAAATGGAAAAAGGAAAAATTCTTTTTTAACTTAAAAGAGTTTGTCATGACAACCACAGTAGTTTTTGTGCTGACATTAGCAGCCTTCTTTTCAACATCTCAAGAGACGTTAGGGAGGTTTTGGATAAACGTTTGTTCATTCCAGGGGGTGAACTGTTATTTGACCTTATCTCAGGGGTTACACGGTAATTTGCTTAAACCTCAAGAAAGGTAAATGTAATTAATCCTTTTCATTATTATGTCAAAACATTATATTATTATATAAGTTTAAAATTTGAGCATTACTAAACGCATTGATGAGGACAGCCTAATGCTGAAACTTATTTCTAGAACAAAAAAAGGATTGGCACAACAATCTCGCAGCCGAGAATTCCTAGTGGCTGAATATTGACATGATATTTTGCACAACTAAGATGAGAGTAAAAAAAATTCAATTTTTTTTAAAGTTTGTTTTCTTGTCCAATTGTTTTGGTTTACATTTGAAACAGAACCGTTTGGATTGCATTTTTCGTCATTTTTCCATGGAAAAATTACTGTAGCGATTCGATGTACGTGAGGGAAAAAGGTAATAGGAAAATGTGATCACGGAAAACGACGTAATTTTTCGACGCAAAACGGCAATCCAAACAAGGCAAAGCTGTTTGAATGTGGGACTACAAAGCTAAAACTTGACATTTATCCATTGATATAGAACGAGGAACTCCGGGCTCAGGAATCCCTCATCGTATCAAATAATACTTTGTTTAGGAATCATAATTAGGATAATTTTCCTTAGTTTTTTATTAGTATTTTTATTTATTTTAATTAGTAATATTAGTGGAGTTTGTCTCGATAAAGGATTGTGTGCCGAAGAGGCTGGAAGGAAAAAAGTGCAAAGCGATCTTCAAGGAAGATTCGGCAGATCCTATTAGTAAGGTTGGATCCCACGTCGGAGATAGAATTTATGAATTGAACTGCTACCAAGATGACCATGCTAGAAAACTATTGTAGAAAGGTGTCAAAAGATGTTAGCTTATCTGATAAAAAGCCAATAGACGACTAAAAGTGATAATGTACCAGTTATGAAAAATTATCCTAATGCCTTCCTTGTGGAACTAACCTCTTTACCACCCGAAAGGAAACCAAATTTGTTATTGAACTACTGTCCACATCAGCACCGATTTTCAAAGTTAACTTATCATATGGCCCAACAGAGTTGAAAGAATTAAAAATTCAATTGTAAGATTTGGTGGAAGAGGGTTTATCCAACCAAGTGTGTCATCGTGGAGAGCTCTTATGTTATTTGTAAAGAAGAAATATGGGACTTTGGTTATGTATGGATTATCAAGGCCTGAAAAATATCACCATAAAGAATTGGTAACCATTATCACTTATTTAACTGTTTGACCAACTACAAGAAGCTTTTACTATTTTCCAAATTTTATTTGAAGCAAGGTTTTTACCAATTGCGTATCAGAAAGGAAGATATAGGTGAGATTGCCTTCGGTACCTGACATGGTCACTATGATTTTTTTTTTTTTGAAGCAAGGAAATCCAATAATAAATAGGAGTCTACAAATCTGGTAATGCAATCCTTCTAACGATAGTGGCGAGGTCATGTGCACTTGCTATCTCTTGCCTGCTAATCTTTTCTACTCCTACATACTTGACCCAAGATGGCAGAAGTATGATGTCTTCTAGGATTGTTTTCACATGCATAGAGGCCTTATCTAGCTCCCTTGGGTGATAAGTGCTACACAATCCGTTTTAATAGCGTCAGATTGAATACCCGATCCTTGCAGCCATTTGAGTGCTTCCCAACACTCTAAAGCTTCAATTTGGAGGGTGGACAGCGCATGTACCTCATTAGCTTGTCTATGAGGCATCATTTCCGTGGCATCTCGAACTACCTATTCGACTGCTGCAGTCTTACTTACGGTGTCAAATGAACCATCAACTAAAACTTGCACCTAGAATCTGTCCTCATGGTGTGGTATCCCTTCACCATAGATTCTGATATTCCCTCTTTCCCAATTTTGTGGAGCTTTGACAAGTTCGCACTTTTCTGGTTTGTATAAGTTCTCAGAATGAACATTTAGTAACTGCATGGGTCAAGCAGCAATCAAGACCTCCCGTGGCATAACCAATTTATCTTCCCATACTAATTTATTCCTTGATAGCCATAGTTGCCAAAGAATGTAGATTGATTCAGTAATTAACTACTTTGTTGGCATTGCAGGGTACCATGAGGAGAACCAATTAGAAAACGAGCAAGGTGTACCAATGTCAAAATTAAAACCAGGGAGGCGGGAGGGGGGAGGGCCGGCAGGGGGAAGCTAGCCGTATTCTCTTGGATCCCTCACAGTTTAGGAAGTGATCTATGATTTCTTCCTCTTGCATCTCCACTACAATGAAGGTGTCGATGCCACCATGGATTTTGACCCTACGTATAGAGAATATGTGAAAAGGTTAAATGTGTAGGATGATTGCACCAAGGAGCTAGAGTTGGGTATGGAGTTTCGAAGCAAAGAAACACGTGCAATGAGTCGTTAAGTTGTGGTCAATCAAGCACAATAGGAAGTACAAAGTGAGGGTAAGCAACCATTCACTTGGTATGTTCGTTGCAAGTCTTGCAACACCTCACTACCCTGTAATTGGTAATTGAGAGCAACTTTACAATGCACGCACAACATGTAGAAGATTGTAATCTTTGTGAGAGCACAGCTGTGTTGTGTCTCTAATAGCAATGACTACCAGTTCCAACATCGTTGCCAATTACGTTATACACGTCATCGACAGTTGTCCACTTTTCCCGATCAAACAAATTCAGGTGACAATTAAGCATGAGTTCTAAAAATATGTATGCCGCAAAGACAATCACTTTTAGAGATTTTATATGTACTTGAACTATTTGTGTATTAATAAATAACATCTTTATCATATTGATTGCTTGTATATATTTATACTTGTATGATAAAGTATCTGGAATAAACTTAATCAATAAAATCATAAGTGTTATGATGGTGAGGTTCATTTGATTAAATATAAAATTTATCTTTAAACATCTCTAGTTAAAATTTTAACAAGAATGGGACATTGTTAATACAGTTAGAATAACATATTACTATGCTATTTCTATTAGAGAAATAGTAGACCTCATCTCCTATACTGTGTGAGACACCTAAACTAGTATATGAGTGCTTGATAGTATGATCAAGTTTACTAGATTGATTCGTGTAATGATTTCTTTTGTACAAAAAAAAATTAATCTCTAAATGTTGTTTTATATAAGTGATCCTTAGACTTGAGGTTATCATTGTACCTAGAGTATGGATAGTTGTACTTTATTTGTTATATGATTGCTCCCATAAAAGGGAACGCTCACATCATTAGGATATGGGTATATACTTGAAGTATAGAAAGATAGTGAATAATCTTTAAAGATTTACCACCTCTTATGGAAGAGGAGTTATCTCATTAATGGCCACTTGTAGAAATATAATTCAAGAAATCTTAGTACTAAGTGAATGAGTCTTAGAAAAGGTGTTTCTAAATACTTGTTCTTTTAGGAGTTATATTTTGGTACAAAAAACAACATTAATCACATAATGGAATTGGCACGATTCATTCCATGATTAATGTGAGATAAATGTGGTAAACGAATATCAATTACACAGTAAATGTTCATTAAAATATGAAGTCATCCACTTGACTTTTCTCATTATTTGAGTAATTATGATGCATTGTTAGATGCCAATCTTGATCTATAAAACTGAGTTAATTGAATCAACGATAAATTAAAAAGTTTCAATTTATCTAGTTCTTGTTAATTAAGAACTATAACTCATTTTTTTTTGCTAATTGTATTTGAGAACCTAATAGGTAACACACATTAAGAATTCTTTTAACTGGATTAAATGAATTTCAAGTAAGGACTTGAAAGATAAATTTTATAACTTATAGTTTAATTTGTGAGACAAATTAAACTTGAGGGACTAATGTTACAATTATGATTGAATCTTCCAATACAAGGAGTTGTATTTGGGTAAGGAAACCAATTCCTTAGGATACCAGTTTCAGGTTTCCATTAGCATTGGGTTAACCTCTTTGTCTATACAGACACACACACACACACATACACACATACATAGTTATTAAATCTGGCCCCACTCGACAGTTGAACCAGTAGAACCAGTGACCTGGCCATTGGATCGAGCCGATTTTCTAATCTGACTGGACAAGGAAGTAATCGACTAGGAACTGTCAAAACCTGTGGTTGGATCATAAAATCGGAGACTCGAATGAATTTGTTAAATCTTGGTGGATTAGGAAAAATTGAGTCAAATTGACTCTTTAACCCAATTAATCTTGTTTGACCACTGACCTCAAGTTAAATTAGGATTTCTAGGTTCTCCTCTCTAGTGAATGCAGAGCCGCAGAGACAAAAATTGCTCTAAGTTCTCTTCTCCATCCAATGTTTAATTTTTTTTTTTGCCATTTTCAAGCTTGCAAACATAGGCTTCAAAATTCTTTCTTAGTCTTTTCCCTTTCTCGTTCTCTTAAGTCTTATCAACTTTGGCAAGAATTAATTTTGCTGTTGCTCTTCATCATATCCCCTATGCGTAAGTTCTAATTTTCTCTATCTAATTTTAGCTTATATTTATGAGATTCTTGTTTTTGGTTGGTTGTTAAATTCTTCCTGAGTTCGTAACTTTAGGCGTTTCTACTCAACTGGGTTCTTCTTTTGAGCCTATTAGGTGTTTGTGAAAATGCTTGTAAGGAACATTTTCAGTAACAATAGTTGAAACATTTCAACTTTGATGATAATTTATGCAATTTGAAGGCATACAATAATAAGGCTAAAATGGAAAGAAAAATGATTACCTTTTCTATATGAATCTGTATACATATCTATTCCTCGCACTCAAAAGCACATACAAACTGCCTCCGGAAACATGCACTATAAGAAATAGTTGAGCATTCATGAATTGTACAAGTACTAGTATTTGAGAGGCTTACTTAGATGTGGAGATCAAACTTATATGTAACATCTTAAGTAGACTCTCTAAGTTTGATAGCAACAAGCACATGCTAATGCACTATAAATACCATTGACTTCTTATATAATTGAAAATCACAAGCTAATCACCAGATAGTCTATATATAGGAATGTTATAGGGGCATTAGCATTAAGAAAAAGTTGAGCTATTTAAATGATTACCTTATGCAACTCTTGAGCCAAATTTTCTTGCTTCATTTGGTACATCTTTTTTATCCAATGAATACGTGCTTGCATTTGCATATTTTTTAGATGGATTTTGTTGGAAAAATGCCTACAAGTGCAAGACCAAATACTCTAAGTTCACAATCTCAACCTATAACAAGTGGAAAAATGGATCCAGCTTGTTCTCATTGTTTAGAAGGCTCAGTATCTAATAAGAATGTCAAGTGTTTGACATGTTTTTACCATAGAAAAAAGATACAGGGTGGTGGTATCAATCAATTCAAGCAACACCTTGTAGGTGTAAAAGGAGAGACCTGTCCGTGTCCAAAAGTTGAACCACAAATAATATATGAAATGCAAAATAACTTACAAGTTGTGGCTAAAAAGAAATGAAGCTTGCAAAATCATTTGAAAGCAAATGACATGTACGACCAGCCTTTGAGACAATATGAGAAGCAATTGTACATGTAAGATGAAGATGAGGTTCAAGAGGTTCAACCAACTACACATCTGAAGTTGTAAAAGGAAAAGGAGTTGCTCAAGATCATAAAAGAGGAAAGACAATTGGGACCATGTTCATGCCAAGAACAACTCATGGAGGACAACCTACCATCAAGAGTGTTTTGCAAAGCAAAGAGGCAAAGGAAAAGATTGCTTTGGCTATTTCAAAATGGATGATTGATGCTTCAATCCCATTTAATGCAGCTAATTCAGCATATTATCAATCCATGTTTGATGTAGCTTGTTCTTATGGGGCAAGTTACAAAGCTCCTAATTTCTATGATTTGCGTGGTTGCTTATTGACAAAAAATGTTGAGCAGGTTAAGAACTTTGTTGATAGCTTTCGATCAACTTGGAAAGAAATAGGATGTACCATAATGACAGATGGATGGACTGACTAGCAAAGAAGGACACTTTTTAGTATATTGTCCAAAAGGAACAATAATTTTGAAGTCCATTGATGCCTCAAATGCTTCAAAAACTGTAGACATGTTGTACAAATTATTTAGAGAAGTTGTGCTATTTGTGAGTGTGGAACACGTGTTGCATATTGTCATTGATAATTATGCGAATTATGTTGCTGCAAAGAGATTATTACAAAGGGAATTTCCAACACTTTATTGGTCTCCAAGTGCTGTTTACTACCTAAACTTGATGTTGCAAGATGTTGGTAAGTTAGATGAGGTAGGTAAGATGGTTGGACAAGCTTCTAAGATAACAATATATATATATATACATATATATATATATATATATAATCCTGTCAGAACGTGGGCCGCCGTACCCTTTTGCCACGTGGCCGAAGGCCACTGGCCGCTCGAGAGAGCTCGGGCCCACCAAGATTAACAGTCTATTGGGTCGAGTAGCCAACAGTGCTTCCGGGCACTGTTGGAATTTGAATTTAAATTGAAATTCGAAATTGAAATTTCGAATTATCCCGTCCACGTCGAATTATCCCGTCCACGTCGAATTTCGAATTTGGAATAATCCCGCCCACGCCGGAATTGCCGACACGTGTCCCCACCCTTGGTGGTCGCGATGTGCGACACGTGGCAGAGGGAGAGGAGGATAAATACGGAGCATTCCTTGCTCGGCACGCCTTGTACCAGTATATTGCTCGATACGGTGCGTTTTGAAGGGCAGAAGAAATGGCAAACATGAGGGACATGACAGCATTTTTCAGGGTCGTGAGAGACTGCGGCATGGAGCACGTAGTGCTCCTCGGCATGTACTTCGCACTTCGCATGGGGAGCCTTCGATTCATTCGGGATTTGGACCGGCTGGTCAAGGCGGTCGAGAAGCTAAAGGACACCCTGTCGGATTCAGAGGATGCCTGTGATGATTCCAGCTCCACCGGGAGCATTTGAGCATGTAAACATTTTGGAAGAAGAAGTGGATTGATGATGAAGGGTGGAACCCCTGGCCTCGTGAACCCCTCCGATGGAGGCTGTGGACCCCACACGCATAGGAATATACGTAGAAATGTAACGTAGAATACGGCGTATGATCATAGTATTGATACGTATATAGGGATTTAATGCAGCAGTGACACGTGTAATAAATACGCGGTATGGAAATGAAAATACTTCAATTAATTTCATCCTTAAACAATATGCGTACAAATTTGAAATCCGCTTCCCTGCAGTTAATCCAAACACGTGACAGGGACCTACACGCTAATTCCAGATTAATCAGACTTATGACTCTGTAATTACATAATTGGCTCGTTATGAGAGCCCTGACCCTATTATTAATTCTAATGGGATCCACGTCCTTCAAGGACCAGGGAGTCCTGATCAGGAGCCGTGCCCACATCTTGTCCAGATTTAGCCTCTTGCAGAGATTGTAGTTTGCCCGAATTGACACCGACCAAGTGGTCGGACTGGCCTGGAACGTGGTGAAGTGGAGGGGATCCTTCTGGAACTCCCAGGAGTAACTTCCTTGCTGCATCAAGGTTGAGAACGTGGTGTCCCTCATTGCATCCATTGCTGTGCAGGATGCAGCAGCCACATGCGAACTTAATTCTCTTTGTTCGCTTCTTCTTCTTCTTGGACAGGTGGTGCCTGATCTTGATATCTGGGGGCGAATAGGTGCTATTCGACGAAGGAGAATGCCGCATTTTGCTAAATGGGGCTGAATCATCAAAATGAGATGTAGTGGATTTAAATAATAATTGATATGAGAATTGCTGAATACGCTTATGAGACTTACATATTTTCTTCATTGATGATCACTATGATTGGGTCTAGTGTTATTTTTTTATTGGGCCTAGTTCGAGGCCCAATGCCAGATAAAGGCCCATTGGATCAAGAAGTTGAGGACATTTTCGATTAAATTGCGTTGGGCCTGGTGCGAGGCCCACTAGAAATTAATTGGCCCAGTTGTCCTCTAATGGACTTATTGGGTCAACCATTTTAAATACATATATTCGAATATTATTTATTGGGGCTGGTGCGAGACCCATTGACATTTTTGATGGTCCATTAGATCAAGAAATTGAGAACATTTTATCCATATATTGGGATATTATTTGTTGGGCCTGTTGCGAGGCCCAGTTAACACTTGATCGACCCATCTGATCAAGAAATGCTGACTATGTTGGGCCACTTACACGGAGGCCCAGACTTTGATAATCCCTAATTCTATTCAGTTATCTTCCCCGGCAAGCGCAACGGCACACAGGTCCTTCGATTTGTCAAAATAGAAACTTCTCAAACCTTAAGGTCCGAATGATCTAGAATTGAGATGATACTCGTCTCGTGACTTACAATCTGATAGAATGGATATTCTATATGAGACAATGTCGATTTTGATTGATACTCTATGACATAGAGCTCTGACCCTATTATTAATTCTAATGGGATCCACGTCCTTCAAGGACCAGGGAGTCCTGATCAGGAGCCGTGCCCACATCTTATCCAGACTTATCCTCTTGCGCAGGTTATAGTTTGCCCGAATTGACACCGACCAAGTGGTCGGATTGGCCTGGAACGTGGTGAAGTGGAGGGGATCCTTCTGGAACTCCCAGGAGTAACTTCCTTGCTGCATCAAGGCTGAGAACTTGGTGTCCCTCATTGCATCCATTGCTGTGCAGGATGCAGCAGCCACATGTGAACTTAATTCTCCTTGTTCGCTTTTTCTTCTTCTTGGACAGGTGGTGCCTGATCTTGATATCTGGGGGCGAACAGGTGCTATTCGACGAAGGAGAATGCCGCATTTTGCTAAATGGGGCTGAATCATCAGAATGAGATGTAGTGGATTTAAATAGCAATTGATATGAGAATTGCTGAATACGCTTCTAAGACTTACATATTTTCTTCATTGATGATCACTATGGTTGGGTCTAGTGTTATTTTTTATTGGGCCTGGTTCGAGGCCCAATAAAATATAATCGAATGTATTAATAAAATGTTATCAATTTCTTGTTCCAATGTTCTAAATTTCTTGATCCAATGGGCCATTTAAAATGTCACTGGGTCTCGCACCAGGCCCAATAAATAACTTCCGAATATATTATTAGATGTTTGACTCAGTATGTCAACTAGAGGACAACTGGGCCAATTAGTTTCTCGCGGGCCTCGCAGCAGGCCCAATTCAATTTAATCGAAAATATTCTCAACTTATTGATCCAATGGGCCATTTAAAATGTAACTGGGTCTCGCACCAGGCCCAATTAAAAAATAACACTAGGCCCAACCATAGTCAAATCAATTGAAGTATTTTCATTTCCATACCGCGTATTTATTACACGTGTCACTGCTGTATTAAATCCCTATATACGTATGAATACTCGATTACTACATCATATAATACGTTACATTTCTACGTATATCCCTGTGTGTGTGGGGCCCATTTTATCGTCCAATGGAAGATTGTTCCCGAGTTCGGGGGTTCCACCCTTCATCATCAATCCACTTCTTCTACCGTATGAGGTTCAACTGCTCCCGGTGGAGTTGGGATCATCACAGGCATCCTCTGAATCCGACAAGGTATACTTCAGCTCCTCGACCGCCTTGAACAGCCGGTCCAATTTGAGGATGAATCTAGGGCTCCCCATGCGAAGTGCGAAGTACATGCCGAGGACTGCTCCATGCTGCAGTCCCTCACGACCCTGAAAAATCCTACCATGTCCCTCATGTTTGCCATTTCTTCTGCCCTTCAAAACGCACCGTATCGAACAATATATTGGAACAGGGTGTGCCGAGCAAGGAATGCTCCGTATTTATCCTCCTCTCCCTCTGCCAAGTGTCGCGCATCGCGACCACCAAGGACGGGGACACGTGTCAGCAATCCCGGCGTGGGCGGGATTATTCCAAATTCGAAAGTCGACGTGGGTGGATAATTCGAAATTTCAATTTCGAATTTCAATTTAAATTCAAATTCCAACAGTGCTCGGAGGCACTGTTGGCTACTCGACCCAATAGACTGTTCATCTTGGTGGGCCCGAGCACTCTCGGGCGGCCAGTGGCCTTTGGCCACGTGGCAAAAGGGTACGGAGACCCAATCAATCCTGCATAGTAATTGTGTGATTGAGGATTGAGGCTTCTAACCCAACATGTTTACCAGTTCGACTTGGGCCTTCTATGATTATGGACATGGGCCTGTGTGGTCTGTTATCAGGCCCAGTTACATTTTAATTGGCCCCAATTTCTCAAGTAAGTAGGAACGCGTTGGGCCTAAGGGAACAGAGGTATATATGGTTCTGGTGGTTTCTGGAATATTCTGTCGAGATTACTAGATAATTTGTCGTAGTGAATTATGAACGATCGATGATCGCCCTTCTTGATAATATTGAGGGTTTATTCCCTTATCTTCCCCGGCAAGCGCAGCGGCATACACCTTCCCCGTTTTGTCAGATGATAATCTGCTCCGGCCATCTGGTCGGAACTCACCCCATTCGACAAAATCTCCGTATTTTGATATATAATTCCTAACTGCAGATGAATTTCTCGCACCTTGAACATTTGGATGGAACATTGAATTTGAACTGGGTGATTTGATATCGAAGAACCTCACAGATTGAGTGCGAAATTTACCTGTGAATTGAATCAGACAGTGTAGATGAGGAGATCAATCTTGGTGGGTTTCTTGAGCAACTCGTATATAAGTGGGAGAAATAGGGAATTGGATGTCCCTAATTGCATATAATGCTTGTTGCTTGGGAAGAACACACCTAGGATAGGTGAGGAAGATGTTCTTCGCGTTTATGAAGAAGGAAAAATGTGCTCTCGGCATCCTGAATCTCACCCCAACCTGATGACGTCACTCACCCCAATACAAACTATCCCATGTATTGGGTAGAATGGGTTGGCTTATATAGCCCTTCCCAAGCGCCTTATAATATTACTAAGGCGCTCGGGGCGACACGTGCACGGTGGATAGGGTGTCCACGTGTCCCTCCATGCGAAGGATGGACGACTTGGATTTTGATCTGGGGGATGAGAGAAAGGGCAACCCAGGACTTGGGTTGTATGGCCCGCAATGCGGGTCCCACCTGTTCCCCACGTTCCTGTCGGAACGTTGGCCTCCGTACCCTTTTGCCACGTGGCCGAAGGCCACTGGCCGCCCGAGAGTGCTCGAGCCCACCAAGATGAACAGTCTATTGGGTCGAGTAGCCAACAGTGCCCGGAGACACTGTTGGAATTTGAATTTAAATTGAAATTCGAAATTGAAATTCGAAATTGAAATTTCGAATTATCCCGCCCACGTCGAATTTCGAATTAGGAATAATCCCACCCACGCCGAGATTGCCGACACGTGTCCCCGCTCTTGGTGGTCGCGATGCGCGACACGTGGCAGAGGGAGAGGAGGATAAATACGGAGCATTCCTTGCTCGGCACGCCTTGTTCCAGTATATTGCTCGATACGGTGCGTTTTGAAGGGTAGAAGAAATGGCAAACATGAGGGACATAGCAGGATTTTTCAGGGTTATAAGGGACTGCGGCATGGAGCACGTAGTGCTCCTCGGCATGTACTTCGCACTTTGCATGGGGAGCCCTAGATTCATCCTCGAATTGGACCGACTGTTCAAGGCGGTCGAGGAGCTGAAGGATACCTTGTCGGATTCAGAGGATGCCTGTGATATCCCAGCTTCACCGGGAGCAGTTGAACCTCATACGATAGAAGAAGTGGACTGATGATGAAGGGCGGAACCCCCGGACTCGGGAACAATCTTCCATTGGACGATGAAGTGGGCCCCATACGCACAGGGATATACGTAGAAATGTAACGTAGTATACGACGTAGTAATCGAGTATTCATACGTATATAAGGATTTAATGCAGCAGTAACACGTGTAATAAATACGCGGTATGGAAATGAAAATGCTTCAATTGATTTGACTATGGTTGGGCCTAGTGTTATTGTTTAATTAGGCCTGGTGCGAGGCCCAATTACATTTTAAATGGCCCATTGGATCAATAAGTTGAGAATATTTTCGATTAAATTGAATTGGGCCTGCTGTGAGGCCCACGAGAAACTAATTGGCCCAGTTGTCCTCTAGTTGACATATTGAGTCAAATATCTAATAATATATTTGGAAGTTATTTATTGGGCCTGGTGCGAGGCTCAGTGACATTTTAAATGGCCCATTGGATCAAGAAATTTAGAACATTGGAACAAGAAATTGATAACATTTTATTGATACATTCGATTGACCACCAGGGCGGGGACACGTGTCGGCCCAAAGACGCTCGGGACGAACACGTGGACGGTGGATAGGGGGTCCACGTCATCATCCAAGGGAAGATTGGACGGTTGAGATCTACTCAACCCAATACAATGAACGACTATGATTTAAGGTGCATCAATCAGTGATGCACCGCGGAGGACCTAATCAAGAACAGTATGGAGGCACTGTTGGCTACTCGACCTAATAGACTGTTCATCTTGGTGGGCCCGATCACTCTCGGTCGGCCAGTGGCCTTCGGCCACGTGGCAAAAGGGTACGGAGGCCCAAGATGGGATAACCAACTTCACAATAATGTCTATGCTGTCGGTTTTTTGGCTAACTCCTGCTTACCAATATGATTCTACTAAATTAGAGAAAGCATAGGCATACTACATCAGGATTTTTGGATGTGATTGAGAAATACTCTTATGGAAATCCTTATTTAATGAGTCATTTAACAAGAGAAATGAAGTTATTTCATAAAGTTGAAGATGATTTTGGAAGAGTTTTTGCAATAAGAGATCGAAATGCCATGCTCCCAAGTATACAAATTACAAACAAGAATTTCATTTTTAATTATTAGATTCCAATTTCATTTTTTTTATTTTTTTTACTTATTTTAATATATGAATGGTGGTAGTAGTGCGCTTCATTTGCAAAATTTAGCTATACATGTTTTAAGCCAAACTTGCAGTGCTTCCGAATGTGAAAGGAACTAGAGTGTCTTCGAACATATCCACTCAAATAAAGAAATAGATTGGAACATCAAAGATTGAATGACTTGGTTTATGTACACTGTAACTTAAAATTACAGCAAAGGTATATTATTGCCTAGTTCTTTAGTGGAATTTCTAATTTCTCAAATAGGATGAGATATTTACATTAGCAATCTTTGTGTTGTTTAGAAATGCAAGGGGAAGAAACTATTAGCCTATTGAATTTTGGGAGTTCGATACAAATGAAACTTGGATTTTAGAAGAAGAACCTCCAACTTTGATTGTAGTTGAATTGGAAACTTTTAGGAATGAATTGGTAGCATGCGATATCAAAAGAAACTCACAAAATGGTAACTAGATATTTTTACTTGTCTACATATGAGTGTTTAGTGTCTATCTTTTGTTTTATTTTTGTAGATAAAATTCTAAATCTGGATGAAGTAGATAGTGTTGATAAAGATGATACCAATAATGAAAACAATGCTAAAGGAAATGAACTCAATCAAGACTACATGGATGTTCTAACTCATGTTTGTTATGAATTTGGTTGTAGTTAGGAACCATGGAGATGAATAGTTCAGAAGATATGTTGTTGTTGGTTCAATTTGTGATCCTTATTTTTCCTATTCAATGATTGGAAGCTTGAAAATTACAAGTTTGCACTTTTGTTTTATGTTAATGGATAAATTAGAAGCCTAGAGCTCTCTCAGTTCTTTTTTAGGATATCTCCTTAATCTTTAGGATATGTACTATAATGTTTTAAGATGATGCAATGTAACTTTGAACAATTGAAATTCAGTAGAGTGGTTGGCTGGACTTCACAAGAGTAATTTATATTTTTACTATATTGTATAATTTTAATTGTTAGTAATATAATTATTTAATTATATTATTTTTAGGACCTGATGGTTCAACTAGTCGATCCGCAGTTGAACCATTAATCCGGTGACCTGGTCCCCTCTTCGGGTCGAGTTTCGAGTTGGGTTTAATAACTATGTATATATACCCTCTCAAACTTTTATTGGCAAGACAATTGACACACTACTTTAGTTGATTTTTACTGAAATTTTTTATATAAAAATAGGTCTTAATTGCAGCTTAAAAGAAAAAGGAAAAATCAATCCTCTTTCTCTCTCTCTTGCTGAAACCCTAATTGTGAATTAGGGCTAGTTTTTCTTCCCATCTTTTCTGTGTGATCATCTAGGAATTAGCTAGCACAAAATCTAGTAAAAGCTAATCCAGCCTTGGAGATTCTGGCTAAAGGGTTCGTATGGATCACCATTAGAGACCGAACATTTAAGCGGCTACACGGACCTCTTGCCTCCCTCTACAACAAACAATCCAATTGTTCGTATGTTTTTTCATTCATTGAGGTAACACACTTGAACACCCTTTATAGCTGCATGAGTTTTATCAAGGTTAAAAGTCCTCTAAGGAGTCAAAAAATTTAATTTTCGCCTGCTTTTATCTCTATGATTCTTTACAATGGTACCAAAGCCAACCTTGATAAAAACATGTGACTTGTTTATTTAGTTGTCATATATGTTGAATTATATTTAGTTATATGCAATTCAAGAGTTGTTTAAAAACTAATGTTTTGATAAAAAAAAATTAAAATTTCGAAAAGGTTTCAGGTTTTGAAAATTTTTCATTGGATAATTTTTGTGAAAAAGGATGTTTTTCATCGAATTGATTTTGTCATAAAATAAGATTTTATGTTGTCTAAATTTTCAAAAAAATTGAACAATTTTCTTGCCTAGAAATTTGAGAAAAATTTGTATTTTTTATCGAATTAAATTTTTGGCTTCATGAAGTTGTTAATTTGGTTTCTATGGTTAATTATGAGATAATTAATCAGGCTAGAACTTTGATTTTTAAATGATTATGGGTTTTTTATATGGATTGATATTGCTGAAAATTTTGTAACTAGAACATGTGTTTATATGTTTTTCAATGAACAAATTTTTAGCATAATTCTTTTCAAAAATTCAGCCATGATTTTGATCAAAAATTTTTGTCATTAGATGATGCAAAGTGTTATTTAGAAATCAAATAAAAATTTAAAAATTTGATGAGAAAAGGAATTAAAGTAAAATTGGAAACCAACAAGAATTTCTTAAGAAATAGGATTTCCTAAAAAAATAAAGGTTTCTAATTTTCTTTTAGTAAATTTAATTCTTCTAAATAATTTGGAAACTATAGCTATATTTTATTGTGAATAAAATATAGAATTCCAGATTATTAGAGTTACCAAAAGTTATGTTGCTCAATTCTGGAAAATACAAAAAAAAGGCTGTTGGATATCAGTCGCTAATTGTTAGGCAGGCTATCACTATCTGTTGCTATAACCATTGCGACAGATAGTCTGTCGCTAAAGAAATTTTTTAATTTTTTTAAAAAATTAAAATTATTATTTGATTTTGATTCAACTAATTCTTAAATATCTTGAATTGAAGTATTTTGATATTAAAGACTCGCATATACGATGATATATGATTAAAACTAAATAAATTTTATACTTTTATTTAATAAAATATTACATGAATGCATGATGGATGATTATGGATAAAATTAATGTGATTGTGTATGGTTGATTGTATGGATGGTTTGAATTATTGATATTTTTTAAATAGGGCCTACATGTCCTACCATTTTTCTTGAAATTCTCTGTGTAAATTCTTTTCTCATCTCACACCCCTTGACTGTAACTCAAGATTTCTCTTAAATATTTGTAATGTACTTTATTTAAGCATAGAGAGAGGATGAAGATACAAATGTATAGATTAGAATTTACCATTGTAATATACAATAGAGATAGAGATGGCACCAAATCCATCATGATAGGCATATAAAGGCATATAGGGCATGGAGATGTTTTGTCCCTTAGTTTGACTATCTGGTTTCCTTTGATGTTACCTTGTTTGACTCAGTGAAATGTACCCTACCAAGAACACGTCTTATTATGAGATGATATCTCAGATAACTTGTTCGTCTCAGTGAGGGTTGTATGTTGTAGAGGCAAAGGTTGGGAAACACACAAGATGTGCCTTGTCAAGAATTGACAATTCAACTATCTAGAAGTTACAAATGTTACAATTGGTAATAGGTACCTACTTGTTTTAGTTAATTTGGCTTGTTCGCCTCAGTGAAAATTAAAATAACTAAAATAAGGTTCTAACCCACTAGGAATTGTGTGTCCCCAGATCCATATTTGAAAATTATGAATTCTATTAAAATATTGTGAGCAAAACCAAATATTATTTTTATGTCATTTTTTTTGTTTTGTTTGTGTAAATAGCAATTCTTATTCTATGTTTACTTTGTCGCAGAATGACTACTACTTTAAGTTTATGTGCTAATCTTTTCAAAAAAAAAAAGTTTATAAGCTTTTTTTGATAATTGGAAATTAATTGGTTCCAATTTCTTGGACTAGCAATGCAACTTGAACATTGTTCTCAAGCATGAGCGAACTACCTATGTCCTTGATTTGCCTCTTCTCTTTTTGGATCCATCACCACCTGATGCCCCAATTGATAAAGTTGAATGGTTTAACAAACATCATGTGGACAACGATACAATTATTTGTATCATGCTAGTATCCATGTTTTCTAAGCTATAAAAGTAACATTAACACATGAATGTTTATGACATGATGGTGCACCTACAAGAGTTGTTTGATATACGATCTAGGACCGAGAGATATGAAATCTCTAAAGAACTGTTCAGGTGTAAGATGACTGAACATTAGTGACTGCATACGTGTTAAAGATGATTAGTTATATTGAACAATTAAACCAATTAGGCCTTATTATAGATCATGGGTTAAATGTTGACCTAATGTTGCAGTAACTACCTGATGCATATTCATATGTCGTGTTAATGTATCACATGAACAAATTAGAAAGCACATTACTCAAACTGTTGAATATGCTCAAGAATGCTGAGGTCAACCTTAAGAAGGATAAGGGTCAAGCATCAATGGTTTTTTCGAATTCCTCTAGAGTTAAAACTAGAAGATCTAAGTCTAAATTCAAGAAAAATAAGCAAATAACCAAACCTTCCAAGGGTGTGCTAAGAAGAAAGGACAAGGCAAAGAGCAAATACTTCCATTGTAGCAAAGAGAGACATTGAAAGTGTAACTGTAAGGACTACCTCGACAACTTTAAGGAGAAGAGCTTGATGAAACTTCTACTCAATGTGTGTATGTGATCGAGGTTAATTTATCTATTTCTATTAATTCATGTATATTAGATGCTAGAAGTGATTCTCATATTTGTTTAAATATGTAGGAACTAAAGGGAAGTAAGATGCTAAAAAAGAATGAAGTGATCATACGTGTTGGCAACGTGTCGCACCCCATTTTTCGCGATAAAAAAAAATTAGTTTTTACAAAAGATGTGATTAAAAATAAATGAAAAAGGACCTAAAATGGGACTTTAAAAAAATGCGACAATTTGAGTCCAAAATTTAGTCTAAAAGGGTTTTTAAGAAAAATTAGGAGTCGCCATTTGGTATTGAGTTTTGGTATACCAAGTCACCCAAAAGTACTTTTTTGACAAAAATAAAATAAAATAAAACCTTTTTCGACAATTCCAGATCTTTGAAAAACAAGAGTAAATGGATTCGGAAGTCACGGTTGAAAAAAGGGAAGGCAAAGATTCGATTAACTCAAACCTAAGGCACCCTTTCAACCTAGTCTAAACTAGTTGCGAGATTTAGTCAAAATTTTCTTAATCTAACCCTTAATTTTATCACATTTGGATGTTTCCTACATAGATGCAAATCTAAATTTAAAAATATCGAAGGGACAAAATGTTCATTCAAGTGTTCAATTGATACCAATCGTATTAGTTGCGAAGACCAAAATAATTCCTTGAAGGAGTCACGAGCATGCATGAATGAAATTCAAAGAAAAGCAAAGAAAAGAAAATTATATATTTAGATATAAGTGGCCAAAAAATAGGAATGCAACATAATGGGTGCGGGAGACAAAAATCTCGTGACATAATTTTCTTATACAGGGATCGATAGGGTATTTAAACTAAAGAGTTATAATCACCCATTTCCCATGTTCAAAGAATAATTCTCCTAATATGAACAAGCAAATGAACTAACTTATTTCTACAATTTCTTAAATGACATGATTAACGCATATAGAGGATAAGGGGTAGAGGATAATATAATAGGAAATATCTTGCAAATGAGAAAAATCCTAAAAAATAAAAATATGCATGAAAATGAAATGAATATCACACAAAAGATGAATCTAACGCATGAACAACCTAAGGGTCTAGTATTGGACTAGCCCATTTCTAAAAATCCTTACTAGCGTTGGACTAGCAAGTAATCGGAGGGGGAAACCACAACTAGCGTTGGACTAGTGTGGTGACGTCATGCATTCTTAATACATAGGAAAACAAATAAGACGTAATTTAAACAAATAAACACATAAGAGCACGTAGCACGTAACACATAAGTATAATATCTATATGCAAAAATCCTAAGAAAAGCGGATAAAGCATATAACACATAAGCCACATAAACACGCAAAGACCTATCTATTACAGTGGAGAATCTAACTATAATCTAAAATTGGGAAATAAAGAAAATCCTATCTACCCTATCTATTACAACAGGGGATCTAACTACAATTCTAAAAGGGGAAAATATAATAAAACAAATCTAATTATTCTATCTATTACATTTTTTTTGAGGTATTTAAATGCCTCTCAAATAATTATAAAAATTAACTAAATAAATATAAGAAAATTTGGATGAACAATTAAATCAAATAAATAAAGCATATAAAAATATATAAACACATAGGAACACGTAGGAGTACACAAGAGCACGTAATTGACATTAAATAATAATAGGGGTACCTCCCTTTGGAAGTGGTGACTAAATTGAAGTCAAATTGCCCTATTTATACTCAAAATGAACAAAGGAATTAAGGCACCAATTTAATTGGAAATAATAATAATGATAAAACACTAAATTCACCTTAACATGTCAAACGCAAAGAAATTTAATAATATCTAGAAATTACATGTTAAATATACTCAAAAGTAGCATAATTAGCTATTAAAGAAAAGAAACAATTATAATAAAGAGAGTCAAAATTCACTAGGGACTAAATTGCAAAAATTGAAAACTTTTGGGGTAAAAAATACAATTTTCCAAGGTTTAGGGGCCAAAATTAAAGGCATGATAAAGTTCAGGGACCAAAGTGAAATTAACTTAAGGACCTAAGTGAAAGAAATTTAAAATGTTCTGGGCCACAATAAAACTACCCCAAAGATCAGGGGTTAAAGTGAAAATTTCGGTTTCTGATTGGGGCAAGAAAAAGGCCATCGGGCTTCCTTTTGTTTATTTGGGTCAAAACTACCTAAACCCAGTCGAAAGTCTAAGCCAAAACACACAGGCCAGCCCGTCTTTTATCCCTCAAACCCAACCAAAATAAAGCATGGGTCTGAACTTCTAACCCAACCGAAACCCAAAAGAAATAAACAAAGATCCATTCCCAAAACCCAACCGAAAATAACCACAAGCCCACCTAAAAAAAAAAATTAGCCCAAACCCCTTTTTTTCTCTTCTTTTCTTTCCTTTCTTTTTCCTTCTCTTCTTCCCTTCCGTTTCTTTTTCTTCTTCTTCGGCCAGCTGAAGCTTCTTCAACTGGTGGCCATGGTGGCCGCCGGTGCGCTGCCGCCACAGGACCGCCACCGGCAAAATTTTTCCGGTCACCAAATTTTCTCAAAATACACTTCCCCACTCCATTTTTTCGCGTTGATTCCATTTTCGGAGTTAGTTTTTACAAAAAATGACCCGAAAGTGGCCAAAATGCTACAAAACAGCCCAGTTTTTATTTTTTCAAATCACCATATCTTTCACCAAAAATTATAAAAAATATACTACAACACTCCTTGTGATTTTTACAATCTAACTATGAACTGAAATCAATAAAAACAACAACAAATATGACAAAATTAAAATAAAACAGTCCAAAATGAAGAAAAATTATTCACATGCTTCTAGAGTTCAAACTCCCAAAAATGCTTGAGTAGCCTCACGTTCTCAGGCCTTACACTAACCATAATCATCTATTTTAACAAACACAATGCACAATAATGGGTACTTTAATTCGGGTTTTGATTTAGACATTTTTTCAAACATCCAACATGCATATACAAAAATTATCTCCTTTTCTCTAATCTAGCTCAAGCCATTTCCCAAATGTTTAACAATGCAATAACAACAATGGAAGACAACAAAAGTAGGAGAAAACAAGCAACGAAATGTGAATTTAATATTAAAAACAAAACTAAAAAAAAAAAGATACCTCAAGAATATTGCAGTCACTGGGTTGAGCTTTCCTTTTTGTCCGCCCTTGTCTGATGGGAAAAGAAAGAAAATGCCAAGAGAGCTCTTGTTGTGCAAGTGTGCAACCGAGAGAGAAAAAGTGAGGTTTTTAGGATAGTGGGGTCTTTTTTTTTTGTTCTCCTCTTTCTTCTGTGTGTGTGAGAGCCGAGGGATTTTATTGGGGGAGTTGGTTTCTTTTTTTGTCAAAATGATGGTCTTCCTACCTAATGAAAAGAAAGAAGCCTGGCCATTGAGTGTGAAATAGGTTAAGTGCATTTGGTGGGCAAAATGATTATGATGATTTTTTTTATTTATTTTCTCTTTCTCCATTTTTCTTGTTTTTGTGTTTTGTTTTGTTTTTCTTAAAATAAACCTGCGAAAAATGAGAAAAATACACATCAAAATGTAAGAAAATAAATAACCCATTAAATGGAAAAAATTCATGAACATATTAAAAATTGACAAAAATTTGGTGTCTACACAACGGAACAAGAGTTGCGGCTTCAATTGTAGGAACATATCATTTATTTTTACCTAGTGGACTTGCTCTAGAATTAAATAATTGTTATTATATTCCTATTTTAACTGCAAACATTATTTCAATTTCATGTTGAGACATGGAAAATTTTTTCATTAGCAGTAAGAATAATATTGTTCTTTTTTGAATAATAAAATTTTCTATGGGAATGCTCCTATGGAAAACAGTTTATATATTCTAAATATGACAAGTTCAATCCCCAATGTTAACACTAAAAAGCAAAAATTAGATGATGTCAAACAATCATTCCTTTGGCATTGTAGATTACATCATATAAATGAGAAATGCATATTCAAATTAAACCAAAGTGGTTATTTGGACTCATTTGATTATGAATCATTTGAAACTTGTGAATCTTATTTACATAAAAAATGGCCAAATCTCCCTTCATGGGTAAGGGTGAAAAGGCAAGCGAATTGTTAGGACTAATATGTAGTGATGTATATGGTCCTATGATGGTTTATACCAAAGGAGATTTTCGTATTTTATTACTTTTACTGATAACTACTCAAGATTTGGATTTGCATACTGAATGAAGTACAAATCCGAATCATTTGAGAAATTTAAGGAGTTTAAGAATGAAGTAAAAAAATAGCCTAGTAAAAGTCTCATTTAAAGAACACCTCTGAGAATGTCACAAATGAATGGAGTGTTTGAGAGGAGAAATCACACCTTATTAGATATGGTATGATCTATGATGAGTCATGCAGGTCTGTCAAAAATGTTTTGGAGACATGCTTTACAAACTGTCTCCTATAATTTAAATCAAGTATCAACAAATTCTGTTCTTTCTACGTCATATGAAAAGTGGAAAGGTAGAAAATCAAATCTTTCACATATGAAGATTTGGGGTTGTCCAACTTATGTGATGCAGAACATGTCAGATAAGTTATAACATAAATCTGATAAATGTTTATTTGTGGGGTATCCTAAGAAAACTAGAAGATACTATTTCTATCACCCCACTGAGCAAAAAGAGTTTATTGCTTGGACTACTAATTTTCTAAAAAAAAGTCTATTTTATAAGAAGGTAATGGGAGCAAGATAGATTTTGAAAAAGTTCAAGATGTGCAAGTAGTGATGAACAGTTCATGAAAATAGAGCAAGCTACTAATGATGATGAGGTGCAGCAAGAAGCTCCAAACATATAAGGTTTTCGTAGGTCTAGTAGAGTAAGTCATGCACCTAAAAGGTATGACGACATATTCATTTTAGAAGAAGATAATACTCCAACAACTTATATAGATGTTCTAAAGAGTAAGGACTTCAAGACAGGACTTGAAACCATGAAATCTGAAATAAATTCCATGTATGACAATAAATTTTGGACTTTAGTTGATCTACCTTAAGGGATAAAAGCCATAGGATGTAAAGAGGTCTTTAAGAAAAATACAGACATTGATGGTAAGGTGGTTATCTATAAAGTTAGATTGGTGGTTAAAGATTCAATAAAAAAAAAGGTGTTGACTTTGAGGAAACCTTTTCGTCCATAGCCATGCTTAAATCCATTCGGATTTTGCTTGCCATAACTACACACTTTGATTATGAAATCTGTCAAATGGATGTTAAAACTGCTTTCCTTAATGGAATTCTTCAAGAGAAAGTGTACATGACACAATTTAAAAGCTTTACATCCAATGATGCTAGTAAAGTATACAAACTACAAAGATCTATTTATAGTTTTAAACAAACATTTAGGAGTTGGAACCTTTATTTTCTTGAGGTAATCAAAGGGTTTGGTTTCTCACAAAATCAAGCTGAACCTTGTGTATACAAGAAGGTTAGTGGGAGTTCAGTATGTTTCCTTATGTTATATTGGATGACATATTAATAATGGAAAACAGTATACCTATGCTTCTAACTGTAAAGATATGGTTGTCAAAGAATTTCTTCATGAAAGATCTTGGAGAGGCAATCTACATTCTGAGAATGAGGATTTATAGAGATAGGTCAAAAAGATTGCTTGGCTTTTCATAGTCCATATACATAGATAAGACGATAAAGAGGTTTAGCATGGAGAATTCTAAGAAAGGATTATTAGCAATGTCTCATGGCATGTATTTTTCTAGGGATATGTGCTCTAAAATGAAAAATGAAAAGACACGCATGAATAGAACATCCTTTGCTCTGGCAATAGGTTCTATCATGTATTTTGTGATGTGTACTAGATCTGATGTCTATGTTTTAAGTGTTACAAGCAAATACGAAATAAATCCCGGTGATAGACATTGGATGGCCATGAAGAATATTCTCAAGTACTTAAGAAGAACTAAGGATATAATCTTGTTTTATGAAGGAGGCAATTTAAAAGTGAAGGAATACATTGATGCCAATTTTCAATCTAATAAAGATAATAGCAAATCTCAGTTTGGATACATGTTTACTCTAAATAAAGCTGTAGT
Organism: Coffea humblotiana; assembly: GCA_023065735.1. Taxonomy (NCBI): domain Eukaryota; kingdom Viridiplantae; phylum Streptophyta; class Magnoliopsida; order Gentianales; family Rubiaceae; genus Coffea; species Coffea humblotiana. The sequence goes on from CM041216.1 coordinate 21,899,593, forward strand.
GACTTGAAACAGTTTCAAGCAAGAGATTACAGTAGATTTTATAACTGAAATTGAATACATGGTAGCAGTTGAGGCAGTTAAAGAGGCTGTTTGGATGAAGAAGTTCATCATTGAATTTGGAGTGGTTCCATCCATTAAAGATTCAATACTTTTATATTGTAACAATAATGGAGTTATTACTCAAGAAAAGGAATCAAGGTGTCATCAACAGTCAAAGTAGGTTTTAAGACGTTTTCACCTGATTAGAGAAATCATTGGTATAGGAGATATAAAGATAGAACGAGTCCCCATAGATAGGAATATAGCAGATCTATTAACTAAATCATTGTCTCAAAAATAACATGATAGTCACGTGAGCTCATATGGCCTTAGACATATAAGTGATTAGTTTTAGTGTAAGTGGGAGATTGAAAGTATGTATGTCCTAAAGACAATCACTTTTAGGAATTTTATATGTATTTGAACTATTTGTGCATTAATAAATGATATTTTTATCATATTGATTACTTGTATATATTTATATTTGTACGATAAAGTCCCTAGGAGATTGAAAGTATGTATGTCCTAATGACAATCACTTTTAATAAATGATATTTTTATCATATTAATTGCTTGTATATATTTATACTTGTACGATAAAAGTCCCTAGGAAATTGAAAGTATGTATGTCCTAAAGACAATCACTTTTAGGAATTTTGTATGTATTTGAACTATTTATGCATTAATAAATGATATTTTTATCATATTAATTCCTTGTATATATTTATACTTGTATGATAAAGTCCCTAGGATAAACTTAATCAATAAAATTATAAGTGTTATAATGGTGAGGTTCATTTGATTAACTACAAAGTTTATTCTTAAATATTTCTAGTTAAGTATTAATAAGAATAGGACATAGTCAATACAATTAAACTAACATATATTATACTGCTTCCATTAGGAAAGTAGTAGATCTCATCTACTATGGTGTGTGAGACACTTAAAATAGTATCTGGATACTTGACAATATCAAGTTTACTTGATTGATCCCCATAAAGATTTCTTTTGTGCCAAAAGAATTAATCTTTAACTGATGTTTTATGTAAGTGATTCTTGGATTTGAGGTTATCATGGTACCTTGAGCATGGATAACTATACTTTATTTGTTATATGATTGTTCCCGTAAAAGGGAATGCTCACACCATTAGCATATGGGTATATACTTAAAGTGTGAAAAGATGGTGAATAATCTTTAACAATTTACCACCTTTTATATAAGAGGAGTGATTTCATTAATGGCTACTTGTAAAAATATAACTCGAAATCTTAGTAATAAGTGAATGAGTCTAAGAAAGGTGTTTCTAAATACTTGTTCTTTTGGGTGTTATATTTTGGTATAAGAAAAGAACATTAATTATATAATGAAATTGGCACGATTCATTCCATGATTAAAGCAAGATAAGTGTGGTAAAAGAATACTAATTACATGGTAAACATTCATTGAAAGGTGATGCCATCCACTTAACTTTTCTCATTACTTGGATGGTCATGATGCATTGTTAGATGCCAATCTTGATCTATAAAAATGAGTTGGTTGATTAGTTGAATCAATGATAAATTAAAAGTTTAATTTATTTAGTTCTTGTTAATTAAGAACTATAACTCGTTCTTATTGCCAACGTATTTGAGAACGTAATGGGTCATACACGTTAAGAATTCCCTTAGCTAGATTAATTGAATTTCAAGTAAGAACCTGAAAGATAAGTTTTATAACTTATAGTTTAATTTGTGAGACAAATTAAACTTGAGGGACTAATGTTAAAATTATGGTTGAATCTTCCAATACAAGGAGTTGTATTGGGGTAAGGAAACCAATTCTTTAGGAGACTAGTTTCAGATTTTCGCTATATGTATCTATACCCTCTTAAGCTTTTGCTGGCAAGACAATTGGCACCCTATTTTAGATGAAATTTTTGCTGAAAATTCAAGAGAAAAATAGGTCTTAATTTCTGCATAAAAGAAAAAGGAAAAATCAGTCCTCTTTCTTTCTCTCTCTCCCCGAAACCTTAATTGTGAATTAGGGTAAGTTTTTCACTGCATTTTTTTCGTGTGTGATCGTCTATGAATTAGCTAGCACTAAATCTAGCAAAAGCTAATTCGACCTTGGAGGTTCTAGCTAAAGGGTTCGTGTAGATCACCATTAGAGGCCGAGCATTTGAGCGGTTACATGGATTTCTCGCCTCCCTCTACAACAAACGCTCCAATTATTCGTGTGTTTCCTTATTGATTGAGGTAAGACATTTGAACACCCTTTATAATTGCATGTGTTTTATTAAGGTTAAAGGTCTTTTGAGGAATAAAAAATTTTAACTTTTTACTGCTTTTATCTATGTGATTCCTGACAAGTTCCACACTGATGTGTCCTACAAAAAGGTTTGGTATGCCCTACGCCATGCCTTTAATACTGTGTATGGCGAGTGGCCTGCCTTAATAGCTCGGCTCCCAATATATATGCAGGAATTAGTGACGGCAAATCTGGGCACAACTGTCATGTAGGAACATCATCCATAGAGCACTATTGGCTGCACAATGTTTCATTACGTGCTCTGGCTGTTTGGCCCTTTAATCGAGGCATTTTCACATCTTAAGCCAATTGTATGTGTTGGCAAGATGTTCACGAAGATCCGTACAAGGCAAAATTGCTAGTTGCCATCGGGTTTAATGGTTGTGACTACCAGCTTCCTCTAATTTTTGCACTGGTGGATGAGGAAACGAACCAAAGTTGGTTGTGGTTCATGTGCTAGTTCCAGCATCATCTATGCTACGCTATTTCGGACCGATGCAAGGGAATACATGCAATGTGTACCTTGTCGAAGTGGAAGAAACCCGTTGCCATCCACCAATACTATTTGGCCCACGTGAAGTTTAGAAACCAGAGATATGCAAGTGAGTTGACAGTGACTAGATAATTCGTATATTTAGGATTCCATAACTTAACCTTGTGGCCTATCTGTTTAGGTTAGATTTAAGAATCTTATATGGGATGCTAGTTTCACCAACCAAGCAAAGAAATATGAAGCATTCATGAAACAGATCAGGATGTTGAATTAAAAGGCATACAACTGGTTGAATAGCATAATTTTTAGGAAAAAAATTTGTGCAGCTGTAGTTCATTCTAAAAAGAAATTTTTAAAAATTATGTTTAAAAAAGCGTCTGTTGTCGCACAATCTTGTGCGGCGACGAACACATATTCTTTAAAAAATTGTGTTTCAATAATTTTGTTTAAAAAATTTTCTCTTAGAGAAAATCGTGTCTATTACCACATAAACTTGTGCGCTAATAGACACATTCTAAAAAAAAGTCTAAAAAAATTGAAAAAAATAAAGTGTGTCAAACACCAAGTTTGATACTTGAAAAAAAAATCAAAAACAAAAGGGTCACTGCATTTGCCTCTTTCGATGACGTTAATGTTAGAAATACATCTCAAATACTCCCCATTTTTTAGACGAATTTATTTTTGCGGATTAGTTTAAGAAATTTGCCCTAGAAAAGAGTAGAATAAATTTGGGAAGAAAAAGAAGAATTCTAAATTTAATTTGTTTTTGTACATTTAATTCACTCCAATTAATTTTTACAACATGCATTAAAAAAAGAAGGTCATTTTCTATCAAGTTTATTTTTATGGCTTGACTAACATATTTGATATATTAGACACTCGTTAAGAGAGATGTTTTTGAAATAATGTATATTTACATGATAAATTAAGTATGATTCGAGTGTCTTAACAAGTACCAATTGAACGCGAGTTAAAAAATTTCTTATAATTAAGGTAAGTTGTCCTTAGGAATCTATACGTGGGCTTAAAATATTTAAGTTAGTCAACATACGTAATTTGGGGACAACAGTTGGATTGTAATATTTGATTAGAGCTTGCATTTTGGCAACATGATGTACGTATGATTCTTATGAGTTGTGATATATAGCCAAGTCACAAATTTGTCACTCTTCAATCACTAGTCTTGTCTAGCTTGCTAGATATAGTTAACTGGGTGAACACGTTTTGGCATTATAATGCAGGTTTTTTTTGAGGTACATTATAATGCAGTTTGATTCTTACGGTGATGATATATACATATCCCCGCGTCACAAATTTGCCATTCTCTAATAATCTGTGGTCTTTCTTGCTATGGTTGATTGGAATCATCTAGATCCCCACATGCTGAATAAAAGTGACATAGAGAAATTCATCCATTTGCTTATTTTGGAATTGAAAATATGCAAAAGAATAACTATCAGGATCGAAATTAAGGGTGAGTATGAGTAGGGCATGAAAAATTTTTATTATAAACTCATACTATAGTACTACATCTAGGGGTGTATATTTAAAAAAAATAAGAAACCAAGAAAGCTGCATCGATCCAAACCAAAAAGTAGGATAACTAGGTCAAAATCTAAGAATGGTTCAAGTTTTGAAATAGACAGTTACCCTGAGGTACATGCATACATGTATGATTGGCTCGAATTATGTTGAAATATTTTTAGAAAATATTTTGGGATATTTAAGAGTAGAAAAGTTTCTGGAATATATTTTGAGATATTTTTTAAAATTTTTAAAAAATTTAAACTAATTTTTAGATTACCTTTTAGAGTACTTTTTAAAAATTTTTATTGTATTTGAAAAACTAGTTTTTGAAAAACACCCTAAAAACAGGAAGGATTCAAACAGAGCCGTAGGTAACAACAACTACACGAGAAGGTTAAGGGTATATATATCCTAATTAACAGCGTTTGTATGTTCATTGGTCCTGTTCTATGCAATATTCTAGGATTTAATATATTTATCTTATGATTATTAAATAATTCTTCATCTCTATTAATATCAATTATTTATTCTAATGTTCTTTCTGAATTATTAGAAGTTCCTCTACCTAACATCCTTCCCAAAAATGATTTTGTTCATTTACAGGACGATCCCTAATAGTTCTACTTGTGCCAGGGAACCTATTTACTGTTTGTGTGGTAGTCATTTGGTTAGACCAAAACTATATGCTCCCGTTCTTTTTCTTACCTTTAAATCCACAGGCTATTCACTAATTTTTATATTTTGAATCTTATGTATAATTTCTTCTAAATTTTTACTGTAATCTTAATCTATTGGCTTTTTAACTTCTCTTAGACTTTTTATTTCTTCTTCTAGCTTATCAATCCTCTAATGTAACAATACTAACAATCCTATTATTGTATTATTTTGTTTAGGATATACTTATTTTCACTATTAATTCCTAGATATTTAGTAAATCCTTCAAGATCTTGGTGATAATTTTGTGAATATCGATATGCTTCGTTATAATATTTGTTTCCTTCTAATTCATTAACCAAGAAACCAGAACCCCCAAAATGGAAACAGACTTAAATATATATATATATATATATATATATATATATATATATGTATATATATATGTATGTATGTATGTATAATGTATGTATAGAATATATATATTGCAAAAAGATGTATGTTTAGTTTAAATGTACAAAAACTTTTTGAAACAGTTGCATCGATAATAGTCCTTGCACTACTTCTGATTGACTCGAGTAAATAATATCCAAAGCTATGCTTGTAACCACTTAGCCAACTTTGGAAATTAAGTGGTTCATTGTAGACTTGTAGTTAATTTGACAACTTAAGCTTAAGTTTTTTTACAAAACGATATTGCTTCCCCCTTTGCTTGACTCGTACTCTATGTTTCTTTGCCTATTTCAATACAAAAAATTCTCTGCCTCTACCCAAATATTGCTCGAGTTCAATGGTTAATTCTTTAGATGTTTACGTCCAAGCTTGGCCCATTAAAAACTCACAAATCTCGGGCTCACAGTCGGCTGTTTTAATTGATCAATCTCCAAAACAAGTTCTAGCTAGTCCAAGCTCACTTATTCCTCTTAATTTTTTTCATATTCAATCAATTGATTGATTAACCAAGTGGACTCTCATAATTTTACATGACATAATTATATAAGCTTCTACCATGATGCAATCTTTAATAGTGACAGATAAGGTACCCTAATCAAATAAAAATAGCTAAAATTTTATTATAGTTAAAGAAAATAAATTGAATAAAAAAATCTCATGCAACTTGTAATTAGAAAAGGAAATAGTAATTCTTATATGTAATACCATAAATTGGTTTTCATATGCAAAGTTTGAAGAAAAAAAAAGGGATAGGTAGATTCAATATTTATAAGAAATGTGCAAGTTTTAAAATTTTGTAAACGGTGAATGGGTTACTACTCTTTAATGTGGTTGCATTTGGATTGATGGATTTTACAAAGGATTTGAAATTCTCTTAAAACCTTCTAATTATTTCAATTATTTAGGAGGTATTTCAATTTGTAAATTACAAATTATTACAATGTTTTAAAATATATTTTAATAATTAGTGAATTATAGATTTAAATGCCTCTGAAATAATCCAAACAACTAAGAGTGATTTGGATATATTTCAATTCCTTCATCAAATTTCTCAATCCAAAAGAAGAATTTAAAAGAATTTAAATTCCTTCATAAATTTAAAAGAATTTATGTTGCAAGCAAAATCACGAAATCACCTTTATGTGCATATATTAACAGTCTTACATGCACAAATTTTTTTGGGGGGACAAGTGGGATGTTTTGAATCCAAGATCTCCTAGTTATAATTCCTCCCAATTTACCATCCAATCCAACCTTCGCCTCTTACATGCACACTTGAGTGTACATATGTGCACATATATAAATTAAAATATGCACATTTGAATGTACACATTTATTTATCAAAGTGCACATTTCTATTCAATAAAGTGCATATTATTATGAGAGTAATTTGATTACTTTAAATTTATTAATTATTTTAATTCATGAATAGTACCCATATCTGTTCACAAAATTTTCAATATGTAGATCCTTGTTATCAACTTTGAGTCTTCCAATTCTCTTTGTCCAAATTTCTTCATTTTTAGGTCATAATGATTTGGTGGAAACAAGTGATTTGGAATGATGAATGCTTTGATTATGTACTTTGTGGTGGACTTCTAGAGCGTTAGATTATTTGTTCTAGTATATATTGCTTACTGTGGATACTACCGTAAAAACCTCTATAAAGTAGTACTTGACAAATTAATAACTTCTAGGAAATAATAAAATTCACAATCTCGACTTGAGCTAACGTGCTAAATTAATAATTTTGATAAAATAATAAGACAATAATTTTTTTGAAAATCTTACATAACCCTATGGTCCCAATCATTTTATAAATTAATAATTCACTAAAATTACATATCATATTTTCCTAATATATGAGTCGATTGTTGTTTATTTTTTCAGAAACCCATTACTGTAATTGTTTTTTGGTCCATATGATATATTCTTTACTATACTCATATAATACTTTACATGTTTGATTTTTCATGATTGATTTATGAACGCCTTTTAAATGGGAAGTTATAGTTTAACAATGAGATAGATAAGAAGAATTTGTAGTTGTTTATTATAAAAAGACTTCCTTGTCATTTATATAAATAATATATTAATCTGATTCATTGTATGTATTTAATAAAGCTTAAATGCAAAATGCACCTGTGAACTATACTTGGTTAGTGACTTGCCCCCTAAACTATCAATTGTAACGATTTGTACTTCAAATAAGGTGATGTGATGAATTTGTTCTAATTAAATGAGCAACTACCCAAATTGCACACATCACTCCTTCCCTGCTCCTCTAAACCCACTGGTAACCTTCCTCCTCCTCCTTTTGCAAACCATCCTACCAAATTGTTATCCATTCCATCCTCTATATTAAACTCTCTAACATGAATTATTCTTCACCTTTTCCACCCAAATTAACCTCTTCAAGCCCTTGATATTACAAACCTATCATCACCTTCCTCCCTTGAGTGCCTTCCCTTTGAATCTTCATCATTTATCAAGTTCCAAAATCACAACCCACTTCAAAATTACCAACCTTCATTGCTACTAGCCAATCTCCCGACACTTTTTGATTCAAGAGGCCCAAATCCCATCATTGCTCATCCTTTTAATTTTTATTATTGTCTATGTTGGGTGTTTTTATTTTTATTTGCTGCATATTGAAGTTTGACTTAGTGTGGGATTGGTTCTACATATGATAAGATTGTGTTATGGGTTTTGCTATTTTAATGTTTGGCGTGGATTTATGAGGTGTACCTTCAATTTTTTGCATAGGTTACTCATGGGTTTCTAGCCTTGATGCAAAGTTTTGATTTTGCTCTAGTTTTATTTAATCTACTCTTGACTTTTTCTTCTTCTATTATGGTGGTTCAATGGTAGGTATTTTGGTGCAGCAATATTGGCAAGAGGTGTAAGATTGTTCATGGTTGAAATAACAAAAAAAGGACAAAAAATAAGAAGAAATGGATTAATGAAATGGGTATTTTAGGTAACACATTATTTGTGGGGTTATTGTTTTCCTTTCAATAAAAAATTACTTGTCACATTCATTTAATTGGAGCAATATGCTGAAAATTCATAGTATAAGATAGTAAAGTGCTAAAATTGATAGTGGAGGGGACAAGTTGCTAATTGAACATAGTTCGAGGGCACGGGAGGTGTATATATAGGTTATTAATTTATAGAGATTTCAAAGTTTTTAATTTATAGTGATTTTACTATATACTTAAATTATCTGCTAGGGCAAAATTTAGTGACCAATGGAGCGCTTTTAGAAAACCTCTTTGCACGTAGTTAGAGGGTTCAAATCTTAGACTTAGTAGTTGACAATGGGCATGATATCAGCAATCAAGTTAAAATATTATTGAGGAAATAGTTATTTGGACTTCTTATACGTCACAATGCTAATTTATTTGTAAGTCTAATTTCTATATCTTTTTATTTTTTTTGACAAGTACAGTAGGGTTATGTGACATTGTGTATCTAATATACCGCCTTTTTTTTTTTTTTTGTAAGTATATGATTCATTAGAATTATGATTAAATACTAATTTTGTTGCATCAGTGTAAATGGGTCAGTCAAAGTGCAAATAGAGAACCATTGACAGGCCCATGTACACCCCTACCTATCACTACCGTATAAAAAATCATTTTCTAGCTTCTTGAGCAGTCCAACTAATTCTCTTCCTTAAAATGACAGTATGAATGTATCATGCAAGCCATCAACGGTTACATGAGAAAGCATCCCACAAAACAACTTTAGCAGGGCAAGAACTACTAAGCTACTGCATATTTTCAGAACGGATAATTATTGGCAGAGTCTCACGGCGAAGAACAGCTTCATTCGACTTTCTATTTCTTTCTGCTGCATTTTACTTTGTCCTTTTTTTTTTCTAGTTGCAAACAGGAGAGTTTTTTGAATTTAGGATTTCTGAAACAAAACTTGATATATATCTCAACAATGAAAAGCATTTCAGAAGGTCTAGTAATGCTTGAGGAAGCCACTGTGGTTCTCAATACGTCTGAATAATGCCTATGATGTGGAGAGAGATGAAATGAAACATACACCACACATCTTCAATAGGAATGGTTCATCAGTATTGTTAAAGGTGGAACAACATGAATGCAATTTAAGATGAATACAAAATATATGAGATTATGGCTTGATTCTCATTGGTAATGATCATATCGTCTTTCCTTCAGCTGACTATTGATTAATTAGTGCTGAAATTTTCTCTATTTAAACATGAAAAACCATTTGTAGTCCTGCAGAACTTATTAGCAGGGAAAAAACAAACGACCAAAAGAATTGCTTTCAAGGACAAGCAGGAGAATAACAAGAATAAAGGAGAAAAGGTCGTGACCCTAAAATTCGATTTTATAAACAAAACCATAAATAAGATAATATGCACAAACAGAAATTTCCAGTTGCTCCACAGACAATTTACAATTGTAAATATCACTATATACGCCAGAATTAAAGACAAGATGTCAATCAACGTTTCAACCATCTCTTTCTCCACTTTTCAGTCCCTCATTTTCTTCTTTTCTAGGACTTCTTCCATGGAGCAACACGCCCATAGTTCGGCTACTTGAACATCACCAGGAATTGGTGGCATTTGTCACCCCAATAGTGATAGCTATTAATGCTAGTATCGACTGTGAGATTTGGAAAAAAAAAAAAAAAACACTTCGTGAGATATGGTTATTGCCTGGCCTTTCAAAAACTATGTGTTTTAAGAAAATTATGGTATGTTTTAAGACAACAAATTAATATGTAAATTCAGAGAAATAAATACTCTGATAAGATTGTAACAAGACTTGAGATGCAGAGAACATGAGAAGTTCAAAGATAAAACTTGAGACATTTCCAAGAAGACATGGCCCAAATGCATAGCTGATTTGTTAACCAAACAACTGACCTTCACACTCATCCTTACGATCCTCATTTCTATGATTCTAATAATTTTCACTTACTTGTAGGGAACAACATTCGATGTCATATAAATGTAACTCCAATAATACAAACCCTGGCCCTACTATGACTGAGATTTCATCATGTCTCAATGCAATAAAAAGTCGACACACAAATAAATCATATCAAAAGCTCCAGCAGAAAGAGAAGCACCAAAGAGTGTCATGCATTAGTAAGGACAAATAAGACAAAAGTCCAGTCATCTGCAAAACAATCGAACACCAACAAAAAAAAAAAAAAAAAAGATGATAGGTTCCCCCCCCCCCCCCCTTTTTGGGTAACGGATGCTAAAAGTACACAATTGTTTAGTCAATTTAGAAAACCTATTCAACCTTCTACTCTTACATGCAGAACAATTAAGATTCTACCCATAAGTTTAGCTAATACAAAGAAAAAATGCAAATTTAAATCCATATTCTTAAAGACCATGACAATGTTAGCTTGCTTGGACTATTGTTGTTTAGTATTAGTGGCTCTGAAGGACTAACATATTCGGTAACCAGACAAAATTACACATATAGCATTATATAAATGTAACATAATTACAACGAACTTGAAGATACAAATAAACACTATTTCAGTGGAGGACAAATTGGTACCAAAAAAGAAATCAATCTTAAGAGAAAAAAAACTTACAGCCAATGTGCAAGCGATTAATCCAGGTTTTTCTCTGTAATCTAATCGAACACACAACAAAAGAAAAGCTCCAATGTACCAGGGAATGGCACCAAAGAAAAAGCCAAAAATGAACCTGGGAAGAAGACATGAAAGCAGAATGAGACAAACAGTTGACTAGAAACTTAGCAATACCAATTACTTCAACCAAATACCACTGATGCTACAGTACAATTAAAAACTTAGTAGCACATTAATCTTTTGTCACGACTCAATGATGGAAATCTAGCTTGGATTTAATGATATCCCATGTCCTAAGGTTCGAAAAACTGCCTATATCTGTTGGCCTAACAGTAGGTAAACAAGAATCCCAAAAAATAGTTTTCGTAAAAATTCAGTACAAAAGCAGTATGCAGAATATATGCAATGAATAACATCTTTTAAATGATTATATACCTGCATAACCCAATAGATTTTTTACGTAGATAAAAAACACAAGAACCTACCCAGAAAGCATTTTATCTCTCATATTTCCTGGTGTGCTTTTAACATTCTTTTTGTTGATTACCATTCTCTTCCAGATAAAACAGGATATAGGGGAAAACTCTTATGCATAGATTTATTTTAGCAATAGATGTTGTCTTTCTTCTTTGATGTTATTTCATGCAGTACATTTCAAGTGTCCATGTCTAAAAACAAAAAGTTTATCCTTCTATCCCCATAACAAGCTAATCCAGTAACTATGCACATTAATTCATTTTCTAAAGGTCTTTCAAGTACATACTTTTTCTAAACGGTGTTAACTGAACATTCTGTGACCAAAATATTAGTTAAGGGGCACGGCTTTAGCAGGGCTTCATTCAGAAAGTTAAAGTACACTTCAAATGCCACTGTCATCTTCTAATACTACTTTGAAAGTTCAAAGCTCGTTTTTCAAAACAAGGAACAAGATATGCCATGAATATGAGGTTGTAATGCAACTATGGTCTTTTTCAGCACTCAAAAACTTGATTTATGTTCGCTGATCTGGACAAGACATTTCACATTAAAATGGTGTCAGTCATATTTCCAATTCACGATAACTCGTGTTGTCGTTGATGTGACTGACTCAAAATCTTTTACCTAGGAATAAATGGAATACCATCAAAGTGGTCCTCATAAAAATTAGAGAAAGGGGATGGACTAAAGCCTAAGCTAAGTTATTGTGTGTAAAAAAGATGCTTCTAGTTTTAAAAGATCACTTCTGGAGAAAACCTACATCAGTAAATCAATTCTTATAATAGGCATCTTTAAATGCTTGAAAAGCTCCATAATTTATATCTCGGTTTGCAGAATGTCTACTAATTGAAAATTTTTAACAATAAAAAACACAAAAGTCCTTTTCTAGATATTTAGACCAACCCTTAGGATAGACTACTTAATCATGCAGGACAAATTACCACAAGATGCAAGCCCACAGCTAACCAACCAATATTCAGACTTTCTAAAAGTACTGGGTTTGATGATACACCATTAGTGAACAGACAGTGGATCTGGACTCAGAATCGAAGCATGTGAATTTAGCGTTCCCTATGCTGCTAAAGCTAAATAAGGATATTCTAGAATTTCAAAGCATACCCCCATTACAATATCTATAAAAGTATACGCTGTCCTCAAAGAATCAGCAACACACATATGGAGGTAAACAAAGAGTCAAAATTGAAACTTACAAGAACCATCCAATTCCAATACCACAGCAAGGCAGCCGATGCTCTCTTATAGGCCTCCCTTCGACAACAGCATAACCTATACAAAACAAAATATTAAAACAACAACAAAAGATACAGACTTTAATATCCAAAGAAATTGCTAAAACGCCAACCAAAGAACTAATCAATTAATCTTTCACTTCTACAATGTTTTTTCATGATGGAAAAAATTGAATATATGAAATGATCCAAAGATCACAGGCTTAATTGGAAGAATTGACAAAAAAACCCTAATACATAAAGAAATAGGTAAAATTTGCGAGCTTAATCGTATATTAAGAATACCGGGAACGACGCCTTGGTAAGTATGATGATAACAATAAGGAGGAGAAATGGTGGTGCCAGGGGGAGGTATGGGTTGAGGGAAACCGAAGACCGGCTGAGACGGCGGAGGCGGAGGAGAAGAAAACGGTTGTTGAGAAGTGTTGACTCCTTGGAAAGTACCATAATGATATTGGCGATCAAAAACCTGCTCGTCGTCTCTCCTGGCGGAGGTGGAGATGGTGATCGAGACAGCTTCGTCCTTCTCTCCTCCTCTGCTCATTTTCGCGATTGAGGATACAGAAGCAACGACGTTTCCGCTTGGTGGCGTTGATGTCGACGGCGATTGGGAGATTCTAGAATGGCCTGGGTTGGCCATGTTTTGTTTCTAAATTTGGGCGGCTTGTACCGTGATTTGGCTTAGCTGTTAAGGTTGTCCGTAGAACGAATAATTGAATAAATGCTTCGTTAAACATATAAAACTCAAAAACAAAAAATTCGCCTTTTGTTTGTTAGTTTCACTTGGCATCTTTTACTATATTCAAATTCTCTATAAAATTATTTTCTTTTTGTCTCTCTAGTTTAAAATTACTCCTTTACTCTACTTTAGTATCCAGAATATAAAATTTGCCCCATGACAGATTTTATTTTTTAGAAACTCCCATTCTAAAGTTTAGTAACTAAGGTGAGGTGAGAATTTGAGTATAATTGAAGATGTAAAGTAGCGGCTAACGCCATTTCACATTCGATCGGGATGCAAAGCCAACCCTCATTTGCTCATTGACTCGCTTTTAAAGTTCTTTTCAACTTTTTTTTCGTAGTACGTGTTTGCTATCGGTTTCTCTCATCAATATTTAGGTTTAGACGAAAATTGCTGTTCGATTGGGCTACATTCTCAAATAACTTGACTCGTCAACAGCTTTTCGTGGTGTGAAATAATCCAGAAACAACAAGACCTTTTTCTTTTTCTAAAGAAACAAAAAGAAAAGGGATTTTTTTCTATTTTTTCTTTATTTTTAAGAGAAAGGGACAGTTAGAATGATAGTAGGCCAATAAGTACACAATGATTTTTTTCTTCAAAATGTTATGTGTTTAATAATGAAATTAAGACATATATACAACTATGAAAAATGATTAAAAAATTCTCATTGAAATTGTTTTTCCATTTTATCAACGAATATGTACCAAATTATTTCCCAAGCAATGAATTCCTACCCAGCATACATGATACAAATCCTCAAATGCTTTTCCATAAATTAAATTTTGAAATCATTCAGTCGATTAATGATTTACAATTCATGTGCAATTTTGTACACTTAACATAATAAGAAAAAATTTTGAGAAGGACTTACATTTAAGGGGTGTAGTTGCAATTATTCAAAATCTTAATCTTTACAATAAAGTCCTCAGAGACCTTCTTATACCCACAGGATACCGCACAAATCAGTTTCGCAAATAAACCACAGAAGCACGCTGCTGGGTCAGTTTCTATCTTTTGCACACGCACACAATAATCTGGGAGGGGAAGAAATGGGCGAGGACGGAGGAGAGGCGAAAGCCGCTGCGGGGGCGGGGGCGAAGAGGGTGGTGGTAGAATCACTAGGATGGTTGACGGAATCCTCAATTATGCCCAAAAAGCACAGGGCAATTGAGGGCGTTGGAGCGTCGTCGATATTGGAGCTCAAAGCTCAACTTTACAAGTCTCAGGAGGAATCCAAGAGGGACCGCCTCTCAAGGGACCCCATATATACTTCCGACCACCACCATCTCGAAGTCCACCGTGCTAAGAAGAAGATCACCGCAGACGATCCTTTTTCCCACAGAAACTCCGGTGTCGAAGCTCGCGCTGCCAAGTAAGAGAAAATCAACACTATCACTTTCTTTTATTAGGGTTTGTGGATTTTTAATAGTTTTGGGGTATTTGAGTTTGAGAGGTGTAATTGGTTAATTTGGAATGGAGGATTTTTATAACTCTTTTGTCTCATCAAGGAACTTGATTAACTCTTTGTATTAATTAGGAGTTTTGTAGGGTTTAAGAACTTGAAACAGTATCTCCGCCCATGATTTGATAGCTATTCTATCTATTGAATGAAAGGGGATTTTTTGGTCTAAGTTGGGGGCTACTTATGTTATGAATTGGAGATATGCAATTTAACGGTGCAATTCTTTGACATAGTTTGATATATACACAAAGGAAGGGAATTTGGAGCTTGGATATGAGAATCTAAGGCTTGGTAATTATAAGAAGATATTGTTTCTTTATTTATGTTGGATAAGCTTATGACAATTCATATGCCCTGAATTCATTAGGAGACAAGTCTTATTGGCATGTGAATTCAAATTTGACCATTTAGGATTTAGGATTCACGAATTTAGAGGGGAGGAATTGCAATGTTAGTCTGTTATCCTTTTCAATATTAGAGCATATATGCATTAGAAAATGAAAAACCAGAAAGCGCGCAAGTTGGAGATTTCTGTATTGAGTGCATTTTTGTTTCCAATTAATTTCCGTCTGATCTTTTCTGGTAATGGATTTCGCTGACCATGGAGTAGGAACTTTATTTCTGTAAAAATATTGCTCTATGGTAGTCATTTGCTATCGGTATATAGTGCATTGTCGTTTGTCCTTCATCCTTTTTGTACATTGGCAGTCTGGCCCAACCACACTACTTTCTTCTCCCTTTTCCCTCCTCTTTAAAGCAGTGCGCATAGTTTTATGCTTATGTTTCAGTTGTTATATGCTTGTATATTATAATTACACCATTTTATGTGTATGATTTGTGCGTGTGTATGTGAGACAGAGAGAGAGAGAGAGAGAGAAGGGGGAGGGGAGAGGAGTGAAAGAGAGATCTGGGTTTTAATGTTGCATTTTGGTCATGTCATACTTTTCTCTGTAATCATAGATCACCCAATTAAATGGAACAATTTATGTCTTTCTGAATCATCAATAGGGATAAGCTGGAGTTAAAAGCTGTCAATGATGGATCAGCAAGCTATGCAGCATTAGAGAGGAAAGCTGAGTTGTATGAGAAGCTGATCAGGGGAGAACTTTCTGACGAGGAAGATAAAGAGAAATATTGTGTTGATTTTTTCAGGAAGGGACTTGAGCACGATGAGTTGCAGCAGCCTCAAGGGCATGTATCTTCTAACACTGAACGGCACGATGAAGATGGTGGAGTGGTACCTAACATTAGACCTGTTGGACTTGGACAGACTGCTGCCACGGTGGACAGAAGTGAACATAAGCGTTTTGTCATGTAAGTTCAGAAATTCCTAAGCAATTTATCTTCTAAGTTGGAGGAACTACTAAATGTGTGATATTCACAGCTTAAGTAAATTGAGAAGAAAACTAGATCATTAGATTGCCTGTTGATTGTGGATCCTTCCGTTCTTCAAGCAGTAATCTTTATAGGGGAGTACATGGGATAAACTTTTACCAACATTTTTGAGTTTCATGATTGGTTTTTTAGCCTAAGGAAACTGAAAATATAGTCTACTCCAACTCCCCCTTCGGCTGGTAGTGATGTGTCCCATACTAAAAGTTAAAAGCAGAAATTTGAAACAAATAATTAATGTTTCTCTTTTTTGCTTGTTGGCGTCTATTTGGTTACTTGGTATGCCAACAATACACACTCATCTACTTTAAAGATCAAGGTGTGGTTTCTTCACTTTAGAAAGTTAAAAGACCAGCATAAAATGTATTCTTCCGTCGATGTATTAGAATGAAAAATGGACCCTTCTCTTGGGTCTTGTCTGCCAACTTCATTCAGGAAGACAACTAATTTTCTGATGGTTCAACAAGCTTTTGCACGTATGCGTATGTTACTTTTAGGATGCTTCAAATAAAATAAGCATTTTTCCTGAATTACTCAAATTTGCTGATTTTGAAATTGAGTAGCACTTTGGATATGCTTTTTCAAGTGGTTTTTTATTTTCTTTTCAGTTCTTTAAGGAGAAAGATGTCTTTTCAATTTTCCCACAGCTATTTGCCTACCACTTTTATTTAAATTTTAAACAAATGGATGAAGTCCCATGTATAGGTACTTTTGTTTTAATTGCTGTAACAATGCTAAATTGTAGTTTTTGTTCACAACTTAATGATTGAGACCCTAATAATGGAGGCAATTAAACAATCCAGTGGAACGTGATCTGCGCAATGTTCCTTTTGTCAACACTGGTTGTAATTAATGTCACAATTTACACAGGATTTTTATAATTGTGCTAAAAAGAAGTATGATGTCACTTTGCAAACAAATAATGTTATAAGAATTACATTTGAAACATGTGAGTTCAATTGCAGTATAAGATTTGGCTAGGGAATGGCGCATTCACGATCCTGAGATATTGATCACGTTTGAAGATTAAAATGCATAAAATATGGTTGCTTAAAGGAAATCGCAACAAATATAGAAGCACACACCCATAAAATTTGGTTGCTTTTAGAACACTGAGGGAGTATAAATTTTATAAGAGCTCCTTGGACTTTTTAACTTATTTTCCTAATATGCTTCCAGAAGAAATTCAAGATTGTGTTTCCCCTCTTCTCTGCCTTGTTTGCATGAATATGTATTCATTTTTGTGGAAAGGGTCCTTTAGCCAGGGGAAAAGGGGTTATATTGTTCAATATTGTATTCTAGGGCTTTGAGAAGATGCCTCTCGTGTTTTTTTTTTTTTTTGCTTGCCTAGGATTTTATATCTTGGAAGATATTATGGAAGATGGTGCTCTTTAACGCCGAGTTGTATACTTATTCTGAAGGGTTATTATCACTTTACCCCCTTAACGTTATCTTTTAGTCACTTTACCCCCAAGACTAACGGTCAAACTTAACGGAGTTTGTTATATAAAATGAAAATACATATTTAGTCTTAAAATTATTATCACTTTACCTCCAAAATTATAGTCTCATTATCAATTTACCTCTTGTAGTTATTTTTTAGGCAATTTATCCTACCATTAAACCAACTCAACAAGTTTAGAAGAAAGTACCCTCCTCTTTGTATAATAAAAACAATAAAAAATTTAGAGTGGTTCTTCTCCTTTTTAGTATCAAGAAAAAAAGTCAATGTGTTAATCTCTTTCTTCTTGGTAATTTTATTAATATTGAAAAAAAATAGAAAGATGGGGAGGGGGATGGGGAGAGGGAGAAAGAGCTCAATTCTTTTTTTAAAAAGATACAAATAAGAAAGAATTAAATACTTTTATATTTAAAAATTTTTTCACTTATTTATTTGTCACCAAATTCCAATCCTAATCCCGACAACCTTAAAGTAATACAATAATGTTAGACTCTTCTTTTTTTTCTTTCTTTGCAAAATCTAATTTTCTGTTTTCTTCTTTCCTATCTCCTTTTCTTTTCCTAGTATTAATAAGTGTGAAAAAAGAAATTTGAAAAAAATCTTTTATTTTTATATTTTTGGATCTCTTAAAGTGAAGAAAAGGAGGAATAACCATTCCAACTTTTTATTTTTAATTATATATAAAAAAAGGTAAATATATTTAAAAATTTTTGACCATATTAGTTAGATTAACGATGAGATAAAATGTCTAAAAAATAATGTTAGGAATTAAAGCGATTGTATCACTATAATTTCAAGGGATAAAGTGATAATAACAATGTGGTAATACTATAGAATAAAAGGGTATTTTTGTCCAAAATTTCTTAATATGTTGAGTTGAATTATTTAAGGCAGTGAAGCAACTAAAAATAACGTTAGGGGGTAAACTGATAGTAGTGATATAGTTTAAGAGGATAAAGTAATAATAACCCTATTCTGAAAGCAGTTACAAATAATTTGGCAGCAAATCTAGGGGAAAAGAGGCAAAGGAGAAGAGAGAGGGGGGGGGGGCTTTGGTTTAAAATAGATGTTGTAGTTTCACTTTCTTAATAGGATGTTTCAGTTGTAAATTCATTGAAATGCTTTTCTTAGTTATAAATTAGTAGCTAACTTGTTCCCTAGCTTTTCCTTGAATTTAAACTAGCTAGAATATGGTTTCAGTGTATGCATTTGGGTTTGTACTACTGCGCTCTTGAGCTCGCACTTATAATGTGTGGCATGTTAAATTAGGACATTTGTTTTGGAATGGTCTGTATAGTATTTTGTGAAGTTCTTGGGGAGAGATGTGCGATGCTGAATTAGAAGTTTTGTTATAATGAGGAAAAGCTAAGGAGCAAACAGAGAAAAATGAATCAAAATTTAAGATGCTGTAATTTTTGATGTTTTCTGGTGAATGTTATTCGTGAAATAGTATGGCATATATATACAATATATCTTTTGATAGTCCTTTACTGTTCACATTTTCAGTTATCTATCAATGGTTGATCGCATCCAACAAGGATGAACTTTTTGTGTGTGTGTGTGTGTGTGTGTGTGGCTGGAGAACCTGGTGGTTATGTTACAATATTTCTAGACGCTAGAGATCCTTGTAAGTGCTACAATTTCATATTGTGGGATATAACTAACCATTATAAATTGAGGATATTCTATAAAATAGCTCTTGCTGTCTCTTTCCAGATGATATATCTGGATATCTTGTTTGTCATAATTATGAACCTTCTTTTTGTTATAAATGTCCGACATATTATTACTATATTCCCCATAAACTTCCCACTTCTTTTGTTACTCAGGGAAGTGCATGAAGAAGCAAAACTGGCGAGGGAAAAAGCATCTGACCTCAAAATGAGGAGGCAAGAGCAAGCTGCGGCTCGTCAGGAGAAATTAAAGCGGGCCTATTTAAAAAAGCAGCTTGAAAAATTGAAAGCGTCCTCTAAAGGAGACCAGATTTGACCAACATAGGGTGAAAACTAACTTCATCTGCTTAAAAAGAATTTTAAACACGAACTCAACTGTTTGAAAATGGTCTTTTATATTTCATTCCATACTACATTTCTAGTTATTTAGTGGCATTATGTAAGTTTCAGAATTAACAACCCAAGCAGAATAGTTGTGTCTCAATGCTACTCACCATTTACTTGTAGCATATCTACAACTCAATGATCTGAGCTGTTTGGTTTACAGATCTGGAAATTGATCATTACCTGGTGTTAATGAGGGATTGAATGAGACTGAAGTTCATCCAAAGTCAAGTCAGTGCTCCCTTTGGTGAAAGCTGGGGCATGAGAGCAAGCCTTGAAGACTTGTATTACTATAATCCCAATACCTGATTGCCAGTGAAGGCTGTGAAGCTATACCTGAGATCGTCCATGTTGTATATCCATTGTTAAAGCATCAGCAAGTTTATGTGTTTGGGTGCTTTCAGTTCCTTTGATCATTCCAATTTGAGGAAACTGGCGAGGAACTTGTTGAAATGGACTGTGCCTGGAAGACCAACTGCATTCATATTTGGCCTGATGACGGATAGAAAACAGATTACCTGTATAGAAAAAATGCAAAAGAAGTTGCGCAACGGATAGTCCTCTGAATGCGAGGAGATGTAATTGGTTTTTTTTTGGTTTAATGATAATTGATTTCATTGGGATTCTTTTTGGGGATGATAACCAAGGGGTCTTGTCTTGTTGGTTAAAAGTAAGTTGATTTAAAAGCTATTTTTTTGTATTTGATCAGGCTTCTTCTCAAACTGAAGCTGATTATAGCAAAAAGGAGCCATGAGGCGTCGTTGTAAAATAGCTTCTGCAATCAAAGAAGATTACGATTGAAGCAAACTTCCGATTTTGTAAAACAGATTTTCTGAAATCACTTTGTAAAGCGGTTTAAGAAAAGGAAACAGATGTGAATGTAGACGGGCTCCTAGCGCGTGAAATACGTTATCTGGACCTTATGAAAGGTTCTTTAATTAGCATACAAGTAGAGAAGTGTTAACTCTGATGATTATATAATGTGCTTTCTAAAATTGTTAGATATTACAGGAGTGCATCATGGCGATCATAATGTATACGTTGCTTAAGATGGCTGTTAGGAGACCACATCTACATTTGAGCTTATTTAAGATGGTTTTGTAATCATTCTTGGTTATCATGGATGCTTATGAATAATAATTCAAGTAAATTGCTTTGTTTTGCTTCCAGATTACCTTCAACATCAAAGTACTACATGCTTTTAGTATTGGTTTGTATAATTTTTCACTTTTCCACATTTTAAAAGCAACCAGAACTAAGAACAGACAATCGTTTTCTCATAATTGCACAACATTTTGAGAAGATTGGAATAGAGTACAGGCAATAAATTATTTCTCTGATCTTCGGTTATGCAGAGGTTATATGCCTTGTTGGATTGTGGGTGATGGGGGACAATTTTGGAGTTCAAAATGTTAGAAGTATTTAGAGTAACTTATCACATTTTGAACATTTGGTGTGCAAATAACTGCCATTAAATGTTTCTCTGAAGAAGAATTTATGGTTTCCATGACTGTTGAACTTAATTGTTACAGACAAAAATGTTTTGGCTGTTTTTTTATTCTCTATTAGAAATGGGATTAGGATTCTATCCTATTCAAATTCAGTTTCATTGCTAAAAGATACAAATTAAATTTCATCCCAATTCCAAGTCTCCCATTCTGATGAGAAACAAACATGGCATCTGGAGTTTGTGCGCACACGCACAGAGACGTACAAAATCTAACCATTTACCGTGCAGATTTAGCATGAGAACACTGGTCTGCCTTGCTAACCCACACCTGGAACTGATTAGCACACAAGATTGTCAACTCAGAGATTTTCTTTCTACATTTTTGTGCGAGTTGAAGCGCCATCTGGGCTTAAAGCTTTTGTATTATTGTCTCCATGTGGAGTTGTCTAATTTTATGAGCATCTTTTACAGAATGGTCATTTTTTATACGAGACAATCATGTCGAAGCATCTTTGTTTCGCTCGAATAGAAGTTCAATAGGTGCAATGGTACAGAGACGTTTTTGTTATAAATTGCAGTGGAAATGTGCTTCCAACCCGAACAAGTAATTATTCAAAGATTACTTGTATGATTATTCACGATATAATACTAAAAGGGACCATTGTCTCTATATAATAATCGCAATAACAATAATAAAGAGAACAGTGCGTGTACGGCATATAGCTGTAATTGCACCAATTAGACCAGCCTAGACAGAGCCACGGAGGACTCAACTGAGGCATCAAGAGCTTCTGACAACCAAAACACGGAATAGCTGGAAGATTCTTCTTTTTCCACTTACCATTTCCTATAAAAACAGCCCTTTCCATGCCATTTCAATCACATAAAGCCTCTTTACACCACCAATTCTGACTAACAGGCATTTCTTTCAGCTCACTCAGTCACTTTATTAAGCATGAAGAGTGGAAAGGCAACCATGGCTGTGACCTCCTGCACCATCACCTGGGATGGAGAGTTCAGGGGTTGCTGTATATGCTCCTGCGGTACTGGCAGCCATGGCCTCTTTGGCTGCCTGGCTGCTTTGAGTTTTCCCCTTTCTTTCTGAATATTGTAAAATGGGAGTCAGATTATCGCATTCTGTTACCAAATCAAACTTTTGATCATTCAGCCTCCCCGGCTTTTCAGCTAGAAGCTGCATTTCAGGTTCCTCAGTTTAATATGATTACCATCTTATTGATTGTTTTATTTTGTAAAATGTCCAACCTAAACTTGGAAAATTGACCGATATTAAGACTTTTAAGGTACAAGCACCAGAGGAACCATCTTTAGCATGAGTTTCTCTTGATGTTCTAAGCAGCAAATGTGACATGTTCAAGGAAAGACACGAATAGCCTTTTATGGTTTTTTTTTTCTTCTTTTGCTTTCTATCCATTATTATGAGACGTGAAAGGTAAACCGTAACTTATCCCTGCAAATGCAAGACTCCAGAAAGGAAACTAGAGGATAGATACGGGAGCAGTAGAAACTATGGTAACCAAGCCAAAAGTTGAGAAGACTTTAAGCTGATAGATAGGAGAAATATTAAACAGAGACTACAAAAAGACTGGTAGATGAGTATGAACAGAGTATGTCACTGTGAATGTGGAACAAAGGTCATGAGCCGCATGACTTGCTCATACATCAGACTTTCAAATGCAACTGAATTCACCAGACTTCTCATTATGCCCCTAATGAGTTGATGGTACGAATAGAATGATATATCTACCACAATCAGCATGACATACTATATCATAATTATGGTTAGTCATGGTGGGCAGTGGTTAGAAAGGGTTACAACCGGTTTACTCCCATTCTATCCAATATATAGGCCTCCAAGTGAAGCAGGAGAAATCAGTCATCCCAAACGCGTATATTTGTGATTTTTACTACATGCGACCAGATTATATTCATATTATTTGGAGTTAATATCTGGGATGGTCATTTTTTCAAAAATCTAGGGAAAGCCACATTGATTCTATCCTACTACTCAAGTAGAACTTTTTCTGCTTCTTCTTACTGTAGGCTAACGTAACTAGTTGCCTAACTATAATAATAACTATTCTCCAGATAAGTACATTCCTCTATGCGTGAATCTTCTAGTGACATGTCATGTCTAGTGCTTCAGGAGCTTGAAACTGAGCATCACATTCATGTATTCAGGTTGCTTTTTGTCCCTCATGCAAAACATATCAACCAGGTGCAAAATCTTTCAGCAATTGTTTCAATCAAGGGACCAAGTACATCAATCACATCAAATAATGTAAAAGTTCATCTTAATGTGATTCCTTTCCCATGATAAACATTGTAGGTTTATTTCCACAGAACCTAAACTCATAAAAGAGCCAAGTTTCTGCAAGGTACATTGATAGATGTTTTTGCAGGGACAAAGGTTACCAGACAAGGAAGCATGCTTAAAATTCTAAATACGTAACAGGATATACAGGAATAGGGAACCAAAAATTTGCAAAGAGACAAAAGATTGAAAAGTGAATAGATTTTCATCTATTCTAAATTCAACCATGTAATCACCGCTGTTTTATGGAACCAAAGAGTTCCTCAAATGTCCGTTTCGCAGCTTCAGCACGAGCAACTATCTCTACAACTTTATAATTAGATTCTGGATGAAGCAATGCCTCAACAGCAACTTGAGCAACCTGATCTCTGGATATTGAGCCTTCATAAAGTGTGTCCTGTTTACAGGTTCAGGATTATGATTAGTACATGTACAGATTGGCATGATGGAATTGTCTTAAGTTCAATGCCCTACCTCTGGCTCCATTACTATATTTCCTGAAGGTGGATCATTCCTTAACCCACCTGGTCTTATGATTGTGTAGTTGATTCCTGATTTCCTGATGTATTGCTCTGCCTGAAGCTTTGCTATTAATACAAGTCCCAATGCATTCAGAATTATGTAGGCTGGATTTAATAATTGCCCCATAGCAGCACCATTTACTAAAATTGAACTAATAAGGATAAATCTATCAACCCCACGTTTTCGGCACGCTTCAACAAGGTTTACTGTGCCAAAATTGTCAACCTGCAGAAGTAGATTCATACTTCATCGAAGACCACAACGTAATATATTCCAATGACAGAAAAGATAGGTAGCTAGAAATTAGATATATAACTATATAAGATGTATTGCAACCATAAATTGAATCTACAATGCATCTACCACATGAAACAAACAAAATATTTGTGAAATTCCTTCTCAAGTTACTGCTCTCGAGGCTGCTACTATTTCCTTCTTTTTTTTTCGGTTTCCCTTTAGTCTCCCGGTTTCTTTTTCTGTTTTTTCCCCTGGAAATAAAACCTGTTAACTTGAATTAAAAGTCACATTCTAAGAAATTAGAACATTTTCCGAAGAAAAGTGAATAGTTAGTTGTTTCATTCATCATGGTAGCCAGTAGCAGAAGGAAACTCTCTTAAGACACACAGCTCAAAGTTGAGACAAAGAATCTGTGTACGCCTTGAACACGATTCATCTCTACCTTCCTAACTGCAGTGGTAACTACTCCTTGTAAAGACAAGAATGTTGAAATAGGGAAACAGAACCCTGTCTTAGTCTTAATCACTTCTTTGTAAAGACAAGAAAGTTGAAATCAGGAAACAGAACAGTATTATTCTTGATCAATTCACCAACAACTCCCAGCCCTTACAGTAACTGAAAACTTTAGGTCACAAGTACTTGTGAGCAAGATAAAAAGGGCAATTCAATTGGAAAAGGAGAATTTGGCTCTCCTATTTCAAAAGAACCATTCAAGGTAAAACATTAATGAAGAAGGATACTTTAACCATGTCGTCTGGCATGTGATAGATGCTCTATAACCTACTAGTAATCTAAACTAGTCTCAGAACTGCTTTTGAGTTTCTTCCTTAAGATCTTGGCTCGGCTTAACCATTATATTCCTATTTGGTACCAGACTCATGATTGACCCACTTCTCTTTCCTTTGTCAGGGTTATCCCTAACTCCAAATACAAAATTCAGACGCTCACTTGCTAGTCCATTGGGGTCTTGACTCGCTTTTACTTTCTCAACTCCCTTATACTGTTGAGTCCTAAGTATCAAATTATGCTTTTACCTCTTCAATTGCCTCATTTCACTTCGAGTTGGCATCCCCCACTTCTAGTTTGCCAATGAAAAATGTATGGCTATTGCAACCATTACGAGATATTTCAAAGATCCTATATTGTTGGATCAAAGCTCCATAAACTTAATCAGGAGTCAAGGGGACTGTTTGATGTCCTGAGTTCATGTTACACCAAGCACATCCTGCTGGAGTAAGTAATGCACGTGCCTTTTTGTTTGCATCCCTAGAATTATTCACTGATATTTTAACTTTCTAACCCCAAAATTTTATAAACAATAATCTGTTGGACCAATATTTCTATAGGACATGTGAAAGATGACGTGATGACTTTTACCAGCAAAAAGTTGAAATTGCATTAAGAGTGATAGATATAGGCGATAACCTTCCATGGAGCCAATAAATCCCATGAACGTCGAAAGCCCGTTGCACATATTACTGCATCTGAATCATCACCAATGGCATCAGCTAGTTTTGCTGAACCCTCTGTTACATCTGCATTTATCTGAAAATGAAATGGCCACCAATATCAGAACTGCAGACTGTACAAAACTCAACTTAATGGTATACCGTCTCTCATTTTTTTCCTTATTCCTGCATCTAATGAATTACCTAACTTGTTGATCTTTATAACCAAGAACTCAAGTGATTGTGACTCCATTATGCAACATTGTAGAATAGAGAAACACAATAGGCATGCTCCAAATTACTATTGCAACTGTAATGTGTGCCCCATAAACTTGAATCAAGATTGCTCAATCCAAACTTCTGAATGGTAAAGATCCAATTAAGGATACGGATAACTTCTAATAGAAAAGGTCTGTGACAGACATGACTGGCTTATCAGGAAACCAAAACCAGGAATATCCAAAACGTAATAATGTTAGAACTTCAAGCCGTTTCACCGAAAATTATTTATAAAATATGAAATTTCCTTCACACTTTCTGAATATTGTTAAGTAGCCAACTGGTTCTTAAAAGACACATCAAACAGCATAACATATGATCTCATGCATATTGTGAGACTGTTTCTGAAAAGAAAAAAAAATCTTAACAGTGCATACAGATCTCTACTGTAGTAATTTTGTCAAGAAGTACTACGAGATGAGAGCCAGGAGAATCCTCTTCCAATTCCACTTTGTGGTGTGTGTAATCAGCTAATTATCTCATTTTGCTTTTTAATCACATTAAAAAAGAGACATACTTGAAAACTACAACAAAAAATAAAGTAGCTTATTGCTCTGCGTTACCTTATTTCACAACTCCAATTCTACAAAACAAAATTAGGCAAAAATTTGTATATGCCAAGAGTACTGAAGCAAACACTCACAAATTGAACATCAGGGTTCGCAGAAAAGGTTGTTTTGGCCTTATCAATATCCCGGACACCAGCCTTGACAGCAAAACCTCTAGCCAAAAGCTGCTCAACTATCCTCTTGCCAGTGCTTCCAGTGGCACCAGCAACGAAGATTTTCTTCTTTCCACCCCTGCTGCCCTCCTCGTTCTCTTTCACTTCACTACTACCTTCCATCTATAGTCAAACAAAAATGGAAACTCAATTACCATCCATATTCAGACAAACTTGCAAATGTACATGCTCTTTAAATTGATGACGGAATTTCAATTTTCAGGAATCATTCTTTCCTGGATTTTTAAGAATTAATGTCGTATGCGAAAACTTTAATGGGGTGCAAATGCAGATTGAAGAGCATATAGGGAATTATTCATACCAACGACGCTTTTAGGTCGAAGGACCGAGTTCTTCTTCTGCAAGGGGAGATGAAGATAGAAAAGGTTTTGTTGGTGAAAGGAAAAGCTTGAAAGAGAGAGGTTTTGAGGAGAGTTGTGGCCATTTGTTTAGCAACAATGGTACTAGTAGATTCTATTAGCTTATAGACTCCAGTAAATTACCCGCCACATCTTTTTCTAAATTAGCACTGGTACACGTCCCGCCGTGATCAAGGGCGGAGATAACACAATTACTGCACAATTAGTAGGGGGGTCAACGGCCGCCACAGTTACCCACCCTTGACAGCACGTAGGCATTGACAACTCGACGTACGCATGTCAATACGTAGAATTTGAATTGGATATTTTGATTCAAATATAATTTCAATTCTTTGATTCAAATCTAGTCTCATTTAATTTAGTTAGACTCATATGTAAACTGAAAATTCAGATTAATCAATCCTTGGTTTTGATGATTAATAAGTCAAAATGATGATTTGAACAATATTTTCAGTGAAATTTTGCTAAAACAAATATTCAAACATTTGTTCAAAGAAAGGATGAAAAACAAGAAGGAATGAAGATTGTCATTCAACATCGGACACAGTTCGGACACTGGCTAGTAGGATCATGTGAGAACCCGAAAATTTTCACATTTTCAAGTATTATTTTATTTCTGTGCCTATCTTTTATACTGTCCTTTGAAAATATTAAATATTTTGTACATTTTACAAGTAAGCACAATTTTTAAATCATTTTGCTAGTACAAGTTAGTGTACATAACTTGAAGTGCATTTGTTAGATGTGGGGCCCGCTAGTGCGATATAATTTTGCCGATTAGGTGATGAAATACTAAGTGATATTATTCTACATGGTGTTAGGAGATAATTAGAGGTTAGTTAGCTACTTGAATCATTGGAGGAGAATAGATAAGTTTAGAAACTTCAAGAGGCCATGTGTCATGTTTTGATTGGAAGTTGGACTTTGACCAAGAAGATTAACTTTCTTCAAACCAAATTTTTGACCAATTTTCCTCTCATTTTCCCTTGCCTTGGCCGAATTTCATGGAGAGAAAAACAAGGAAAACCTCTTCCATTTCTAGCTTCAATCCTTGCTCAAATCTTGAGTTTTAACCAACCAAATTGAAAACTACACCATACAAGTGCTTGCTAAGGAAGGCTAAGGGTTTTGGTGGAGTTGTTTTGGGAGGAGGAAGTCTAAGCTACCAACTTTCTTTGAGGTTTCAAGGTAAGATTGCTAAGAACATCCTTTTTGTTTCCAATAGTTGCAAATTAGTGGCCTATGGTGGCTTGCTAACATAATTAATGGATGATTTTGTGGATTAGTGGAGAGTTGGTTAGATTTCTGATTTATTGGGAATTTTTCTGCCCTAATCTGATCAGTGTTGTTCGGTCATGATGGAGGCCGAATTGGACTTAGCTCAAAACATGAAAGTTGTAGAGAATTGAGTGTGGATTATGCCTGTAAAATTTCAACTCAATCGGAGCACTGTATCCTGTGAAATGACTATTTTACCCCTGCTGCCCTGTTTCTGTCCGAGAATGATAATCAGCATCTGTAATTGGCTCTTTTGGCTGGGAAGATGAATGAATTAGCTTTTGATACCTTCTTAAGAATTGTAGCCTTGTATCTTAGCTTTCATATGGCTTTGGAATCAACTGAATCGGAGTTGTGTGTGCTGAGTTATGATGGAATATTTGGGCCTGGTTTTGGATGGCTGTAAAGCTTCAATTGGTTGCATTTTAAGGGTGTTTGATAGCTTATGGTTTGTATATGAAATTGTGATTGAATGGTATGATTTGGTGGTTGGGTTGTAGCATGGAAAGTAAGGAAAAACAAGGGGAAATGCTGTCCGTTTATTTTCTTGAACTTGAGTGAATGGAAATGAGGTTTGAAAGGTGATTTTGGAATGCGATTGAACTTCCTTGCTTAGACATTCTTAGTTTCACTTGAGTAGTGTTATGTGAGCCATTTTACTTGCAATTGTACGTTTCCATTTGTACCATAATGTTTGGTTCCAATTGTCGAGTTTCGAACTTCAAATACGTGTTCATTTTCGTTCCGAAACAAAAGAAGTGGCCTAGGGTTTCTCGGCCACAAAACCTAATTTTAACGCGCAAGGTTTTAAAGTGTGAATTCAAGGTATTTAATTACCTTTCTCATATGATTTTTAACCAAGATACTTGTTATACATTAATTCTTTGCAAATGTGTTAGTTTTGAGCCAAAAACACGTTTTACGAAAAATGAGGAAAAACTACTGTTCATTATCCGGCCGTGTAGCCGGCCAAGTTCTGGCCAGATTCGGACGTGGCACTGTTCCAAATTTTCCGATAAAATTTTATAAAACTCTTTTGAGGTTAATTCTATGGTTGGTTTGGGAAAACTTTTAGTTACTCAATTCCTTTGATCAAAATGTACCCTTTTCACTTTCAAAAAATTCATACTTCCCCCTTGTACTCGTTTTATTTGAATTTTCTTTGATTCACTGGACATTTTGATGGTTGAGCCATAATATTTTCTCGTGATTGTTATTAGGGTTTCTTGGTGACCAAAGTTGTTATCCGGAGGGATACTTTGGACGTAATTTTGCTTAATTAGGTGAGTGTTCTATATACGATTTGTTTCTAATGACTATGTGAATTGTTGTGACTATTTGGATTGTTACTTTGTTATGTGATTGAGGTACGCTATATTTCCATTGACTACGTGACTAGTGTGATTCTTGATTAAATGTTAATGTTCCCAATGATTGCTAAAAATGATTTTTACTAGGCGAGTGTGTACTTTATCGCACTCGACCTAAATGAACGTGAAATTTTCAATGATTGAATGATTAAATGTTACTTGTGCATGAATGTAAGCCTTCGGGCTGAACTGGGCCCTTGCCCTTGGTTATTGGTCGACTCGAGCCAGAAGCGGACTCGGTCGGGCGATTAGTGACCCTGGGTGAATGTGAATGTTGGTATACTCGAGTATGACCATGAAGTTTGGGAAGGACTGGCCAATGTGCTGGCCAGAAGGGGAAGAACGAAATGAACGAATGAATGGCAAGAATGACGGAGGGATTTTCAATGACAAATGAAATTTTTCTAAATGATTGAAGGAATGGATGGTCGATGAACGAATGAACGAATGACTCTGTATCCTTTGAATGAATGTGTTACTCTTGCTCTATATTGTAAATGTTATCTGGATACTTGTTGTTACCTGCTTATGTCCTTGTTTAATTGCTTAGTTGAGTATATAGAACCTCGCTGGGCTTTTAGCTCATTCCACGTCTTTTGTTTTCCTTAACAGGGGTTGCGAGCAAGGGCGAGAGACCTGTATAGTATAGTTTAGCTTTTTGTATTGTTTTGGCTTTTGATCTCGTTCTAGTGCTTGATTAGGGTTGGAATGTACTAAGAATTTAAAGCTTATGTATACATTTGGGACTGTATATTTGGTTGATCTTGAGGTGAATGAAATTTTATGTTTCAAGTCTGGGTTTCGTTTCCGCTTATTCTCGAGGCTTTATCTTACTTTCTTTGATGTGAGTGAACGAGTCCTGGCGAGAGATGGGCAGACGGTCCGCCGAACCCTTTGGTTCACCTTAGGGTAAGGTGGGGCTGTCACAGATCAGACGTCCGAAGGATGAAGAAAATGTTAACTCCGACGATCGGAGGACTGTTCGGACGCACAACCCACATATCAGATGTCCCGACAATTGACTAAACTCTCTGTACACATCCCTCAAATGGTATACTCAACTATCAGATATTCAAAACTTCCAATGAATACCAACTCAATAACTTTCGGATGCAGCTCCGACGCATATTGGAATAATCGGATGTCCGGTAGCTCCTACAACTAATTTTTTAATAGCTAGTTCTTTAGTATTTGAGAGACTTTTGGAGCAAAATTTCATTATCTATAGATACCCCGAACTCTAAGTATTATAAAGACTTTTGCCTACGTTGAGTACAAACTTTGTAAGAGAAATTTTGAGAGATGATACTTTTTGGGTGTGCACTCATTGTGAGATTGAAGAGTGGAATTCTTCATTGGTTGGATGGGCATTCAATTGTAGCTTAGAGAAGGTTGAACACGGAGAGTAGCAAATCCCTTTGATTCAACTAGATTAGGGAAATTTAGTCTGAGCAAAAGTGAGTCTTTCTTTGTACAAGTTGGTTTGCTTTACCAACATTGGGAGAAGCTCTTAATAGTTGTAGTTCTTAATTGATTGGAGGCATTCAATTGTAGTACAGTGAGAGTTAACTTGAGTGAAGTTATAAAATTCTCTGACTCAACTAAAAAGTGTTTAGGGTGAGCAAAGAATAAACCTTCATATGTACAAGGTGGTTTAGTTCATCATCAATTAAAGAATCTACTAATGAAATCAACTCCAAATTTGAGAGAAGTTTGGGAGTTTTATTAGGTTTCTAATTATTTTCACTTTATTGCTTTCTTTTACTACTTGTTTTATGGTTGAATTGCCTTAACTTTATTACTATTTTATTTGCTTAAGTGTGTAATCATTTAGGCTATTTTGGGATAGTTAAAATTGGGTAAATTTTGCTATAACTTATTTAGTTTTTATACATCTAATTCATCCTAGACCCTCTTAGGTTGTTTTGGATCTTACAACTGGTATCAAAACTTGGTCTCCAAGAGATTAAGTTCAATTGGTTTAGAAGAAAATCATGGCAACCAACTTATTATTTGGAACATCTATACATGAACCACCATTGTTTAATGGTAAAAATTATGATGTGTCAAACAATAGTATAGAAAACTTTATTAAATATATTGATTTTGAGTTGTGGTATGTTATTATGGATGGTCCTTACAAAACTTTAATCACAAATAAAGTAAAAACTAGAGAAAGACTAAAAAAGAGTTGAATGAGAATGATAAAAGAATGTTGGCACAAAATGTACAAGTTATGAATATTCTTTATAAAGTTTTGGATAAAGATGAATTAAAAAGAGTTAAAAGTTGTAAAAGTGCTCAAGAAATTTGGAGAAGATTAGAATAAATCTATGAGAGTAAAACTCCTTTTTTTTTCCTCAAAACCTCATACATGGGGGAGGGATGCTAGGGCTAAATTTTATTAAATTTAATAAAAGAAAAGGAAAATGAGAGAGACATAAACCTAACCTCCAATACAAGGAAAAGAAAAAAATACCAAAAGGTAAATAAGGAGTACTACTCCCCTGCAAGTAAAAATCCTAATTTAATTGGGAAAAAAATGTTCAACATCAAAATCTTGTGAAGAGGAAAATATTGATTATGTAATTACCCAAAAAATTATTTAAAATTTGCATGAAACGTTAAGAAAAGCTAATGAATTGAATAAGATTTTAAAATCTCAATTAAATAAATATACATTAGAGAAGACACTAATTAAAGAAGAAAATGAGAAGTAAAGACTCACTATCGATAATTTAAAAGTGCTTCAAAAGAACTTGAAGATTTTAACAAGGATTTAAAAAAAGAAAGTGCGAAGAAAAAAGTGAAGGTTTATGAATCTTAAACATTGAGCATGTAAATACTAAGAAAAGAATGAATGATTTAAACTTGTTTTTAACGAGTTATCTTGTAAAAAAAAAGGATTGATACTATAAGTACAAAAGAAAGAAAAATTTGTTGTAAAAGTAAAAATGAATCCAAAAAACCTAATGGTGATGAGAAGAATTTCTTCAAGGTTAAAATAATGTGTCCACCAAAAAATATCTTGTAATTATTGTGAAAAATTAAACATTTGTCCTTTCAACACTATGCTAAAAAATACTAGAAACTAATACATATGGATTAAAAAAGAGAAGTCAATCAATGATAAGAAAGTCTCTATAAGAGTTCAAATGAGAAATAATATTAAAAGTACAACATACTCCAATGAATGCAACAAAAGAATATCATCAAACCATTTTATAGGGAATAAAAGTATTTTATGTGATGGTTCTATGTATAATGGTTGGGAAGAAGTTCTCAATGTTTACGAAGATATCAACAATGCAAGATTTAAGAATTATCACTATGGCTTCTATTTATGGACATAAATGCATGCACTTCTTATCCATATTAGATAATTGAAAATGTTTATATTTCTTGAAGGTATGTATGATTGTGTATGATTTTGTATGATTTATTTGAGAATTATTAGAATGAAATGCAAAAAAAAAAAAAATCAAAATCAATGTTGGAGGAAATGATGCATTTACTTGGAGTTGATTAATTGTTCATTGGTTCAATTATCTTATGAGTTGAAGATTTGAACTCATTATCTAATGAATATGGATGAGATTTGAGAGTCAAAATATTTCTTGAAAATTTGAATGAGATTAAACAATTATTTCTTGATTTTCTTAATATTCTAATGTCATTAAGTTGAAATTAATGAAGAAAGGAAAACAACAAAAGAGTATAAAAAAACTTTGCTTTCGAAGCTGCAACGAAGTCAAAGGAAGAGAACAGAAGATGCTACAAAACTTCATAAGTCTTTTGAAATAAAGAATAGCCAAAAGTGAAGAAGTTAAGCAAATGGAAGCAAGAGTCAAGCACTTCATAGTACTAGATGATGAGACTTGATGGTTTGGAAAAGTTGAATGAATTGGAGTTCTTACTTACCAAACTCAAATTCACACCACCAACCATAGAGTAGATGAAAATAAAAGGAAGAGATAAAGCTAGCATCTACCTTGGATAATGAAGATAATAACTCTTAAAAGTAGATAGCAAGCTATGTCTACAATGATCTATGTTTTCAAAAGTTAAACTATGATATTTACCTCAAATCTTAAGTGTTGTAAATTAGTGATTTTTATGTGCTAAATTTAAAATCATGTATCCTAATTTTCAGCCTTATGAGAATGGAACACATGTATTAGAATATTTGAATCTATATTGATGTTCTATTTGATGCAGGTTTGCAAGTTGTCCAAGAGTTGAGTAGATCAAGTGTTGATCAAGTGAAGATTCTAATTGATCCAATTAAAAGGGGTTGTGCTAAGAAGTTTAAGGATTCGCTTCAAAATTTGATACATTCTGTCCAAGAACAAGTTGGAACTCATAAATGCATTGAGGGAATTGAACTTGAGGGCCTTACGATCAGAGCCCTAGTTTGAGCTGAGTAAGAAGAAGATTGAGCAATCCACAACCCGATCTGCATGCGGATCCCCTCACGGATCGCATCCAGGAAGCGATCCAGAGGACATCTAATTTCATGCTATTTAGAGTTTGCTTTTGACCTAAATCCAAGACCAAATCTTGCCTCAAATATGGCCTTGGATTCAAGTCACAAAATTTAGTGTTTTGATTTCTAAATCATTTGTTATCTTTTTGTTTATGTTAGTTGTTATTCATTTGTTTTATTAGTAACTAATAAATGGTCAGCTATGTTAGCTTATTGAACCATTAGTTAAGTCTTTTAGATAAGTGATGTAATCCCTATCCTAATTGAATTTGGGCTAATTTTGGTCTTTGGTTATAAATAGCCCTTGAAAACTATTCAATAAAAAATTATTCCAATTTTCTAGCAATTATTGAGAGTTTCCTCTTGGCTTATTGTGAGCTTCTTTTAAATACTTCAAGGTTTGCCTCTTGGCTTATTGTGAGCTTCTTTTAAATACTTCAAGGTTTGCCTCTTGGCTTATTGTGAGCTTCTTTTAAATACTTCAAGGTTTGTCTCAAGTATTCATTAGCTTATCAATCAAGAATCACACTTGATTGTGGCATCTTCTACCAAACCAAGGTTTGCATGTTTCTTAATTGTTAGGTTGATGTTATATCAAGGTTCATACCTTTGGGAATTTGTTGGGTCAAGGTTATTTCTGTTGCTCAAACTTAGATTCCTTTGGTCTAGATTTTGCTTTGTGTAATTATGAGTTTTATCCAATTGGTGAGGTTCGTATTACTATTCATAGATGTACCATGTGTGAAAATGATATTTACAATGATCTATATACACATAAGAATGCTTGAATGTGACAACCCCCAATATTTTATTAAATTAGTTCATTACTTGCAAAAGAAAGGGGGAGGATTCATTTTTTAAAAGTTTATGTTGTTGAGAATCCTTGACGTTAACTTGTCATGAAATTTGTATATGGACTATACTAGTTATCTCAGTTTATCATATTTTAATCACTAGGTATGATGTTTCTCCTTTGCATGTGAGAACATTGTTACATTAACTTAGTTTAATCTAACTTATGGTTCTACTCATTTGTGCAAGTAAATCATTTCAAATGATGCTATTTGTCAACTTTGCATTTCAATACCTCTATTTGTATATGTTGACATCACATAAGGAAAATGAATTAGGTATCGATCTAGTGATCTTCATATCTTCAATTTTGTTTAGATAGACGGGATATATAAGAATGTCCTTAACCTCACAATAAATGAAGAAGTTACATCACATGTACTTAATTGTTGATCATCTCTTATTTTGATGATGCTTTTATGTATTCCTTGATAACTTATTAACACGTTATCAAAAATACGAGGAACTTTTGTAAGGATGAGCAAAAGTGCTTTGAAAATGATCTTTTATATGAATTTTCTTGTATATACGTGATGGCATGATTTAAAGGGAAGTATTTCCTTGAATTTAATTCATCCCTTTATGCCTACTTGATTTAAAAGGAAGTAATTTTTTGAATTTATTTCATCCCTTGGTACTTACTTGATTTGCAGGATTATTTTAAGAGCAAGCTATTTGATAAAAGATAATAGTGAAAATCAATATTGTCTTAATTTTAGGGGGAGCTTGCAATTCTTTCTTTATGTACAATGTCCCTTTATGTTTATTTATATTTTATGATGTCAAAAGAGGGATAAAATTGAATGCTATTTCTTTGAATGTTGAGTTTATACGTAGAGGGAATTTCACTTGAATTTTATTTTTTATTCTTTGAGATACCATAAAGAAAGAGGGAGTATATTTGAATTTATTGATAAAGCGTAATTTGTGGTACATTTATATGTACAGGTCATTAGTTAACTATATTATTTGAGCTTTATCTTGAGTAGACTCTATTTAATTTTGCTTTTATATTGTTCTAATAGGTCAAGAGTTCAATTGAAGGGAAAACGAACCAAAAACATGGCACGGAGAAGCAATGGAAGAACAAAGCATGAAGAGAAAGAGGTTTGGCAGGATTGACATGTTTCAGAGTTTTGGAGATAACTTGAGTTACGCAAATCGAATTGAGATCATTCTTGTTCAATTTGAAACTAAGAGAATTCTCTACCATTCTTATGAAGACATCAAAGTCTAGTTCTCATGTTTTCATAGCCAAATTTTCAAAATATTGAAGTATAGTTGCGCTGCAAAGTTCTTCTGACCAGTCTCAATATTTTTGGCATATCTCAGCATCCATACCTCTAAATGACATGATTCTTGTAGAATTGGAAAGCTAATTCAAAGAGTTACATGTGATCTACGAATGGATCACTTCGAATCCATGTGTGGATCCACTTCAAGGCCAAATAACTCCATCAACAAGGCCGAATCAGCTCTTGCTCAAGTTCAGTCCAACAAGATCAAATACCGGTCTTAAATTCGGTCTTCTTGCCATTATTTCTCTGGTCCCAACAACAGTGCTGGTCTTTAGGCTAGTATTTGTGGCGGTGTTCATCGGAAAAGTGTGCGAATTTGTCGTTTTTCAGCTCCAATAAGCCCAATCCTACCCAATTTTAGATACTACTTTAAGAAACTATAAATATGGGTTATCTAGGATGCTTTTAGGGGAGAAAAACATTAGTTTTAACAAGGGCAACACAATATTTCATCTTTTTACATAGTTTTTTTGGAGATCAAGATCAAGCGTGGGAAAGGAGAATCAAGGAGCACAAAGGAGGAAGTTGAAGTCAAGCACTGAGAAGTTCTTTTCCGTCAATTTTTCTCCTTTGTATTACTTCTTGAATTGGTGATTAAATTCCTTTATTATGTTGCACTAAACTTATTCTAGGGTTAGGGTTCTTATGAAGGAGAATCGATTGATTCTTTTAATTAAAGTTCATACCTTTGCTATGATTATTTATCTTGCTTTAAATTACATGTTTGTGTTTGATCACCGTGAATATGACTTTAGGGTTTGTATTGAATTGAGAAAGGAGATACAATCGCGCACTAGATAGATAAACAAGTTAACCTAATCACAAGAGTAGGTTAGGATTTGTATGACGCACTGATATTACCAAGGTTGTTAAAGGGTTTAATTGAATATTGCGGTCATGAGAGAGATGTAAAATTTGATTAGGCACAGTTTAGATGTATCGAGAGATAATTTGAAATACAGTTGTGTGATGCATCGTTCATGATTTGACAAGAAAATAATTGGAGAATTAATTCAAACTCTGGATTAAAACCTGAACCCTATGCTTGCTCAACTATTGTTTTCTTAATTCTTATTAGTCAAATCAATTGATAGTTCTTCCATGATAATTCAATTTCTCTACTAGTTTAATCTTTTGTCAGAATAATTAAGGTAGCAAGAATTAACTTGTTCTTGTGGGTTTGACCTCTAGAATACTCCAGGTGATTTATTACTACGATTGGCCCTATGCACTTGTAGGAAAACATCAATCATTTATTTAACCAAAAAAATCATCATTCTGTTTGTCATCATCAAAAAGGGGAAGATTGAAGACCTAGGTTGATCAATTCTTGTTTTTGATGATTGGCAAGTCAAAATGATGATTTGGACTTATGTTTTTAGTGAGAATTTTGCTAGAATCGATGGTCAAACATTTGAGAAAAAAAGGATGCAAAATAAAAAGGAATGAAGAATGTCACTTAGCATCGAACATAGTTTCAACCACTAGCTATTAGGATTAGACGTCCGAAAGATGAAGAAAATGTTAACTTTGAGGATCGGACAATGGCTCAAACATACAACCTACCTATCGGACGTCCAACAAATTGACTAAACTCTCTGATCTTGTCGGATACATTCCTCGGATGCTACACTCAACTAGCTAACATTCAAAGCTTCCAATGAATATCAACTCAACAACCTTCAGACGCAGGGTTGGACGCAAATATGAATAATTAGATGTTTAACGGGTTCCAATAGCCAGTGTTTTAACAGTTAAGTTTGACCGTTGGACAAACTTTTGGTGCAAAATTTCACTACCTATAAGTACCCCCAAGTCTAAATATTAGAAAGACTTTTGTCTACATTGATTACAAGTTTTGTAAGAGGGATTTTGAAGGAGAAGGAAAATACTCTTTGGGTGTGCACTTGTATTCATTGTGAGGTTGAAAAATAGAAAAAAGTTCTTTATTGGTTGATTGAGCATTCAATTTTAATTTAGAGAAGGTTAACTAGGAAAAGTTATAAAACCCTTTGGTTCAATTAGAGTAGAGAAATTTAGTATGAGCAGAAGGTGAACCCTTCTTTATACAATTTGGTTTGCATCACCAATATTAGAAGAAGTGGTTGAGGCATTTAATTGTAGCATAGTGAGAGATAATTTGAATAAAGTTGTAAAATGCTTTGACTTAACTAAAGTGTTCAGAGTGAATAAAGAGTGAACTTTCATATATACAAAGTGTTTTACTTGACCATCAATTGAAGAAATTACTAGTGGAATCGACTTCAAGTTTGAAAAGAGTTTGGGAGTTTGTTTAGCTTGTAATTCTCTTTATTTTTATTTCTTTCTTTTACTACTTATTTTTATGGCTAAATTGCCTTATCTTTATTGCTAGTTTGCTTGCTTAAGTGTGTGATCACTTAGGCTATTTTTGCATAGTTAAAATTGGGTGAAATTTACTACAACTTAAGTTTTTATGCAGCCTAATTCACCTCTTCTCTTGGATTGCTTTGACCTTACTAGTTTCAGACCCTGAAGGTCTGAAAAAGTAAGTCCAAACCCTAACTTTCATGGGTTTGGGTATTCAATAGATGTCCATTGTATTTTTCTGAACATATTTAAGTAATCATATTAAAAATATATAGAGTTCAAAAATAATATAAATACTATCCAATTTTTATTTTCAAATAATAAAATTAATATTCAAGATATTGAATACAATATTATGAACTTAAACAAAGAACTATTATCGACTCTTTATATTTATTTTCAAAACTTCAACTGTATCCACGTCTAATCTTTTTTTTTGTTTTTTTTTTCACTCAACCGTCCATTAACATTCACCACCATACCACTTCTCTAGATGGAATGACTATCGTAAATATTTTGACGTATGAGTATTTTTTTTTTCTTGGCTAACCCCGAGCACGGGGAGGGACACCACCCCCAACACTTTATTGATGAAATGGGTGAAAACACAAAGATGATGTCTCCAAGAGACCGGCCTCTACTCACCTACCTTGTCACGGATAATCCTCCTAACTGATGGAATCCCTAACCTATCTAAGCACATGGCTCCTCTAGCCGCTGGAGGTGACGCTGACGTGGAAGTGTAAATCTTCTCTCCCACATGAGCACACCCAACATTTGATAAAACATCAGCAACTTGGTTCGCTTGGCGGAGACAGTGGGTTACCCGTAGAACGTGATCCTTCAACGCAAATAGCTGCTGTATCTCCTGATAGACACTCCATGGACAACCAGCCTTACCAATTAAAATGTGGACTAAAAACGAGTGAGTCTAATTCGACTTCCAGTCTGCCAAACCCTCTTTGTAGGCACAGCTCAACCCCGAAAAGTAGAGCTCGAACTTCGGCCTGAAGACTAGTAGCCCGACCAAAATGGCAGGAAAACGCTAAACACAACCTGCCACCTCCATCCCGAAGGACCCCTCCTCCCCTACTAACACCGGGGTTACCCTTGGAACACCCATCTGTATTGAGTTTGAGAGCATCACCCAGAAGGCCGATACCACCTCACTAGCTTATAGGACACTCGTGGAGTCCACCCGCCAATCTCCGCATAAAAGGCCGCCCAAGCCACTGGGAAGAACCTACGTTGCTTAAGAATAATGCAAACAAACTCCAGGAGGTCGGTGATGACCAAGTTGCACAGCCTGTCAAACCCTACTTGGATCCCCTCATATCACATGGAGTTTCTGAATTTCCACAAGTGCCAACAAATTAGAAGCGGAAGAATATGATGAACAAAGGCCAGATACCGATTGCCCCTCTTCCCATACCACTAGGGCTGCCATACATACACGAAATGATGAACCAATCCAAGATATGGCCACAGCATCCTCGAAGAAATGCCAAACCCCTGACGCCATATCACCCTCAGCAAAGACATGGTCTACCGTTTTGATATCCGGGGATGGACAGCACCCACACCTGGAAGGCCCATTAATCCCAAATTTCCACAGACAGCAGTCCACCGGTAAACGACCACGTAGTAGTCGTAATAAGAAGAATGAGATTTTCAAGGGTAACACTGGGTGCCATATTCTTCGAGACATGAAGGAGCTATTGGCATGCCGTGCACCAGCTGAAATGCAGACCATAGGGTAAACCGCCCAGATTGTGACGGTCTCCATACCATCAAATCAGGAAGCTGGCCCACCGGTGGGGCAACCCGAGCAACCTCGTTGGCGACCCCGATCGGCACCCATTGCTGAATAAGCTATAAGTTCCAAGATCCATTCGTTACAAAATCGGCAACCCAATGATCCGACACACTATCTAGCCTCGAAGCCAATGTTCCAGTCCCAAGCCAATTGTCAAACTAGAAATTCGAGCTACCAGATCGCCCAATCCATCCACTGTGATGCTCCGCAAGATGACGCACCGCCATCATCCTTCTCCATGCTTGCGAACCCCATCACATCTAATCTTTTATTTGTTTGTCTTTACCCTTTCTCCTTTTCCTAAAAACATTTGTATCAATTATAATGACAACTAGGAGTAGTTTGAAAAAAGAAAACAATCTTGAAATCTTACTATATTTGATCCAATGGCCATAGAATATTAGATTATTTTATAAATTTATTAATATACATACATGCATACATATATATATATTTTTTAATTATATATATATATATAAGTCTGAGTAGGGTTTGGATTTAGGCATGATTCATAGAAAACTAGACTCTACTCGGACCCATGGCTCTCTTACAGGGTCTAGGTTTAGGTAGGATTTGAGTTTAAGAAATTAAATCTAAATCTTACCCAAATATATTGGGTCTAGGTTAGATTTGGGTAAAATCTAACCCCATTGATATGCTTAACTATATGGTACTTATAGTCACTTGCAGAACAATTTAAGATAGTAAATCAATAAATATATATACGAGAACAACAACATCAAATCAATAAATGTAGATACTAACATAATAATAAATAAAAGCACAACAAATTTTCTCTTTTATTGAAATTTGTGCCATAAAATTTGTTGTATTTTTATATATCTTGTGTTAGTATCTACTTTGATTGTTCTAGTGTTCACATTTATTATGCTAGTATCTACATTGCATGGTGCACTTGGGACGGGTAATTGTAGAGGCTCTCATCCCTTAGTGAAATACTGGACAAGTATAATATAAAACATAATACATATCTATATTATATAATATTTTAAAATACGATTAAATGTTTAATGCAAAAATACAAAATACAAATTTGGTAAAATTTTGCATATAAATTTGTACGCTAGTAGAATATGTTTGAAAGTTATGAAACTAAAAATATGGTAAATTTATATCAATTTTTAAAAATTATGCTACATTAATATCACTTTTAACTATTTCTTTTTGTGTATCAAACATTTAACTAGTTAAAACTTGATATCTTACTATGTTTCATTCGGTAAAATATTACACCTTTCTATGTTTATATGTATAAATATATAGGAATTATGATATACATAGGTGCAATTTTTTATAAAGCTAAAAATATATGTCATTATTGTTGAAGAAATTTTTAAAAATTAAAATATAATTTGTGAAGCATAGTCTGTCGAAAGTTTATTACATGTTTTATCCAAGCACTTACTAAATAGGAATTAATGTATTACTAGACTTTGCAAAATATGAATGGTTTTAATACGTTTTTGAATATCATATATCATACAAGATTAATCTTCTATATACTGACACGTATAAACTATCATCATTAGATATATGATAACTTATCTAAATTTAAATTTGAAATTCAAATTTTGTTTAAGTGTCATGCATCCAACCGTGATAGTGTATATACTAGTGGTGTATATAAGATTAACTCATCAACACTCACTTATCCATTTTCCATTCTCTCACCTGACTTTTGACTTTTCTTTATATGTTCCTAATGCTGATTCTTCCAAATTAACAAAATTATAATATGAAAAAGCAATTTCATCATCCAATTCCTAGTCTATCCCTAACTCCAATTCCTCCAAACTAACAAATTGAAAAGGCAATCTTATCACTTAAATCCTCTATCTAATGATAGGATTTTATGGATTTCATGATAGGATTTTATCGCTGATAAAATCAAGTGAAACTTAGCATCAAGTGAATTCGCCATCAATAGCAGAAAAGATTAATCTAAATTTGAAAAATTTGATCTAATCATATCTAAATTCCTTTATTTTGGTCCCTACTTCTTAATGGAGTTCGAATCTTTATGTCTATTACTATTGTTACAAATCCTCTACCTTATCATTAATGAAAGGAAAAATCAAGTGAAACTTGGGCTCTAGTATGTGCCCTCTCTTTTGCCTTTTCCTTTTATAGTGAATATAATTGTGTTTTCTCCCATTTGTCAATTTTATGGTTTATTTGTAATATGCATCATCATATTTATGCATGAGTTGTAATTGTGGTATATTCAAAATAAAAGTTAAAACTCTAATTCTTTTAGAAATCTTAACATAGAGGTAACCAAAATTTACCAAATGATGATGTAGGATTATAGGTATAGTAAAAATTGTTCTATTATGAAAATTCTCCTTTTAAATTTCAAGCTTTTATTTGTTCTTATTATCAATTGTTGATAGTTTAGCAAGAAAGGAAATATCATTTGTGGATATAATTATTGGATTTTGATGTGGTTGTTGGAATCAGTAAGGGTGAAAACAAAGCACTTTGTTCTTAAAAAAAATTTTATCTTTTTTTTTGTTATGTAGGATGGATGGCATATTTAAAACATATATATGGTCATAAATTTTTGCGCCTATGTAAACTTGAGAAAAATCCCCATATCTTTAATTTGCCTTCTACCATATCAAATCTATGCATTGAAAAAACTCCTAAACTCTCCAATTGAGTAAATAAAGCAAAATTGATTGATACTTTTCATTGAAGTACAATATAACCAAATACCGAATTGCAATCATTTCTTTTCTTATTGTACGTAGAAATTCATATTTTACTGCTCACGTTCTATAGTACTGTAACATACATATTTGGCTAGACATGCTAATTGTTGGATCTCTGTAGATGGTATCATGAAAATTACCAAAAGTATTGTAGTTGACTCATAACTCTCATTACTTTATTCTTGGAACAAAAGGATGCTTTAGTCAATTCTAAAGCCACTTAGAAATTCATCGTTCCACTTATATGTTGCTTTTGGCATTTTTGGTCCTTTGCAGTTTGCTGTAGAGTGTTTTTCAACATGTTTGTTTACTAGCTTTAAAATTTTCTCATGCTTAGAAACTCTCAAGTTAACAATCATAATGGCTTTGGGCTGTAATTCTGTAGCTAAATTCCATAAACAAAACAAAATCAATCAAAAAATTAAAGAAGCTTATAGGTAAACAAAATCTTTGAGTTATGCTTTTACTATTATGACTATTTGATTGGTTGAATTATAACCTCATGTTTGACATGCTAATTACTCTTTGTTAATAGGAATATTAGGGAAATATTGATTGAGAACAGTTTGAATAAATTTTTTTAAGGGATTAATACGTGGATGATAATATATCCTGAAACAATAAAAAGGGGAGTTGTTATTAATGGTAACTCACAATCCCCTATTAACACCATAGGTGTGTGGGCTTTTCTGAAAATTTGGGTCAAATTTTATTAAAAATAGTGCTAATCTTTGCTCTACCTATATTTGTTGCTGCCCACAACTTTTTGTATCACCAAAGCTCATCACAAAAATTCAAGGCTCACAACTAAAATCTCGCTTCTCAATTTCACCAACTTAACCATTTTTCTCCATCTAATTTTATCATTAATCAACATTCTCCATCCCTAAAATTTAGTCCTGAAGATTTCCAAAGGAGGATAAAAGAAAACAGAGAAGAAGAGGTCATTGGTGTAGTTCATTGCCACTGACACTTGCCAAAATTATCACTAATATGGCTTTGTAAGCCCTTTTTGGATAATTTCTGTTTATTAATTCAAAATTTTCCATAATTTATGTGCAACCAATGCAAGTTTTGGTTTCCATCTTTGTAGTCCTCTTTAGTTTGTCCATTGATTATTTGACTCCCATTTTGCAATCATATGTTCCTTCATGTTAGGAAGACTGTAAATTTAATTTAATTGAAAGTTTGTGTTTATTAGCTAGCAAATTTGTTTGAAAACAAGAAACGTCATCATGTCAATTTTTTTTAAATAGAGCATGCATTGGATTATGCTCATTTCATGTTTGAAAAAAATGCATGAACTAAATCAAAAGGTTGTAATTCAATGAAGTTTTA
Organism: Coffea humblotiana; assembly: GCA_023065735.1. NCBI lineage: Eukaryota > Viridiplantae > Streptophyta > Magnoliopsida > Gentianales > Rubiaceae > Coffea > Coffea humblotiana. Next base: position 21,944,380 of record CM041216.1, read on the forward strand.
GGCCTTTTCTTATTTAAAAGTATTGAATTTGATTGTTCATGAGCTCAAGATTGTGTTCATGATGAAGCAACCATGCTATGGAATTTAATGTGCTATTTCCCTATCTTGAATTGAGTTGTCCTTTCCTCACACTGAGCTTATAGAATATAATGTTAGAGTACTTTATGTTAGGCCACTATTTGAGATTATTATGTTAACTAATAAGTGGTGGCTTTATCATAAAAACCTATGTATTTTAGAATGCTTTCTAGTTTGATCTTACTTTGTTATTTGGTGTTGCACAGAAATATGATCCTTGAAAATGTTGCTGAAAGTTACAAATCAAACTTTTGATAGTAAGAGAGAATGATTTTATTAATCATGAAATCAAATATGCAACAAGTATATAACTAATAAAAGATGGAGGAGAGTCTCTTCGTATACAAGAATCTATAAGATTAATAGCATGTTTAGCAAGGTTATAAGTATGAACATTAAATGATCAAGGAATCCACAAAACTTCCCAGCACATGAGATCTTGAATCAAGACATCAATCAACAAACCACATAATAAATCATCAGATTCCAAATGTTGAAGCATTTTGATGACCTTCTGTGAATCTCCTCCCAAAATAATCTTATTGAAACCCAAGTCATGTAGTAATTGAATAGCATATTTAGTACATATGATTCAATTACATCTAGTTCCAATATCATGAAAATTTTTCTAGACAATCCAGCAGTAAAACTTTCTTTGTTGTCTCGGATAATAACACCAACCCCTGATGATGTATCATCCACAAACACAACCCCATCAAAGTTTGGCTTAACAAAACCTACGCTTGGTCGTATCCAATGAGATATTGATGACCTTGATTGGAGAGAGGTAGGCATATTAAACTCATCTTTGGAATTTACTTCATGGAACTAGTTTAGGAACTCTATAGACAGGGAGACCAAACTAAGAGGGTCCCTATAAGATCCATCAAAAACTTCTCAATTGTGATTATTCCATAGATTCCAACTAATAACACCCACCAATTCCATCTCCTTGCTTGATAGTTGCAAAAAAGATTAGGAAGCCAAGATTTGATCTGATCAATTGAATGTAGTTGAACTTTCTAGCTTAAAAAACTGAGAGCCCATAATTGCATAGTTGCAAGACAAGCTAAGAAGGTATGATCAATATCATCAATTAGAGCAAGACATAAGGACAAGAGGTATCTAAATTGAGACCTTTAGTATTGAGTTTAGTGCTAGTTGGTAGTATAACTTTACATACCCTCCATAAAAGTTTTGATTTTCACAGCAAGATTCAAATGCCACAACCAAGGCCAAACACCTTGATTTAGAGTACTACTACTTGGTGGCAAATTCTCCGAATTAGAAGATCGCTTCTTAATCAACTGATATGCACTCTTCATAGTAAAAGATTCATTCTTGGAAAAGTGCCAAATCATCTTATCCCTAATTCCCTATTGTGAGAGTCTCCAACTAGGATGTTTTGAATTAATTCAATATCGTCCAGCCAAAAAAGGTCCTTCAGTAAATCAACTCACCAAGTCTTTCAATTATAGTCTATTAAGCAATCAACTATCAAATTCTCCCATAATCTAGCAGACCTTGACACAATTTTAAAAATAGATCACTTAAAAGCCATCTATCTTTCTAGATTTTGATAGAATGCCCATAACCAACTTGCTATCTACTTTCTGCCTCAATATATTTTCCTGACCTCACATAATTCATGCTAAGACTAGAAAGGTCAAGATCCTTCTTGAGACTAAAAAAATCAATATTGGGATATTATTTAGCTTTATATACCTAATGAAGAGGGCTAGATGGATGCGTAGCAATGTGCCAGGCTTGGAGCTGCCTGAAACCCTTTCCCCTATCTTCTTTTCTAGGCCAAAGTTTATCCCAACTAATCTAGTGAATTTGTCTAGTCTTATTTCCATCACCCCACCAAAAATTACTCATCATTGATTGGATATCCATTAGCAAAGAATCTGAAATTTTGAAATAAGGCATCAAATAATTGGGAATTGTCTAAACTACTATTTTCAACAAAATTTTTGCCCCTTTTGATAATCGTTGTTCATTCCATCTTTGAATTTGTTGTAAAATTCTATCATTTATAGAAGAGAATACCTCACATTTGGAGCGTCCAATAATAGTGGGAAGACCAAGATATTTTTCATGTGTGACCGCCTCTTTAACATTTAGGAATTGATTAATATTTTGCTCGGTTGATAAATCAGTATTACTACCGAAAAACAACAGCTGATTTCTCAAGACTGATCCCTTAACTAGAAGCTTCTTTATACAGTTGTAAATATCCTAAATATGTCAAGCTTCTTGTATTGTTGCCTTTTCAAATAACCAAGTATCATACGCGAATAATAAATGAGAAAGCTTGGGGCCACTCTATCCTATTTGAACTCCTGACAATTTATCACGAATCTCCGCTTCTTATAATAGACAAGAAAATGCCTCTATACATATAAGAAATAAATATGGAGAAATTGGATCGTCTTGTCTAATACCCCTCTAAGGTTGTAGATAACCAAATTGAACACCATTTAGCTAAAATGAATAAACAACAATGGGAAAATAATGGGGAAATAAGATCAACAAAAAATGGATGAAAACTTAAGGCCGGCATCATTTCTCTAAGAAAATGTCACTCAACCCCATTAAAAGGTTTGCTTATGTCCAATTTAATGGATATGGATCCCTTTTTGCCTATAGACTTTGATGTAAGAGAGTGATTAACTTCGTAAGTAGTCAGAATATTATCAGTAATGAGATGGCTAGGAATAAAAGCAAATTGGGAAAGGTGGTAGAATTATTGAGAGAACTTTATTTAATCAATTAGCTATAACCTTAAAAGCTAATCCATAAGCTAACTGAACGAAACTGAGTTATATTGGATAGACATTGGCATTTTGGAATAAGCACAATGTAAGTGAAATTCAATTTTTTATTGAAAAGCCCATTGTTTTAGAAATTCAAGAACATATTTAATTATATCCTGACTAACAACATGCCACAATTTCTAATAAAATACTAGGGACATACCATCAAGACCAAGAGATTTAAAAGGATGCATTTGATTTAAAGCTTGTGTTACTTCTAAAGATGAGTAAGTTTGCATCAACGAATCATTCATTTGTTTAGTCATCTTAGGTTGCACCCTTTCTAAAACTGCATCAATTATCCTTAGAGATCATAACAAATCAAACTTATGCACCTACAATACTTAACTGAGCTCTCTTATGTTGGGAAAAGCTAGAATATGTGTCGGCCTCTGAATTAAAATACCTACATATACTCTTAATTTGGCAACCAATGCATTCATTAAATAAATCAATAGCCAATCCTCTCATTAACATAAACACTAATGAAACAAATAACCCTACACCTGGGAAGCCTCACACAACACGTGAGGCCCCCATTTAACTAGTCTTCATGATCAGTTAGTACTAATATACTTGTGTTTCATTGGTGATTAGAGCGTATTCATGCGCTACTAACAAGTTATTAGGTTGGAGCTTATTATTTCTTAATACATCTACTATATATCAATGTTATATATCTTTCATATGTTGGTTGATACAGTGATCAGGATATTACTCAATTTTAGTTGCAGTAAAAAATGTTGTGGTTCTGAACCAAAGTTGCAATAATGAAGAAATAATACAAGAATAATATACTCTAAACTTCCACAGCAATCAATGAAACAGTGAAATGGAAGAATTCAAAAAGATGAACTCAACTTTCTATTAATATCTATTAATGAATTCAATAACAGAATTACAAGAATAGACGATATGGATTCAGAAAAGAAGGGGAAAGAGATGAAGGAAAACGTGGGAAAGGGGAAATGAGATTGGCAAGACCAAATCTCCTTTCAATCAAATCTGGAATAATGACAAGAGCTGAATCATTACAAAAATTTCTCATGCTTATATCATTTCCCAACTAACTCTAACGTGACCAACAAGGTTAAAACATATGTCATTCTAGGATCTTCGACTGCTGTGATCCTTAGCTAAGGCAAAATACGTGAAGAACCCAGCAAAGGTATGGTTCTATGAGCACGCCTTCTCATAGTTTGTTCCTTCGCTCCACGCTTCCAGTATTCTGCAATCACGCCTTCTCCAACTTCTTCCTTATTTCTTCATTTCCAGCTACCACTTAACTCTTCACTCCATTACAGTGCCCCACTTTCTATAAAATCTTGCCCTCAAGATTGGAAATATGAAAATTCCTCCCTTATCTTCACTGCATCTTCCCAAGTTGCTTCTTCAGGTTCAGTGCCCCACCATTGGATTAGCCATTGTGTCACTGCAGCATTTTTCTTCTTGATTATCCTTCTATCTAGCAATGCCACTGGTTCCACCCTAAGTTGCCCCTTCTCATCATTATCTGGTAGATGTAGCACAGGTGATGCCTTTCCTTCTAGTTTCTTCTTCAATAGAGATACATGAAACACAGGGTATATCTTAGATTCAGCAGGTAATTTAAGCTTGTAAGCCTCGCTTCCAACCTTTTCTTCTACCTAATAAGGACCAAAGTATTTGGCAGATAGTTTGCTGTTGTTCCTGACTACCACAGTCGACTATCTGCAAGGTTGCAATCTCAGATAGACCCAATCTTCCACCTAAAATTTCCTTTCACTCCTATGCTCATCAGCATATCTCTTCATTCTTTCCTGAGATAGTTTCAGGTTTTGCTATAGCATTGCATCTATTTTCTTTCTGTCTTTCACATATTCCTCCATTGTTGCCACTCTAGCCTGAAGGTAAGGACCAAAGTCAGTTGGGGAGGCTTGGTTCCATAGAGAGCTTCAAAAGGGCTCAGCTGTATAGCAGTGTGGGTCGGATGTATTATACCACTACTCAGCTAAAGATAGCCATGTATTCCACCTCTTTGGTTCTAGGTGTGTCATACACCAGAGGTACATTTCTAGAACTTGGTTGACCTCCTCTATTTGACCATCCGTTTGGGAGTGATAAGTTGTGCTTAAGTTTACACTGACTCCAAGTATGGTAAAAAGCTTAGTCTAGAATTAGCTGATGAGGATTTTATCCTTGTCTGAGATCATGCTTGAGGTACTCCATGCAGCTTGCAGACGTGATTCATGAAAATCCTGGCTACTTTAGGAGTATCAAATGGATGTGACAAGCTCATGAAATGAGCATACGTAGTGAACTTGTCCCACTATTACTAGAATAGACTCCTTCCCTTCAGATTTGGGAAGACTCTCAATAAAATCCATAGTGATATGACTCCAAGACTGTTGTGGTATGGGTAAAGGTTGTAGGAGACCTGGATAAGCAACATGCTCATCCTTACACTTCCTACAGGTGTCACACTATGGAACAGTTGTTTAGCCTCATGAAACTAGAGCAGAGATGAGTTTTTTCCTTATTTCTCCTCCTTTTCCAACAACTATCCTCCCCTTATATCTCAGTATCCCACTCTAATAGCTGTAGTCTGTGTTACTTCCTAGAGAAACCAATGCTTCTCTGATAAGGTTTTGAGTCTAGTCATCCTCTTGATAACTTTCTATCATCTCCTTAATCCATTCTGGTACTACAGTGGTTATAGTTGCACACTCACTTTCTTCATTCTTCTCTCTCTTGGAAAGGGCATCTGCCACTAAATTCTCTTTCCCTTTCCTGTAGCATATTACATAGCTCAATCCCATCAGTTTAGTTAGCCATTTTTGTTGTAGTGCAACTGTGACCAAAGCCAATAGCTCTTTCTCATATATTGACAGTCCTAGGTTCTTCTGCCCCAAGTTTGACTCAAGTATGCCAATGGTCTCCTATTCTGCATTAGTACAGCTCCTATACCCCCATAGCAAGCATCTATCTCGATAACAAATGGCTGGAAAAAAATCAAGAAGTGCCAATACAGGTGTACTGCACATAGCCAACTTCAGCTTCTGGAAAGCTTCTTCTGCCTCATCACCCTACTTGAATCCATCCTTCTTAAGTAGAATGGTCAATGGCTTTGCAATGGCCTCATACCCGTTAACAAACCTCCTATAGTAGCCTATTAGACCCAGAAATCCCTTCAACTGCCTAACATTTTTTGGTCTTGGCCATTGAATCATACTATCAATCTTCTTGGGATCAGCTATTACTCCCTCTACTATGATAATGTGGCCTAAATATTCCATTTGCTCCTGTGCAAAAGAACACTTATTTCATTTTGCATATAGCTGATATTGCCTCAGAATCCCTAGAACCTTAGTGACCTGCTTTTTGTGCTCCTCCCATGTGGGACTGTTATACCAATATATCATCAAAAAAAATATCAGTACATGTTTTTCTCAACTGCTCCTGAAGCACATGGTTCATTAGACTCTGGAAGGTTGTAGGGGCATTAGTTATAGCCCAAAGGGCATGACCTTAAACCCATAAAGGCCCTGATGAGTTTTGAAAGCTGTTTGAGGTATATCCTCTTCCCTCACCCTAATCTGGAAATATCCAGCTCTATGATCAATCTTGGTGAAGTACTTGGATCCATGTAGCTCATCCAATAGTTCATCAATAAAGGCTCTAGGAAATTTGTTCTTTATTGTCAGTTCGTTCAGTTGCCTGTAATCTACACAGAATCTCCATGATCCATCCTTCTTCTTGACTAGAAGCACTGGAGAGGCAAAAGGGCTACTGCTTAGTTGAATGATCCCATTTTGTAACGTCTCCTGAACTAACTTCTCAATCTCAGTCTTCTAAAACATAGGGACACTTATATGGTCTGGATTGGAATGCCCTTAGCACCCTCCTTGAGGATGATGGCATGATCATGACTCCTTACAAGGGGTAGCCCCTGAGGTTCCTTAAACACATCCTCAAACTCTTGCAGAACTTTTTCAATTTCTGGAGTTACTGTCTCTTGTTCCTGCATTTTATCATCTACTACACTCAGTTGTGCCAGGATTCCACAGGCTTGCTTCCTGGCCCATTTGTGTGAGGACCCGAAAATTTTCTTATTTTTATCTTATTTTACTGGTTTATTTAATTATTTATTCACCCGTTTTCTCCGAATAATTTATTTCAACCATTTTAAATCCATTTATACGAAACAATGTCTCACTTACGTTTTTAAAATGTTTCGTTAGAAAATTTTATTTTTCGGAGACTCGTTCGGTAAGAAATAACGAGTACACATTTTTCGAGGTAAATTCGATCCGAGAGTGCATTAGTCTTGGAGAATTAAGAATGAATAATAATAGACTAAGAAGAGTTAATTGAGAGATTAGATGTGATTAAGTTAAATAAAACTTTTATTGTGCGCATATTGATAGTTTCTCGAAAGTTGTACCGCATGACAAATTGGAAATTTGAGGAATTAATACTAGAGTCGTGTGAGACTTATGTTTTTATTTCTAAAATAGTTATTTTTATAATTATTTACCTTAGTAATAGTTAAATATATCACCGTTACATGAATTCTTTTTAAAATTCACCTATCGCGCGCGAATCAGAAATTCGCGTATATCAACCTGGATCGGATAAATGGAGATTTAAGAAACTTATACTAAACTACTAAGAGTGAATAATTATAGTATAAAGGGAATTACATTAGAGGTTTAGTGCACAAGTGAAAACGAATCCAAGAAAAAACGGACACGAAACGCGCGCGCATGAAACTATTGGTAGTTGACTTTTGCTCAAATTTGAACCACCAACCACCAAGCTTCTCCAAGAAGCTTTAGAAATCAGAACACACCCTCTCTCCTCTCATTCTTGTTCGGCCATCCTCAAGCAAAGAAGGAGGAAACCCAACTTCATCTTGCACCATTTTTGCTCCAATCTAGCACCCAAAAACACCATCCAACTTGCAAATCACTTGGAAATTCACTTGGACTAGGAAGGAAACATCATCTCATGGTTTTTCTTGGGGCTTTAGAGGTGCAAAATTTCTGATTTTCACCAAGGGAGTAGAAGGTAATCATCCGGTCACTTAATTTTAGTTCTAGTTGGTTAAATTTCTCTAGGAAGCTTGTAGCTTCATGGTTATTGTTGTGGTTTGAGTTTAAATGTTGGAGTGGGTTCTATGAAATCCTACAATGGATATATTGGACTGATATGGTGATAATGAATGTTGTTTGAGGTAATTATGTGTTAAACAAGAAGATATTAGTTAGAAAAGTGAAAAAAGGAAACAGATGGAAGTTGATGTTAGATATGAATGAATCTGTCCTGTTTTTACAGTGGTTTTATTTCGAATTTTTTGATGCTCAATTGACCTTGAAACTGATGTATGTACATTGTGTGTGGTATGTATAAAGTTTCTACCAAAAATCATTTGGATTGGTTGGATAAAAATTGAATTTTGCAAGAATAAAATCTGGAAAACGTGTAACAGTGGTCCTCTGGCAGTTTTCTTTGAATGAACATATATCTCTGTCCGTACGTTGGAATTGAGTACTGTTAGAGGCATTTGAAACTAGACATCCGTAGTTTTCTAACGGTGTATAATGAACCTTCTAATTCGAAGTGAGTCATCTGTAGTGACTGATCAAAATCGGCTGCCCTGTTTCTGTCAGTGCAACCGAGGAAAATTGTAGAAGCTGCAACTTTTGGCTCCATTTTGTCTCACTTGCCAACTGAATTTCAAAATGGGGTTGTTCTGATGAATTGTAGCCTTTTGAATCTAGTTTTCAATTCCACCAACCATTCCCAATTCCAACCTGTATTGAGTGAGTTATGGTCCAAGTCCCAAACTGCAGCAAATCTGGAAAACCCTCTTTTCATGCTGGCCGACTGGTTTGGTCGCTTGTGAGAGGTTTTATTTTGAGATTTTGATGTCAACCAACTAACAATTGCTTATGAAATGTTTCTTGGACCCTGGTTTCACAAATGACCCAAAATTGGACTGATTTCATGAGACAAAGTGTTTGAAAAGGAAAGAGAAGCTTGAGTTAGCAGATTTGCTTTGAAAATTTCACAAACTTCAGTCGTTTTGTTAACTGTCTTCCCCCGTGAGTTTTTACTTGAAATTTGGTAGAGATATAGTTCATATATGAAAGATTTAGTGTACAAAATTTGGTGTATTTTCAATACCAATTCGATGGCCAAATAATACTTCAAAGATAGCTTTTCAAATCGGGAAAATGACTGAACAGTTTATAAAATACGACCAACTTTGAGCTGCTATATCTCAATGCTCAAAACTCCGATTTCAGTTCTGTTTCTTGTGTTTTAAACCTTGGTTGGAATTCTAATTGATTTACAAATTTTAGAGGCTAGTTCACCTTCTGTGAATTTTACCGAATTTCCAAAGTTTTACCGAAAATTAAGACTAAAACTGTCTTGTGTGTTTATAGTAGCCATTTTGGGCTGAAAATTGAATGTCTTCCATTTAGAATCTTAGAAAAGTGTCTACTAGGAACTTTTAGTACTTTGGAACTAGTTTCCATCGGTACCAAGTTTCCAATTTTGGACCTATTGAGTGTAAGATATGATTTTTCAAAAATTGCTCCTTAAAACTGAAATTTTCGAACTTGATAAGAAATGAGTTTTTGGAAACATTTCTCTACCCTTTGATAATGATTGATCGTTTTAAACTCGATTTCGTGAAGAAAATTAGTTTTTCTTGTGTTAATAAATCCTCACTTTTGAACCTTTATTTTGAGTGGTTACGGTTCGTATTTGAGGTATCAACTAGTCAAATTAAGTGTGCATTCTTTCTTGATTAATACATGATTGAGAGTGACCAATATTTGTTAATTGTCCAGACGCTCAAGGAGATTTCGAAGGGAATCTCGATGCGGACACCTAAAGATTTGTTTGCTCACTTATTTTGAATCGGTGAGTGTCAAGTGCCTGACTTGTTGTGTTTATTTGATTTATCTGCTTATATACGTGAATATCACTTGGTGAGAGGAATGTGTACTTTATTACACTCGTTCTCTTTTACTCAAACTTTACTTACATTAAACTTGATTTTCAAAAGTCGATTGGAGTGAATCTCGTCGGCAAAATATACTTGTTTACGTGTGCATGTCGTGTTGTCGTGCGTGTCGTGTTGTCGAGTGGAGTGAACCTCCTCGACTTATGGGAACACCCCAATTCTCTTAGCCAATCTTGCAACTCGAGTCGGCATGGACTTGGTCGAGAAGCTTGATAAACCAAGAGAATAACAAAACAAAACTTGATCTTTTTGAAATCTTGTTCGGCATACTCGTCGAGTATCGCCTTTTTCGTGCGTGTTTAGTTACGGATCCGAGAGGGTGGAATGTTGGCTGGAGGTAGCAAGTGGAGCTTCTACGGACTACAAAACCTATCCGATTGATGGAATGTCAACTCGTGGAAGTAGTGGATCGAGCATTGGCAAAACATGTGGAAATTAGCTCCTGAGAGCTTTTGTATCCTACTCAAGTGTGTTTAAATTGTTAATTGTGAATTATCGCTTTATTTATGACATAAATGTTATTGATACTTGAATTACGTGCTTGCATGACTTTCTTGGCCTCACTGAGTATTGGCTCATTCCATTAGTTTGTTTTTCTTAACAGGAACCGGAATGGAAGAAGTTAAGGAAATGCCGACTTGAGGCACTTTTGTATTAGTATTTTGATTGTAATCGACTAGACACTTTTGGATGTTGTATATTTTGGAGAAAGTGATTGTAAGTTTTAAATTGTGATGTAAGATTGAATATTTATGTATGGAAATGACTTCATACCTTTATTTCGACTTTCATTGTTAGTACTAGACTTTAAGTTTGAATTGGAATTATCTCGAGTTCTGGCGAGAGGTGGGTAGGCATCCCGCGGATACCCTTGGATTCGTCCTTGGGAGAAGTGGGGGCGTCACAATTTGTGCAGCCTACTTCCCTTTATTAGTCTCAATTGCACCTAGTTGTTTTCCCCCTTCAATTCTACCTATTGATTTCCTTTCTTAAATTTCACACTTAACCCCTTAAAGTCAAACTCCATGGGGCTATATCTGGCAAGCCAATCCACCCCCAACACCACATCACTACCTCCTAGCTTCAGGGTGTTAAACTAGTGTTGGAACTCATACCCTTACATTTTCCATATCCTTACATTGGCTAAACTCTTGGATTGCATTTTCTCTCCATTAGCTACTTTGATTGCCAATGAGGGTCCATTGCTATCCATCCCCAAATTTCTTGCTACTTGTTCATCTAGGAAACAGTGTGTACTACCATTGTCTACAGTGAAATGATACTCTTTTCCCTTATTACCCCTTTTAATCTGATAGTTTTGTGGTCACTTCCCCCTGCTAGTACATGAATTGAAATTTCCATATGTTCATCTTCTAGTTTTCCTTCAATACGATCACAGAAGATATCAGATTCATTCTCCTTTTCCTTCCCATTTACAACAACTACTCCCTCTTCTTCACTTATCAATAAGAGGTTTAGATGAGATTGCTTGCATGCATGACCCAGGGTATAAGGCTTAGCATACTTGAAACAAAGTCCATTCTCCCTCCTATGGTTAAGTTCAGCTTGGGTGATTTTTTGAACTAATTCTGGCTACTAGTAGGGTTGTAGGCTCTGGTGGTCTGTTTATTTGGAAATTTGGGGCTAGGTGAGTTTCCATTTGGAGTGATTCTGCGATTTAGGTATAGATTTCTGGAAATAGGGGCTGTGAGAGGGTGATTTTTGGATATTTTGTAGGGCTCTTAGATTTCTCTCCTGTAATTTAGCAGTATCTATTGCATCTACTAGGGTCCTTGGTTTAGCCATTTTAACCATATTCACTATCTCTTCCTTTAAACCACTCAGAATACATGTTTTGTAGTAAGAATCTTGTAAATGAGGGAGTGAAGGCATTACCAAAGTTTTGAGCATCTCAAACTTCTCCAGGTAGTCTAGTACAGAACCTGTCTGCATCAGTTTATTGAATTCTTCTATAGCTTCTTCTGGAGTTCCATCACCAAACCTCTCACATAGTGCATTAGTCAACTCATTCCAAGGGATTGCCTCTCTGCCACCAAATACTTCCATGGAATAGTGGTCCTACGCTTATCTTTGAAGTTAGAAGTTCTGCAATCTCTTGATTTCATATTCTCCTCGACTCCATTGATTCTTGAAAATTACTTATTAGCCTTCTTGACGCCGCTCCCCTTGGGTTCTCACCAGTAAAGTTAGGTAACTCCATCTTAGGCAGCCATGGTATTAGCTTTATTGTCCTTTGGTTTCCAGATTCTACCTTTAAGCTTTCTCTTTTGGTGATCTCCCATTTCTTGTCTCCCCATGCTTGTGGGTCGCTGATGGTCCTGAGCTATTTGGCCCTCAACATCCTTACCCGTTGTCATTCAATTTCGCCCATCATCTGTGCCATCATATTTCAATCCATGCCCTCATTATGTTCTGGTCAGGTGTTTTAAGAAGCTTTTCAGTGTTCCGTCTTGCTTGTGGTCCATATATTCTAATGTAGCTTGGTTTCTAGTGTCATCATTTTCATTAGCGAATGTCGCTTGGACTGCACTACCCAACGCAGTTAAATGCTTTCCTTAACATTTCGTCCTGTGTTTTAGTCATTCCTAATGGCTCGTAGCTGGCTCTGATACCACTGTTGTGGTTCTAAACCAAAGTTGCAGCAATGAAGAAATAATACAAGAATAATATACTCTAAACTTCCACAGCAATCAATGAAACAGTGAAATGGAAGAATTCAAAAAGATGAACTCATACTTTGCATTAATGAATTCAATAATAGAATTACAAGAATAGAGGATATGGATTCAGAAAAGAGGGCGAAAGAGATGAAGGAAAATGTGGGAAAGGGGAAATGAGAATTGGCAAGACCAAGAATCTCCTTCAATCCAAATCTGGAATAATGACAAGAGCTGAATCACTACAAAAATTTCCCATGCTTATATCATTCCCAAACTAACTCTAACGTTACCAACAAGTTTTAAAACACGTGTCATTCTAGGATCCTCGACTGCAGTGGTCCTCAGCTCAGGCTGAATACATGAAAACCCAGCAAAGGCATGGTTCTGTGAGCACGCTTCTTGCAGCTTGTTTCCTTCGATTCCATGCTTCCAGTATTCTACGATCATGCCTTCTCAACTTCTTCCTTATTTCTTCATTTTCCAGCTGTCACTTAACTCTTCACTCCATTACACAAAATCCTAACTATTCAATTTTTCACTGCTTATGCTAATAACGCCGCCTAGTTGATGGCAATGCCAACACTAGAATGTCTCCAGTACATGGGCATTTTGAAGGACCAATAGAGAGATGACAAGGTTCCGTGGATTGTGGCAAGCTTAAACGAGCTCTAACTTGGAACATCGATGACTGAAATCCACCAAGTGAAAAATGCATATTTAGCTATAATTCAAAGGATGAGCTTAAAAAGTGGCATCTTTATTCTGATTCCGAGTATGGAGATCTATCTACATCTTCAAGAATCAAACACGTTGGAAATGCATCAAGTGGCACTATCGGAATATTTTCTTGGAACTTTTCCTCTGATGTTTTTGAGGGCTCAAGGTAAAATATTAGACGAAATGGCTTCTATGGAATATGTTCTACTAAGTTTGATTGTGAGAATCCGGAATTTATTTTTTATATTTTATACTCCCGAAAATTATTTTATTATATCTTTTGTATTCTAATCTAATTGCCTTGAATTTTTGGTTAATTTAATGATTGAATCATGATTTTATTCCTATTGTCTCATTCAATTTATTGCACATTGGTTTTCTTGAGGTGATCTACCAATTAATCCAACTAGCGAGGTATGTGTAATAAATTTCGTGAACTAGAGGGAGTTCTGTACAAAAGAGTTATTGCGTTATAAGGTGTTAAGAGTTAATGGGGTGAGAGATAGATATTAAGGTGAATTAGTGACAAAGGGATAGACTTAATTTGTAGTTATGTCATTTGTTAATAATCCCTCCAATCTTGATCAAGACATTGACCAAGACCAAAGTTCCCAAACCAACCCTTTCTTGTTTTCTCCATTTCAGCCGAGAGAGAGAGAGAGGAAATTAGCAAAGTCTTCCTCTTGTTCTTCTCCATTTCAGCGGAGAGAAAGAAACTTTAGACCAGTCACAAATTTTGACCAAACACAACTTGATCAAGACTTGCAAGACCAAGCCAATTTCACTTTCTCCTTTTCCTATTAGAGCCGAGAGAGGGAGGAAAATTAGCAAAAGTTTCCTCTTGTTTTTCACCACTTCAGTCGAGAGAGAGAAGAGAGTTGAGAGCAAAAAAACTCCATCCTCTTCTTCCTATCATCAGCAGAGAATCAAGGCTGATTCAGCCAAAGAAATTTCACAAAATCCCCCTATTTCTTCAAGCCTAAACCGTGAGTGAGAGAGAGCCAAGAAAGCTGCATTGAGAAGGGGAGAAAACTAAGGAAAACTGGTGCATTTCACCCTTGAGGAATTGAAGGTGAAGCAAGTGAGCTGTCTGCATTTTTTTTCTCAGCTTTGATTTGTGAGGAAAAAGGAAGGTAACAATTGGTATAAAACCCCTCATTTTTCTATTACTCTTGAGTACTCTAGTTGCATGTTAAATTTAAGCCAAAAGATAGGAGTTTAGTGGAAGAAAAATGTACTTTCTAAGCTATAGGTTGGTGGAATTTTAATTTAGTGACATGTGCTGATAGTTTTGATTTGCAGCTTTGTATTTGGAACCTTGATGGGTTTCCTTGCTAAGAACTCAGGTCATATGTTTCATCTTTGTTAAAAATGATATATGGTGTATTTGCCATGGAAATGAGTGAGAAATTAGTGGCTTTGGGATGAAAGAAATTTTGAAGGAACCTGGTTGGAAAGAAATCTGTGGGCTGACCGATTGCGTAAAGCTGGTATATCAGTTGTACTTTGAATTTTGGAGTGAAGTTTTGTTAAGATTTCATGTTTTGATATCATGACAACTGTGTATATAGAAGTTGGGTATGTTTATATGGTCTGAATCATAGTTGTATGTTCATTGATTTGACTGAAATTTGTTTTAAGAAAGCTTGAACTTCGGGTGACAGTCACCTTTGAGGCAGTTTTAGTAAAATGATCATAACTTAGTGTGAAAATATCAAAATTGAGTGGCCGGTCAACTTGGCATTTGAAACTACACTTAGAGGGATTTCTAATGGTATAAAATTTGAGCTATGGTTAATTTTATATACACACCAAAAAATCAGCAAAGTTGACTGAAAAATCTGCCCTGCACAAGTAAAACTGGAATGTTGTAGTAACTCGTGGCCAATGTGGACTAATTTATGAACTGAATCTCTTTGAGGTGTCTTCTAAGGATTGTTAGTGCTTTGAGTCTACTTTTCAACAGACCAAGTTTTATGATTTTTTGACATTTATAACTCGAGTTATGATTTTTCAAACAAGTGATGCTTGCTCGAATTTTTCCACCTTGGACCAAGAGAGAAAGATGATGAGTTTTTTTTCAACTTTTCTATAACTTTTGGCTGTAAAACTGCATGCGTACTATTAATCTTCCTTATAATGCAATAACAGTGACATATATGTAGGTTCTAACAAAAAACTTGAATTGTAAGGCCGTGATTCTTGTTGGAATTTTTCTTAGCTTTGTCGTGAGAATAAGCTGTGTAAGTGCAGCTCTTGTTTGCAAATTTTGGTTGAGACATGCCTTATTTTTGTTTGTATGATACTTATGGTATGTTCACATTGAATCTAATGAAAACTTGATAACTTGGTTGAAGACCAACTTGAAGAACTGTTGGAAATCCACTTGATTGGACGAGTGAAGAAGAGGGGAAAATTTCTAGTTATTACATGACTTTTGGAGCTGCAAAAATTTTAGATTGTTGTTCAATAAATCTCATAATATATTAATCTTCATATGCATGTGGAGTTTCAGTGATAAATAAACAGTTTTATTGAAGAAAAACTCCCTTAGCAAACTGTTTTCTTGCTAGACAATTTTCTAGCTTTGAGCCATAGAGAAAACTTGAACTTCTAGTTTTTAAATGCAAATTGTCTTGTTGAGTTTTACTGGAATCCATGGTTAGTACCACCTCTCTTGATACAAGCCTATTTTTGTGTGATTTATGGTTGAAATAAGTATGAGAGGCGCTGTTTTGGGTAACAAAATGAGGAGAGACTTGCTGGGAATTTTGCTTGCTTAAACCATAGACTATATGTTAGGTTTTCCAGCTTATAACTTCCATTTTGTTGTAGTTTTTCAAAGAGTTTCATGCCTTATATTCACACTATGAGGCATTGCATGATTTATACTTGAACCATGAAAGAAAGTTGAGTTTTTGGTTAGCAATCTACTTACATGTAACCTGTTGATTGGTTTGGACTTAGGTTACTTGTGATTTCTTGAATGCATTTTGATGGTAGTGTATAAGCTGAAATTTTGACAAAACCATATGTAAAATTAGAGGAAATGTGATGGTTTCTTCTAGTATGTTTTCTAGTTGCATTTGTTTCACTTTAAACTCGAGGTTGGTTGCCTTTTTAGCTATTTGTTACTGGGAAATTCCAGCCATGAATTGGAATGAGGAACTCCTTGGTTACTCGTGTCCTTTGGGTCTAAATGTTCTCTTTTCACTCCAAAACCATATTTACACCTTTGCACTAGTAGTTATTTGAATTTTTTTGTTTCACCTAAACTTTGAATGGTTGAACCATAATACTCTATCTTGGTTGTTTTAGAGTTTGTTGGTGATCAAGAGCATAACCCGAGGGTGAACTTTTGACGTTATTTTGTTTAAACTGGTGAGTGTTAAGTGCATGTTTCTTGATATCTTGATTTGATTGATACCACGTGTTATGTGTTGAATATTAAATTTGATGAGGCGATGGTGTACTTTATCATACTCGTCCTCCCCTTCTTGAATGATCTTGTACTTGTTTGAACTTGATTGACCTGTACTTGTGTTTGTACTTGTACTTGACTTGTAAGTGCTGAACGGCAGCATATACAACACTCAATTAGAGTGGGAGGTATCTCTCATTCCCGTCTCAGTACATTTATCTTGATTTAGTCGATTGGAGAGTTATCTCATCGACCATATTTGTTCTTACTTGGGTATAATCGAGTATTACCACCACTGTTTCTGTTTGGTGTTCGGGCCCGATAAGGGGTATGTTTGGTGGACGAAAAACTGGTGTAAAGGAGAGATCTACGGTCATTGTTTTGTCTCTTTAAACGTTGACAGAGTGTCAACGGATTTGGAACAAGTTAATGCAACGGGGAAATTGGCTCTTGAGAGCCATCTGTATCCTTTTACTTGAATGTTCTGTATGAGTTGTGGTGTTTACTTATTTCATTATTTGATACTTATATTTGATCGATTAAAAGTTTAGTTATGTGATTTGTGACTGCGTGACCTTTTGGCACCTTGTTGGGCCAAAGCTCACTCTTTTACCCTTTGTTTTCCCTTACAATGGACAAAGTTTTGAGAACGTGATTTTGGGGAAAGAGTTGAGTTAGTTTTAGTTTTGTTTTGTTTAAGCTCCTCTGTATTTGTATACTTCATATGTATTTGTATAAGTTTGGATACTTTGGCTTGTATTTTAAGTTGAATCTTTAGCGACTCCATTGTATATAGTTTTGGGTTGATGAATGGAAGTTAAATTGCGCGTTTTAGTACTTTATGTGAATTTTGATTTAGTAGTCCTGGCGAGAGTTGGGCAGGCAGTCCGCTAATCTTTGGGGTACGTCCTAAGGGAAGGTGGGGCTGTCACAGGTGGTATCAAAGCTACCGCGCGTGGTCTTTGCGCGGGTTGAGTTTGAGCCAAATGGTATTATGGTCCTGATTTCGTACGTAAGCGTAAAGGACTAAGTGCTCAAAGGATTAAGCACTCTTTTGAACATAAACTATGAATCATGAATGTTATAGGTGTAAAACATTTACCATGGTACTTGGGGAAGATATGTATGTACGTCAATTAGGAATCTGAAATATGGATTGATTCCTCTTGGGACTGGCTAGCTCGAGTTGTGAATTATCTTATTTTGGATTCTTGTACTTGAGTACTAAAGAGTTGAGAGTATTAGGATGAGAGTCGATATCTCAATTGAATTTGAGATATGTTTGATTGCAAAAGTTAAGGCACGGAGGATGCTAATAATCTGGACCTGGGGATGTATTGAAGCTAGTAGTAAGGGTTAGGATCCTTATCATTCAGTATACATAACTAGCTGTACTTCTTCGAGTTTTGACTAAGTGTAGTTCTTGAAGGATTCCTTGGGTTAGTATCTAATAGAGTTATTTTCTTTGTTGTGTCAAGTAATTATAGTAGCCGATATATAAAATACGAGAGTTCAATGATGAAGGGCCAATGGTGTATATAGGTCATGATTACAGGAATTACTTTTGGACCGGAAAGAGTAGATTGACAATTACTACGTGATGTTTGCTACCTTGGATTCGCTTTACTAATGATGCATTTGAATTTGCCCAGGCATTTGAAGAGTTTTGTACCTTGACTAATTTGAGTGGCCGATGACATATGATTTACGTGAGAAAGGATGAATATTAGGTATTGCTCACTGAATTTTTGGTTTGTTGATAGTAGTATAATGAGGGAAAAAGTATATATTGCAAGAGCATGGGTTGATGCTAGATGATCATTGAGTGGCATACTTTTATGGTTTGGGTTGTACAACACAGATAAGATACACTTTTGTACATGAGATGACTAGATGTGAGCAATGTTAATTTGGTAGTAACTTTTAGCTTGATCCGACTTGTATCTTAGTGAAGACTAGTTTTCATGAATGAATTGGTGCCCTTGCATCTAAAGGAAAAGAACTTAGAGATTACATGGCTTGAAAGCAGATTATATGCTTAGAGTTGTAATTTGTGATTTGATGGTCATTTAGATGGTTAAGTGAATCGATGAAATGAAGAATTTGGAAAGTATACATGAGGAAACAAAGATTCTTTGGAGGGAGGTAGAGCTCCAAAAGAAATCAGTTGAAACACGAAGATGTGGAGATAACTGAACAAGTACGTGAAGATAAAAAGGGATGATGAACAGATATTAACAGGGTTGTAAATAACAGTTTGAAAGGGTGCACTTAAATAGGACCCTCTTGGCAAGAAAGTCTAATGTGGTGAAAGAAGTTTTGTGATACTAAAAGGAAACATAAAGAGATGGGTGGAGTCAAATTGACGATTAAGAAGGAAGAAAAGGAAGAAGAGATTTGTGTCTTCTACGTTTGAATGTTGTAACTAAGACTGGAATGTGTTAGCGGATAACTGATGTATGTTATAGAAGTGGCAAGCTTGAACGCCTAGTGAGGAATTACCCAAACAAATTGATTAGGTTATGGTGAATCTACTATATTAGCCGAAGTGAGCAACTAGCTGTGTCCTTGAATATGTATCGTGAATGTTTTACGTAGTAGGATGTATCTACTTGATGAATACGGGACTTGATACTTGATGTTTTCCCTAGTGATAGTCAATGTTTGCCTTAGATTGGAGTCACATCCTTATACCTGATTATGTGTGTGTGGTGCATTACTATTCTTGGGTTATGCGAGGAATTTTCCTTTGTAGTTTGTAATGAAGAAATCTTAGTTAGAAAGGGGTAGTATACGTATAGGGATTCAATTGTAGACATGATATGAGATTTACACAGTGGACTAGTTGCCAGCGCATATTGTATGATTCCAAAATTTAGTAAACGTAGCAAACAAGTTTCACAGTTATGGTTCCTTTTCATCGAGTTCCAAGTTTATATTTTCGTAAATATTCTAAGCCATCTTTGACCTTCCTTAGTACAATAGTTTAGGCCGTTATGTCCATACAACTATCCCACAAGTAAACTTTAGCAGAAGTATCTGGGAGGTAGGAAGCTACTTGGGAGTCGAGGAAAGGCCCTAGAGAATCAAGTTTTGTATAAGTAAAGGCTGGAATTTCGAGGACGAAATTCTTTTAGGGGGAGAGATTGTGAGAATCCGAAATTTATTTTTTATATTTTATACTCCCAAAATTATTTTTTTATATCTTTTGTATTCTAATCTAATTGCCTTGAATTTTTGGTTAATTTAATGGTTGAATCATGATTTTATTCCTATTGTCTCAATCAATTTATTGCATGTTGGTTTTCTTGAAGTGATCTACCAATTAGTCCAACTAACGAGGTATGTGCAATAAATTTTGTGAACTAGAGGGAGTTTTGTACAAAAGATTTATTGTGCTATAAGGTGTTAAGAGTTAATGGGATGAGAGATAGATATTAAGGTGAATTAGTGACAAAGGGATAGACTTAATTTGTAGTTATGTCATTTGTCAATCATCCCTTCAAACTTGATCAAGATTTTGACCAAGACCAAAGTTCCCAAACCAATCCTTTCTTGTTTTTCTCCATTTCAACCGAGAGAGAAAGAGAGAGAGAGAGAGAGAGAGAGAGAGAGTACATTAGCAAAAGTCTTCCTCTTGTTCTTCACCATTTCAGCCGAGAGAGAGAGACTTTAGACCAGCCACAAATTTTGACCAAACACAACTTGACCAAGACATGCAAGACCAAGCCAATTTCACTTTCTCCTCTTCTTGTTAGAGCTGAGAGAGAGAGGAAAATTAGCAAAAGTTTCCTCTTGTTTTTCACCACTTCAGCCGGGAGAGAGAAGAGAGTTGAGGGCAAGAAAACTCCATCCTCTTCTTCCTATCATCAGTCGAGAATCAAGGCTGATTTAGCCATAGAAATTCCACAAAATCCCCCTATTTCTTCAAGCCTAAACCTGAGTGAGAGAGAGCCAAGAAAGTTGCATTGGGAGGGGGAGAAACAGAGGAAAGCTGGTGCATTTCACCCTTGAGGAACTGAAGGAGAAGCAAGTAAGCCATCTGCATTTTTTTTTCAGCTTTGATTTGTGAGGAAAAAGGGAGGTAACAATTGGTATAAAACCCCTCATTTTTCTATTACTCTTGAGTATTCTAGTTGTATGTTAAATTTAAGCCAAAAGGTAGCAATTTAGTGGAAGAAAAATTTACTTTTCTAAGCTATAGGTTGCTAGAATTTTAATTTAGTGACATGTGCTAATAGTTTTGATTTGCAGCTTTGTATTTGGAACCTTGATGGGTTTCCTTGCTAAGAACTCAAGTCATATGTTTCATCTTATGTTAAAAATGATATATGGTGTATTTGCCATGGAAATGAGTGAGAAATTAGTGGCTTGGATGAAAGAAATTTTGAAGGAACCTGGTTGGAAAAAAATCTGTGGGCTGACCGATTGCGTAAAGCTGGATATATCAGTTGTACTTTGAATTTGGAGTGAAGTTTTGTTAAGATTTCATGTTTTATATCATGACAACTGTGTATATAGAAGTTGGTATGTTTATATGGTTGAATCATAGTTGTATGTTCATTGATTTGACTGAAAATTTGTTTAAGAAAGCTTGAACTTCGGGTGACAGTCACCCTCTGGGCAGTTTTAGCAAAATGATCATAACTTAGTGTGGAAAAATCAAAATTGAGTGTGGTCAATTGCATTTGAAACTACACTCAGAGGGATTTCTAACTGTATAAACTTTGAGTTATGATTCATTTTATATACACACCAGAAAATCAGCAAAGTTAACTGAAAAATCTGCCCTGCACAAGTAAAACTGGAATGTTGTAGTAACTTGTGACTCAATGTGAACTAATTTATGAACTGAATCTCTTTGAGGTGTCTTCTAAGAATTGTTAGTGCTTTGAGTCTACTTTTCAACAGACCAAGTTTTATGATTTTTTGACATTTATAACTCGAGTTATGATTTTTCCAAACAAGTGATGCTTGCTCGAATATTTCCACCTTGGACCAAGAGAGAAAGATGATGAGTTTTTTTTCAACTTTTCTATAACTTTTGGCTGTAAAACTTCATGCGTACTATTAATCTTCCTTTATAATGCAATAACAGTGACATATATGTAGGTTCTAACAAAAAACTTGAATTGTAAGGCCGTGATTCTTGTTGGAATTTTTCTAGCTTTGTCGTGAGAATAAGCTGTGTAAGTGCAGCTCTTGTTTGCAAATTTTGGTTGAGACATGCCTTATTTGTATTTGTATGATACTTATGGTATGTTCACCATTGAATCTAATGAAAACTTGATAACTTGGTTGAAGACCAACTTGAAGAACTGTTGGAAATCCACTTGATTGGACGAGTGAGGAAAGAGGGGAAAATTTCTAGTTATTACATGACTTTTGGAGCTGCAAAAATTTTAGATTGTTGTTCAATAACCTCATAATATATTAATCTTCATATGCATGTGGAGTTTCAGTGATAAATAAAGAGTTTTATTGAAGAAAAATTCCCTTAGCAAACTGTTTTCTTGCTAGACAATTTTTCTAGCTTTGAGCCATAGAGAAAACTTAAACTTAAACTTAAACTTTGAACCGGGCAGTTTTATAAGGAACCGGTTGGTGTGTTAAAATTTTTAGAAAATATTGCTAGGAAGAATCAAACTTCGGAGCTCACGCAGCAGAACAAAGCGCGCTGACCACTAGACCAACAACTTCTTTGGTACTTATTTAGCCCTTTTATATTATTTATTAGACCTTTGTTCTTATTTTATTTCATCAAAACAAAATTGTTTGGAATCTTATAATAAATTTTATTATTCCCCAAATTCTATAAGTTTATGAATGGATTTAAAAAATAGCATATTACACAATTCATTTTAAAGACAAACATTATTTTTAATAACTTTTTGCACTTAAAATTCGTAAATAAACTAGATAATTACATTTAGATATTTGGTCGATTACTAATTAAATTTAGATTTTGTTAATTCTTATAAGAATTAATGATTTTAGAATAAATTGGACTAACTGAGTATTTACTATGGTATAGTTTATTATAGTTTCAACCATATCAAAAATTATGAAATATAATATTTAAGTATATTTAGTGACCTACCGGTTGGACCACTCACCCACCGGTTGAACCAGTAACCCGTTGACCCACTTCTTTCACCGGGTTCCTCCTCGGGCTGGATTTAATAATTATGTTTTTAGGGTTTGTCGGTGATCAAGAGCATAATCCGAGGGCGAACTGTTGATGTTATTTTGTTTAAACTGGTGAGTGTCAAGTGCATGTTTTTTGATATTTTGATTTGAATGATATCACGTGTTATGTGTTGAATATTGAACTTGATGTGGTGAGAGTGTACTTTATCACACTCGTTCTCCCCTTCTTGAATGATCTTGTATTTGCTTGAATTTGATTGACATGTACTTGTGTTTGTGCTTGTGCTTGACTTGTAAGTGTTGAGCGGCAGCATGTACCACACTCAATTCGAGTGGGAGATGCCTCTCATTCCCGTCTCAATACTTTTATCTTGATTAAGTCGATTGGAGAGTTATCTCATCGACCATACTTGTTCTTGCTTGGGTATACTTGAGTATTACTACCACTGTTTTTGTTTGGTGTTCGGTTCCGGTAAGGGGTATGTTTGGTGGACGGAAAACTGGTGTAAGTGAAGATCTACGGTCATTGTTTTGTCTCTTTAAATGTTGACGGAGTGTCAACGGGTTTGGAACAAGTTAATGCAACGGGAAAATTGACTCTTGAGAGTCATCTGTAGCCTTTTACTTGAATGCTCTGTATGAGTTGTGGTATTTATTTATTTCATTATTTGATGCTTATATTTGATCGATTAAAAGTTTAGTTATGTGATTTGTGGCTTCGTGACCTTTTGGCACCTTATTGGCCGAAAGTTTACCCTGTTACCCTTTGTTTTTCTTTACAGGGGACAAAGTTTGAGAACGTGATTTTGGGGAAAGAGTTGAGTTAGTTTTAGGTTTGTTTTGTTTAAACTCCTCTGTATTTGTATACTTCACATGTATTTGTATAAGTTTGGATACTTTGACTTGTATTTTAAGTTGAATCTTTAGCGACTCCATTTTATATAGTTTTGGGTTGATGAATGGAAGTTAAATTGCGCGTTTTAGTATTTTATGTGAATTTTGATTTTGTAGTCCTGACGAGAGTTGGGCAGGCAGTTCGCTAAAATTTGGGGTACGCCCTAAGGGAAGGTGGAGCTGTCACATTGATGGATTTATTGACTTGGAATCATATGATACAATAGCTATAAAACTTAAAGGAGATGAGAGATGCTATAATTCTACTATTTATATAGAGAATTGGGTAAATTCTCCAGCATAACATGAAGATAACCCATGTCAAGCATTTGTCTTTGTGCCTAAAGACAACTGGTATATAGCCAAGATACCTATTGCTCGGTATTTGCCAACATGGAGAGGGAATGTTATTGACACAAATTTGGAGATGAGTCCTTATCGAGTTGTTGGAATGTCCTTATCTGTCAACACAGAAGGTGGAGTTCTACGTGTTAGTACTAATTCAGGTGATTTTCAAGTGGAAATTGATTGGATCAAAGCCTTGAGAATGTAGTGATTCCCTATGAAGAATGTTTTTAGCACTAAATATCAAAGTTAGGAAGGCTTAAACTCATGTACATATGGATGATTTTGTTTTTCTTTTAACAAAACATGTTTAGTATTCTTTTCCCAACAAATTTTGTCACAAAGCTCTTAGTTCTTTTTTCAAATAACTTTAGCCCTGTTTGATAACTCAACTTAAATCTAAAAATTAATTCATGTAGCACTTTTTGAATTCAGCATGTTTGATAAAAGAAGGGTTAAAAACAAAAAAATCCCCTGTGGTAAACCTAATAGACAGAAAAGCCCCCCATGGTTTCAAAATATGTAACACGACTCCTCATACTTTGAACTCAATTGTAAAGGTGACGGAATCCGTTAAATTTAACGGAAATGGACAAAATGACCAAAATGCCCTAATATAATTAAGCAAAAGACAGCTCAAAAAAAACATTTGTTTTATTTTCTAAATAGAGAGAATTAAGGGTTAAGGGGTAGAATAGGTATATTTGATAAAAATTAGGTATAAAAATTTTTTTTTAGGTTCCAATAAGTCATTTCCGTTAATTTTAACTGATTCCGTCACCTTTACAATTTAGTTCAAAGTATGAGGTGTCGTGTTGTATATTTTGAAACTATAGGGGGATTTTCTGTGTATTAGGTTTACCACAGGGGACTTTTTTGTTTTTTACCCATAAAAGAACTATCTTACCACTTAATGTATTAAACACTGCTTAATTTGTGTACAAAATTTTAAGTGAAAATTTTTCATTGAATCTTCTAAATTGACTACACGTAATATGCGTCTCACACACATAGCACACTCTAATACTGTTCTTGCATACGGTACATGCTTGTTTTCTTTATGTTCAAGACACACACAAATACATCATACATGCACACACATTTTCTAAATTGTTTTATTATTTTCTTTCTCTCACACACACATACACATTTTTCTTTTCTCCAAATACATAAATAAAGGCAATTTAATATATATATATATATATATATATATATATATATATATAAACACAATATGTGTTCAACATTTCAATTGAGTATTACAATCTAATTGGTTATCAAACAGATTTAAGTTAAACATTTGAATAACTTAATACTTTCATCACTTAATTTTCAAAATTCAGAATTTAAATTTTAAACTTCAATGTTATCAAATAGACCCTTTGTTGAATAAGTGATAGAAATGATACATGCAGAAATAATAAAGATCTCATTATGTCTGAAAAACGATATTACACAAATTTTGAAAATATTAAATTCTTTTTTATCACTCTTTAGATTGAATGCTTATATGACTTTATACGATTTCTTAATCTTTTCCTGTTTTCCCAATTTTTCATTTTTAAAAATTAAAATTTGAATAGACAATCTTATCATCTAAATCTCACCTATCCATGTTCATATCTATACACATATATAAGAAGCAGTTGGAGTTTACTCTTTGGCGCACTTTTCGGCTTGCATTTTCATCTGCTTCGTTGGTGAGAAAAAATTTAAAATGTAGAGATATGTATGTTATTATGCAGAGGGAAGCATCATTTGTTCCTTTGTTCTAGAAAATTCATCATCTCATATAGATAGACGGTAGTTTCACGTCACAATCCATTAATATCCTAGGGAGATGTATCTTATTATGCAGAGGGAATCATCATTTTTTCCTTTGCTCCAGAAAATTCATACAGATAGGCGGTAGTTTCCTGTCATAAGCCATTAATATTCTTGTTTTACCGGACTACAGCAATACAGCAATCAAACAGTATAATGACCTTATTGCTCTTCCACATGCTTGCTTTTTGTGCAACCAAATGATCATAGTCATGGGTACAATTGTACATTTGATACCTTTAAAATTCCATTTGTGCCGCCACATTATTTGTGCATTCCAGGTGGAGCTTTAGTTTTGTGACGTCTGGTTTTTGTTTGTGTGAAAGAAGATAACCCATTGAAATCCTTTTTTGACCGGCCTACAGCAATACAGCAATCACAGTATATAATGACTGTATTGTCCTTCGAGATGCTTGTTTTCTTTGCAACCAATGCATCATAGTCACGGGTATAATTGTACATCCGATAGCTTTAATCCCATTTCTGTCGCCACTTTGTGTTTGTGCATTGCCGCTCGAGCTATAGTTCTTCGAGGTTTTGCTGAAACAATATAAACGTTGTTTGTGGTTTCTTTGTTCTCCATCTTGCCTTTTTTTTATCACCTTCCATTTTCTTCTTTGCAGCTCTTAAACAATATGCATTTTCTTTCTTTTGTTGGCTTCTAGCTTTGTTTGCTACTTTTTATCCCTGCGATTTCGTTTAGTACTTCTTATCCCTGCAAAGTTTATCGTTCCTGCTTCTTATCTCTGCAACTTCATTAACTGCTTCTTATCCGTGCGAGTCTCCTCACCAATTTCAGGTTCAGTTCTGTGCTTTCTTATTAATATCGCTGCTCTTTTATCGTTTGTTAGGAGTGTCGTTATATAGTTTTTTTGTGCATGTTTCTTTTCGTTGTTCTGCTGTTTATTGAATGCCTTATTGCTTTTGAATCGCTAAATATTGCACTTTTGTTTATTGGCTATCTGATTGTTGTTGTCTAATAAAATGAGCTTGTCCAGGTTTGTTGTTGATTCTTCTGATTCAATAACTAAAAAAAAGAACCAACGTAATAAAAAACTAAGAGAACAATACGCTGCACTCTCTCCTCAAGAAAAGGAGATTCGCTTGGCCAAATAAAGAGAAGCATACCAGAGAAGAAAATTAAATAAATTTTTAGCACTTCTTGCTCATGAACAATTAAAACGAGCTGAAAAATCGATTATTGGGGAGACTTTTGCTGTTCACCGTAACCAATCAAGAGTTGAAGAGGAAGAGGATCGTCTGGCAAAAAGGAAGGAAATGCGTCGACAGAAACAGAGAAGCTTAACATAGAAAAAAAATTACGCCTATCTTTTGGTACTCATACATCAAAAGATACTCAAGAAATTGTCGATGCTGCTCCGTTAACTACTGCTGTGAGCACCAATTGCCTGTCCAGTGAAGATCCAGAAAATCTTCAAAAAATGGAAAGTGCCACTTCTGCTGCAAACAACACATTATCTGGTGAAGTATCATCTCCAGAAAGTCTCCAAAAAATGGAATGTGACACTTGTACTGCAAACAACATATTATCTGCTAAGGTACCACCTAATTCTGGATTAGTTATTCAAGAGCCAGTTGACAGCAATGCAAAAGGTATATTTATATGCAAATGAACGTCTAACTCATGCTTCAAATTCTATAATATTATCTCTTACTTTTTCCCAACTCTACATTACTGACTCCTGATTAATATTTTCAGGGACGGTTGTATTACAGTCAAACAACAATGACAGATCTAAAAAACACATGGCTGTTTTCTCGAGTTATGATAGAGGTATTAATTATTTTTACGTTACATAGTTTAAGCTCTTAATATTTATTACATTTCTACTATCCACTATAAACTTGTGATTTATAATTAGGATCCTCCTCAAATACAAAGTCCAGTGATAAGTACACATGCTCTGGAAACTCTGGTATTCATTGCTCAGGTTTGTTATTCTCTTCTATTGTTCATGTTTTTCATATATGACGTGCCATTCAATCTATTTACACTAAATATCAATCTTTATCTATTTTCTATACACATATATCAGATGAACGTCGACTATGCTCTGGTTGTTACAACTTCCTATCTCAAAGCCTGCAGGAATTATCAGGTTCCACATATTTGATTATCTCACTAAGTCTCCTTACAAAACACTATAATTTCAGACATGATTTAATCATTTTTTCTACACTTATTCTTAATAGAGCAATCAGCATCACTGTCTGATACACCTATTGCAACTACATCCCATAATACTAAGACATCCAATGCAACTACATGAGATAATGCTAAACAAACTAAGAGTCAAGGTACTATGCTCTTCTTTTACTTAAACATGAGCTTTTCACTGTAAATATTTTGAATCTTCACTTTCCTTAATCACGTATACAATTATTTAGCATTTCATTTTTTGGATTAATTATTAAGCTATTTTTCCTTAATACAGCTAAACATTCTTCACGGCATTCTTCGGTCAAACGATCCAAGAAAAAAGCAACTCCAGCGAAAGGTTCTAAACATTTTTTTTTTTTTGCTTATTGCACCAAAGACTCTTAAAATTTTTTCCTTCGATATTTTGCAATTACCTGTATGATTAATTAATATCTTGCTCTATTGCGAACTAGATAAACACTCAATATAACAATTTGTCATTTTTATTTATAGGCAATACAGTTCTACAAAGCATTGATACACTTAATTGCATACCTGACAAGTCAGATAAGTTACCTCCGAAAGAAGATTGTCAATATTGTCATGCAAAAAAGTTCCATTCTGAAACAGCTAATTTCTGCTGCTCTGATGGTTCTGTTGTTCTCCATGACAATAAGTTACCGAGTGTTCTTGTTGAATTGTTCACTGCTCAGACAGAAGAAGCGATTTGTTTTCGTACATATGTTAGAACATATAACAATATGTTTGCTTTCACTTCATTTGGTGTTCACTACGACAAGGCGCTCTGCAAAAGGAACAATGGAATTTACACTTTCAAGATTCAAGGACAGACTTACCATTTTATTAATCAGCTGATTCCTCATCATGGTTCAGGAATGTATCTCCAACTCTACTTCCACGACACAGACCATGAGCTACAGAATAGAATGGCTACATCAGACAGATTAACTGAAAGCCTTGTGATGAAAATCATGGAAGTTATGAAGACAAATCCTTATGCTTGCTTTTTTCGTAGTTTACAAAGCATACCTCAGCTGGATTCTTATCAAATAGTCTTGAAATCTCACACCGATAATGATTAGCGTGTGTTTAACCAGCCAACAGCTTCCCAAGTTGCAGCTCTTTGGGTTGAAGGAGAAAATTCAACTAACATCTATTCTAGGCATATACAAATCTATACTAAAGAGGGTCATACTCATCGAATTCAATATTATTATGGATGCTATGATCCTCTGCAGTGTCCGCTCTTGTTCCCACTAGGAGAAACTGGTTGGCATCCAGGAATTAAAAGATCAGAAAAAGTCAATCCAAAAAAAACAACAGACTTCAGCAACATTGTCTAATTTCCGTTCTGCTCAAGAAATGATTGACAAAGAAGAGGAAGGTCAGACTATCTATATGCATTTCTTATATATATAGAAATAATAATAATTTCATATTTACATCACTTTTCTTAATGGTTATTTTATCTGCAGCTATTCAAGGATGCGAGAACTCAAAGGAATATGTATCAATGAGAGAATACTACGCTTACAAAATGCAAATTAGATACCAGTGTATGCCTAACGTTCTCAACACTGGAAGACTATTTCAACAATTTGTAGTTGAGATGTATGTACAGATTGAGACTCAGCGGTTGGATTTCTACAGAAGCAGACAACAATTAATACGCAAAGAACAATTACAAGGACTCATGGATAGTATTGTCCAAGGACAATCTCGCGGAGCACAGGTTGGCCAAAAGGTCATCCTTCCAGCTTCGTTTATTGGACAAGCAAATAAGCACCTATTTAATATGGTTCGAAAGCACATAATGCACGGTCCATGTGGATCAAAAAATCCAAAGAACGTCTGTATGCAAGACTCATTTATGAGAAGGTGCAGAAATAATTATCCAAAGAAATGGGCTAGCAGAACAACTCATGGAAACAACACTTATCCAACTTATAGAAGAAGAAATGATGGCAAGAAAATTATTGTCCGTGGACAAGAACTCGACAACAGGTGGGTAGTTCCATACAACCCTTATTTACTTGCAAAATTTAATTGTCATATTAATGTTGAGATATGTTATACTGTTAAAGCTGTTAAATATATCTATAAATATATCTACAAAGGACATGATAAGATACATTTTCAAGTTAACAATGATAATGAACCAATAGCTAATAACCAACCAACTCAGATTGATGAAATTACAGAATATCAATCAGCTAGATGGGTATGTCCAGTTGAAGCTATATGGCGTATTTATAGATTCTCATTATCTGAAATGTATCCTGCAGTTATTCATCTTCAACTGCACCTTGAGAACTTTCAATGCATGACTTTTTATGAAAATGAAGATTTACGAGATCTTTTACAGAATTCTTTCAGGAAAAGAACAATGTTGACAGAATTTTTTCGCATGAACACTACTCGTCCATTAGCTAAACAACTACAATGTACATACAAAGAGTTTCCAAAGCATTTTGTATGGTATCCTGGAAAAAAATATTGGGCAGTTAGACAACAAAAAAAGACAGTATTGGTAGAATAGTTAGTGCCAGCCCAACAGAGGGTGAACGTTACTTTCTTAGACTATTGCTTACTCATGTCAAAGCAGCAACATCTTTTGATGACTTGAAGACAGTAAATGGAGTTTATGTTGGTACATATCGACAGGCAGCTATCTTGAGAGGTTATTTTGAATCAAATGATTCACAAGAACAATGTATGGAAGAAGCTGCTGCATATCACATGCCACACAGTCTAAGGAGATTATTTGCACCTTTATTGGTTTATTTCCCACCAGCAAATCCTCCAGCTTTATGGAACAAATTTGAACAGGCAATGTCTGAAGACTACAATAGGACATCTACTCTACCTGCTGAACAAATTCGACTTGAGGTACTACACCAAATCAGCAACTTTTTAGATTCAATGGGAAAAGACATCAACGGCTTTTGCTTAGTTTCTACAACATTGAGATTTCGAGATAGATACACAAATGCAAGGGACACCTTAAGTGAGCTCAATATTCAGATATCAGAAGCAGATTTATTAACCATTACACAGCTCAATGCAGAACAAAAAGCTGCTTTTGATCACATAATGGATGCTATCTTTGTTAAACAAAAGGGATGCTTTTTTATTGATGGCCCTGGAGGCACGGAAAAGACATTTCTATACAAAGCTTTGCTAGCTAAAATAAGATGAAAAGGTTAAATAGCCCTTGCAACTGCATCATGTGAGGTTGCAGCATCTATCTTACCCGGAGGACGAACAGCTCACTCACGCTTCAAAATCCCTATAGATATGAATCCAGCTAATATGTGTAAAGTTAGCAAACAAAGTGCTTCAGCAAATTTACTTCGGCAGGCAAAATTAATTCTTTGGGATGAAGCACCAATGACTCATCGACATGGAATCGAAGGAGTTGATAAACTTCTAAGAGATCTCATGAACTCAACAGAACTATTTGGAGGAAAAGTTATTGTATTTGGGGGCGATTTCAGACAGGTCTTACCCGTAGTCACAAAAGGAATCAAAACAGATTTCATTGAAGCAAGTATCATTAGTTCATATATTTGGCCACAGCTCACAAAGCTACATCTCAACCAAAATATGAGAGCTTTAGCTGATCCAGAGTTTACTGCTTATCTCCTTCGAATTGGAAATGGAACAGAGCCACTGATTGATGATACCAACATTCGCCTACCAGACCACCTCCTCATTCCCTATACTAATGAAGATGAGTCCATCAATATACTCATAAACTCTCTATTTTTCCAGATCTTGCGGCTTTTACTAATATAAACTTTTCTTTAGTAAACCGAGCAATACTTACAACTAAAAATGAATTTGTTGATGAACTAAATAACATTCTTATACAAAACTTTCCTGGACAGGCACACGAATATATAAGCCGAGATAAATCCATCATAGAATCAGAACAAGCAGTCTTAGAAGATTTCCTTAATAGTTTAACTCCAAATGGTTTCCCACCTCATAAAATTCTCCTGAAACCAAATACACCAATAATTCTACTAAGAAATATTGATCCTCCAGAAGGTCTGTGCAATGGCACCAGACTTATATGTAAACCTTTAACACAAAATATTATACATGCTATTATTAGTTGTGGTGAATTTATTGGTAAAGATGTGTTTCTTCATAGAATCTGTTTTCGAATAGATAATGATGCTGATTGCCCTGTTTCTTTTGAAAGAATTCAGTTTCCTGTTCATTTATGTTTCGTAATGACTGTTAATAAAGCTCAGGGTCAGACTTTAGATTATGTTGGATTATACTTACGTGAACCGGTATTTTCTCATGGACAATTTTATGTAGCAATGTCTAGAGCTAAAAATAGTGCATCTATTAAGATACTAATTAGACCCCCCAATTCCAATACTGAATCGTACAATGTCACACAAAATATAGTATATAGAAATGTTTTAGACATAGCAAATAACTAAATGTATTATCATTCGTAATTACTTCTCTTGGTTTAATGAGAACTGAACATAACTCCATGTGATGAATTTCCTGTTTTATACTAATTTATAACTTTAACTCCTTACATCATTCATTTGCAGTATCTGTTAACAGACAGGCATCATTCAGGCAATTTCTTTTTCACTCATGGAAAGGAAAATCAGCAAGCTCAATGAAATTGTACCCAATATGCAGCACTGGACAGCTATAGTTCAAGTGTTTGACAAACAAAAAGTCCAAATATCAAAAGCGGGAAACAAATACAAAAAATTGGTTCTGGTTGACGACGAGGTATGATTAGCTACTATTTTATAACCACGTGCAGACAACTGATTATAATTGGTTTTTTTCTTGCCATGAAAGTTTTATAAACACGTGTAGACAACTGATTATAATTGGTTTTTTTCTTGCCATGGAAAACATACTTCCTCTCAGGGAAACAAAGTCGATGCTATCATGTGCAAATCTGACATAGAATTCTTCAAAGATCATTTCCAGCTTTACAAAAGGTACATGGTATCGAATGCACGAGTGGAGCGAACACAATTAGAATACCGAACTCATGAGAACCAATGCAACTGGATAATAGATAACTCCACTGTTGTTGAGACTGTCCAAGAACCAAATCCCCCGCAGCTTCCTCTCACAATCAACTTCAGTCCTTTCAAGAAATTCCATCAGCATATAGATGATAACACAGAAATAGGTACACCACTTCAACTAAAAAATATAATTCTAGATTAAATTTATTGTAACAATCTATAACTTTTTTACAATTAGATGTCCTAGGTGTTGTCAGTGAAGTTCATCTTCGTACCTACAAAGGAACAACACCAAAGAGAGAGATAATACTCATTGATCAAAGGTAACAATTATATCTATCAAACCTCATATTAGACTTATTTTAGCATATTCCTTAATTCTGTCAAATAAATAAACAGTTTAATGCCGGTAATCTTGACACTCTGGGGAGATCATGAAACTGATGATGGCCAAACTTTGACAAATATGGTCCAGAATATGCCTTTCATTGCTGCTTTACGACTCAAAGTGACTTCTTATCATAGTAAGTACCTACCTACATTCTAATTACACTACCATGTACAAATTAAATTGTACTTATAGATTCAGATATCTTTAACATCACATTCTACTATCAAATAACACTATATGCACCGCAGCTATGAACCTGTCTACAAAATTTGGGTCTAGCGTTCTCATAAACCCACCAATCCAGCAAGCTTCCGAAATCAAAACATGGTAAATAATACCCTCATATTATAAAACTCTTCCAACTATTCACTACTTATTTACATTTGCATTAACAGCTTTTACTTTAACAAAAACATACTATGCAGGGCAACAAAAAATGAGTATCAAATCCGACATCTAATGGCTGACAAAGTATACAACGATTGATCAAGATTGCTACCATTACCAGTTGCGAAGGAAATGACCACAATAAGAGACTATCTTCAGTTTCCTTTGGTAAATTTCAGTTACACAACTTCTTTCCACAAAACACACAAACCAATCACCGTATACCAAAAAATTAACAACCATATATATATATGTGACAGCAAAAAGCTTATTGGATACAAGGAACTCCTAAACTGCTTGACAGAAGTCAAAATTCTGGTATAATGCGTGCCCCAGATGCTTCAAATCTGTACGTTCTATTCCACAATGGCCAATTGTTTGTGCATCTTGCAACACACACGTCCGAGTCAGCCCAAGGTATGATCAAAAGCTCCATTCTGAAAAATACTTACAAATTCTTATCTGCTCAAAAAATTGTTCCGCAACAATTTTCGCTTGAAAATAGATGTCGATTGACTGTGCAACTAGAGGATTACACTGGAAATATGACCCTGGATCTCTATGGAAATGATGCTTCTCAATTGCTTCCTTTTACAATACAAGAAATTCAACAACAAGATCAACAGGTGAGCATATACAAACTAAATACATTCTAACCTGCTATTATTACACAAACACCTATATATACCTTACACTGATAAAAACATGTGATTCTCTTTACGTTGTAGAACGCACTCAATTATCAAGCAATAGAAGATAGTGTCAGCAACAACATAATAGTCTGCTTTATCAAGAAGACTGCTTCGAACTATGCTCCAGTAACCAACACAAAATACTCAGCCATCATAGTACACAAACTTCCCAACATCACCAACACTTCAGAAAGTAGCTCCAGCGCAATTAGTGGAGAAAACAATACAACAAAAATGCTCATCGACTCTCCACCACAGCCAGAGACAACCGAAGTTGCACATACACCTGAATCTTCAGCAAATGTAGACAGCAACATCCTTACTGCACTCAAACTCACAGAGAGCCCCATCAAAAAACAACGCATTGACACTTATACAAAATAAGCTTAAAAACCTTTAATACTTTTGAAACTCTAAAAAGCTCTTAGAAGCTTTTGCTGTAAATATGTGTAAATATGTGTGAATGATCCTATAAACTAAATATAGACAATAATCTAGATGAACCTGTCCTTTTGAAAACATCTGGAAAATAATCTATATAACAAATGCAATCCAGCGGCCTTTTACAAAATATACTTCTCACTCAGCTCCTCAACACAGTAATATAGAAAAAATATTCCTTGGACGCCCGTGCATCGCGCGGGGACCACACCTAGTTTTTGATATATTGATTTGAAATTCTAACATCTCAGATGTTATTTCAATCTAAATCGTTTCAAACGTTGCTCTCTTCCATTCCCTTTTTGTTTTTTCCTCCCTTCTCGTTAACATGTATTCTGCCATATTTGGTATTCATTTCTTTTTTTTTTTTAACTCCCTTCCCATTAACCTGGATTGCGTTGATAAGTTTTTTTCAAAATTCAATTCTGCATGAGATTAAGCATATATTCCAAAAGAAAAAAAGAAAAAAATCCTATCATCTAAATCTATAGTTTCTCCTATAGATTAACTTCCTCCCTCTCCGCTAACTAGTTTTCAAAATAAAATTTAAATATGGAATAATCCATATGGTATAATCCTTATTATATTACTAGACAAGTTCTTATCTCGATTACTTCCTCTTTCTATCCGTTTCTTTCCATTGTAGGCATGTCAATACTACTCGTCCTTTTTTATTGTCACAATGCACGCTTGATGTGTATGTAATAAAGAAATGCATCATATTTTATGATGAATGAATTTAACATACAAATTTTTATTAGTAAAGAAAATTTTAATTTTATAAATTATTTTGACAATTGATTGTTATGTTGGTAGTTACTACTGTGGTTGCATTGAAAAAAAAATATGTTTAAATAGTTACTACTTTTGGGTGGTTACATTGAAAAAGTATGTTCAAATAATAATTAAGAAATGCTTATAAATAGTTACCTTGATAACATGTTTGGGTAATTAAAGTAAATTAAATTTTTATAAGGGCAAAAATGAAAGTACATAAAGTGACAATGAAATGTTTACATCAAATGCCTTCTCTCCTTTTATATATAGTATAGATTTCAAGAACTATTTCTTTTATTGATTATTGCATTTTTAAAGAAACTCCTTGCATATCCATAACAGTTTAGTAAGGGGTTTTTATTTTATTTTATACTTTTCACAACGAATTGATGTTTCAAATTTTGGGTTTGTAGGTTCTAGAAAAATTTGCCTAATTTTTTTAGGATTTTTGGCTAGAGTAGTTTTATAGATACTGTCAGTGTATACACTATCACGATTAGATGTATGACATATGAGTAAATTTTAAATTTTAAATTCAAATTTTGCACATATGTCATATATTTTATAGTGATAGTGTATACACTATCAATGTATATAAGATTAATCCTTTTTATTATATGCAAAGATGATTTTTGGAATTTTTAATGATTCTCCTTGCCCGTTTTGTTGATTAATTATTGTACGGTAAGTTCTTCATTTCCATTGACTGTAATTGCCATTTTTTTTTCTAATTCAGGTCCATAAAGTAGACTTTGTATTTGTGCGGAAAGAAATAGATATAAATGTCTAACCTTTAATTCAGGTGAACGTAAAATGATGGAGTAATTTCATAAAAATGTACATTGGATTAGCACTTTCCTACGTTCCCATCTAAGTCTAAGTCTAGGTAGGGCAATTATATACATTTTTATTTTCATTCGCGGTTTTTACGATTTCTTACCCAAAAAACCTCATTTGCTTTTGGGAATGCTTTGATCTTATGATAAATTGATTTAGGAAGATAATTTTGTTGTTTAGAAGCTATTCTAAAGCACTTGGATCTAAGAGGATCTAAGAGTTTAATATTCTTGACCAATGAGAGGAAATATGTCTTTTTTAAACAATCATGTGTTTGATAGGAAAAGACTTGAAATAAATTTTCTTAGTAATAATATCCAGCAAAATTCGGATCTTGGGTATTGACATTATGATTCTTTTTATCTTTTCTAGGGCTTTGTTGAATAATTACACTCTCTAAAAGATTAAATTTTTTCATTTTTTACAAATAAATATTTGAGCCTTGCACATTTAAGTTGAATTGATGAAGGTTTCTTGGCTATTGCATTGGAATATAATTTTGTACCTTTAGTTTTTTTTTTCGGACACAATAAATTCTATTCTATACATACTCCTATTCTATACAAAGGAAAAAGGGTGGATCCAAGAGAGTCAATGGAAAATTCGAAGGAGATTGAACCGCTACCGAACTCGATGAATGCCATTACACCTATTGATGAAATTTTCAAAAAATACTGAATAAAAATATATGTCAAAATATTTGATCTCTTGGCCTACACATTTGACAAGAATGCAGGCCAAGGAAATTTTGTCACTTTAGTTGCTTTATCCTCTGTTTTCAAACTCGGACCGGACCGGCCGGTCCGACCGGTCAAACCGGGAACCGGCTAGTTGTCCGGTCCGAGCTAATCTTCAAAATCGGGAAAATCAAAACTCGGTCAAACCGGTCAAAAACCGGGTTTGACCCGGTTTGACCGGAAAAATGAACCCGGTCTCCTTTTTTTTTTTTTTTTTTTTTACTTTTTTGAAAGGTCACCTCTGTTTTAAATATGATGTTTTGACCCTTAAGTTATTCAAAATTGTTAATATACCTCAAATATTTCATACTTTATGAATGTTGTCTTAAAGTTTGGTATTATTTTTCAATTAAGTCCATAATTTTAATTCTAAACTTGTTAATACTTATTAAATAATATAAATTGCTACTTGATTGTTCTAATTTATTTGTATTTTCTTGTTAAATATATTTGAAACATCAAATATATATGAGTATACCTTTATTAATATTAACATGTTATTAAGTATTTTACAAATAATATTTTAATTTTTAAATAATTTTTATTTATGACGTCATCCGGTTGAACCTATCGAACCCGGTTGAACCCATTGACCCCTAACTCCTGAGCTCGACCGAGTCGATATCCGGTCCGGTTCTGAAAACATAGGCTTTATCACACTTGCTTTACCGTACGAGTCAACGGAATTGATACCAATGTGTGTCATACAAATAACAATTCAGAAACCTGGGAAGTTGTACCGATATGTGTCATAGAACAATTCAAAAATAATATGTGTCTGAACAAGCCAGAAATAATATGTGTCTGAACAATTCAGAAACACGAGAGTTTGTTTGGATTACATGTTATTTACACCTTATTTATACATGCTAATTTGCTTACATCATCAACATATTTTTTAATTACTTTTTATCTCAAATACATCACATCAAAAAAATGTTACAGTAATTTTTTTAACAAAATTATTTCAAAAAATTTACTATCCAAACATTCTAATGTCATATTTAATGCCATTTTCTTGAAAGTCGACAAAAGTTGGGCTCAAATGGGTTGCTTGACACAACATCATATTTCGTAGGGTTAAATGCAAAAAACCTGCAAACAATTACACTAATTGCTCTTTACATCCTAAAGTATTTTAATAGGTATTTTGCACCCTTAATCAACTAAAAAATAATATGAAAATTAATTTCATCAAGTAATTGATGAAATGATCAATTTATCCTCCATTAAAAACTTAAGAGGCAAAAATATCATTTTGATGGGAAAGATTACTACTTTAAATAGACTAATACTCACTTAATAATAGAAAGTCTAATTGCTAACACATAAAAAAATATATATTGCGTCATTTTGAAGGAGAATTAAGACTATTGTGGTCAAAATGGGGAGCAATTACTGTTGTAATTTTTAAAATCTCATAATTTTCTTGAACGCATTATAATGTCGTAACTTTAGATAATCGGCAAAAGTTCACTTGAAATCTTCACAAGAATAAAATTGGAGTAGCACCCCAAAATTTTCATATGAATTTAACACAATAATTGCAATAAAGATTCAATACCAAACCAAAATAAAACCCACATATTAGTAAAAAAATATTGGACTTAGAAGTTTCAATAAAACACCTAAATTGTTTACTTTTCCTTAGTCACAATCTTTTTTTACCTAGGCTAACTTGACATATGTATTAAAATAGGATTGCTAAGATTCTTGAATTGAATTTATTCCCTTTTTTCTTTTTTTCCTAATTCTTTTGTTTTAATTGTCATTCAAAGTGATCATATATTTTATTTTTATATATTTTCAATTAGAATTTTATAATGAAGTGAAAATTAATTTATTTTAAAACGACAATTTTTTCTACCAAAAAGGTATTTTGTCTCTTACAAGCTTTTAATGGAGGATAAATTGGGCAATTCATCAATTATTTGGATAGAGATAATTTTCTTATTATTTTCTTGTTGACTAAGGGTGTAAAATGCCTATTAAAATAGTTTAGGATGCACAGTGCAATTAGTGTAATAGTTCATGAGGGTTTTTTCCATTTAACCCTATTTCTTAATACATTAGTGCTCTAATTTACTAACATCCTTAAATTATGAATTGATTCAATGTAAGTTTTCAGTATTTGAGTTTTGAGTAATCCTAATGACTGGTTAGAGTACGGAAAAATTAGTCAACCTAATTGACTAAATGCAACCTCAATCCCATTATTCTTATCTTTTGAAGTTTCAAATATATTATCTCAAAAATCTTTGAAGTTTCAATTGCTATTCCACAACATGTACTTCAATTAGTATTAAGACTTAAACCCTATTCTACTGAATCAAGATTACCTCTCCTTTCCTCCAACTTCTCTCTACTTCTTCTCATTTTCTCGGAAGGCCTTTCTCTTCAGGAGGGAAATCACCATGGTCTCCCTCTCATGGATTTCGTTTTATTGTATTTTTCAATAAAGTCTCTCCTAAATTTTTTTTAATGAGAATCATTTATTTCACATCGAAATTTCTAGTGAGAATTTTCTATTTCTTCTAGAAGTTTCTTGTGAGAATTTTCTATTTTTATCCTTATTTTGTTGTTTGATCTGAATTTATTTCAAATCTGGAATTTCTTCGGGGTCTTAGGTCTATCTCAACAAATCTCATCTTCATTATTGGAGGTTGAAACCATTAAGTAGTAGATCTAGCGATTGGAACATACACCGAAAGGAGTTACAGTGATTTATCTTATTAGAAGCCAATAATTTCTTGCAGTGTTCAGATTTGTTCGAAAATCATTCAAATAAATTCCAGACTATTATTTCAAATGTATGTTTAACCTGTCACTAAGGCAGAAAAGTAAATCAAATTATGCTGGATAATTTCCAACAATCTGTTAATGAAATTTGTTTTATATCCAAAAAAAATATTGAGATTTAAAATGGAACAATCTCAAAATTCACTTCCGATTCTCAGCTCTAATATGGAGCCTCCTTACGAAGTTTCATTCTTCAAATCCTGACATGTGTAATAAGTCGTATTATAAGAATTGATATAAGTGACCTCATATGACATGTGTCAAGATTTGAAAAATGAGATTTGGTAAAGAAACTCCATAGTGGGGCTGAGGATCCGAAATGTCACTTCCAATCCTCAATCCCAATCTCACTTTTCAAATCCTAACCCGTGTAATAAGTCGCATTGTAAGAATTGATCTAAGTAACCTTATGTAACATGTGTAAGGATTTGAGAAATGAGACTTGGTAAAGAAACTCCATAGTGAAGCTAAGGGTCCAAAATGCTCAAAATTAATCCCCGTGCAACGAATGGGGTTTAAGACTGGTTAGTTACTAAATCTAATGAGCAATACTATCCATTAAGTTAATTAAAAAAAAATCCATTAAGCTCAAAAAATATTGGATTCAAACAATTGCATAGTAAAATTCTAACTGTAGAGGCCTTTCATTCGGTCACATTACGTGATGCACAGCATACCAACAATCAATTTTATTCTTGCATCACAGGGTAATTCATGATTCAAATTAGTTCAATAATTTTTGTAGTTGTGGCTTATGATAATTGAAATACACGTGTCTATATTTCTCAAAAAGAAAATGTAATTAAAATGCACTAGAAAGATTATACTACTTCCTAAGACGAAAAGAAATGGTAAATGTGTTCAAAATGCACTTAAAATTTAAAGAAAGTTTATCTTAGCCAAACTGATGTACCCGTTGTGGTTTTTTTTTTTTTTTTTGAGATATTAACTGTAATTACAGCGCAATACTTCAAACTACTAAATATCAGTCCTGCTATAGCGCCGAATTTAACAATGTCAAAAATTAATCACCATTCGCATAAGCAGTCAGCATTTAGGAAATTCCAATTTTTTCTCTAGGTAGTTGTACTTTGAATACTCATTCCTTGGTTTCGATACTACTCTTCAGTGCCAAACAATATTCTTTCGACGCTAAAATTTGTCCTGACGTACTAAAATATTCAATTTCCTATAAAAATATTGCTAAATTAACATAGCGGCAGGTTTTGCTCCAATGCTTAGCCAGATTAGACAAGGCAGGCAAAGTTAATGCTTTGTTCCTTTAAGTGCATTTGACGACATTTAGGAAGGATTTATGGTTCATCCAGAAGAAAGTGGGCATTAACTGTTGAGATCGCTTAAAGCATGAGAACAGCCGCATTTTTGTCTATTTTTTGATTCATTGTACATTATAGAGAAGATAAACAGATAGGAAAGCTGAGCAACAGCCAAAGATTGATATGTTTTCAAGTGGCAAGTAGTATCTACAAGTGCTTCTATGTGCTGATAGATGGAAAACATCAAACAAAAAGCCTTCCAATTGACCCTCCACTTTTTCGAGCTTCGTGTTTGAATAAAAACACTGTTCACAAAATCATGGAAGCTGGCTTTCACTTTCAATTGTACTTTAGGTCATTTACTCTTACCTAAAAGTTTGCTGCATTGTATGTACACTGCAACTTACATTTATGTATACCCTGTATCCTACTCAATGTTATCCTGCCAGTCAGTAGTATTGAAGATAATGGACTACAAACTTTTCAGACACGCTAATTCTGCGTACTTTAATTAAAGTTGATGTAGCATAAAGATTAGCATAGTGTCTGCCAGTCTAACAGAAGATTTGGATTTCATTCTCATAATCCTACCATATGATTCAGAAGGCACTAAGGTGAACACATTAGATGTGCATATATAAATAAAAATAAAGAGGCATA
Source organism: Coffea humblotiana (assembly GCA_023065735.1). NCBI lineage: Eukaryota > Viridiplantae > Streptophyta > Magnoliopsida > Gentianales > Rubiaceae > Coffea > Coffea humblotiana. Next base: position 21,986,528 of record CM041216.1, read on the forward strand.
GGAGCCGTTTGCCTTGCTGTAAGGCAAATGCAGAATGCCTGGTTAGATCAATCAGGTGCAGCCACGACACCATCAGTAGATGATGCATCAATGAGCGTCGGCGAAGACGTCTGTGCCATAAAACTACAGAAAACCACCAGGTCCACAACTGCAGAAGGTCAGACTGCTTCACACAAAGTACACTACATTTGCATCCCTATTGAAAAACAGCTTGTTTTCGACTTCCATCATCTGCTCAAAAAAGGAATTAAAGCTTTAATATGCTATAACCAATACATCCAGAGAGCAGTTACAAATAAATTCTGACAGTCACTCCCAAAAAAAAAAAAATTACCTCCAACAGGGTCATAATCTCCGCATTTGAGAAAGGCACCGATGCTCCGCTATTAACTACTCCCTCAATATCAGCAACTGATATTTGTTCAACATGCTGTGCGTGCCTGTACCTTCCAAGTGCTGCACTAAATGCTTCCAACCTGCAAGCACAGTGAACAAAAGCACCTCCATATTCAAACTGGATTTTTGTAAATTGACAACAACAGAAACAAATATCATGTGCAGCTATGTGATTCAGAATCAACACAAACCTCTCAGGAGATATATTGACATCTGTTCCTGCAGAACCATCTACTTCCATAGCCTCCCTGTCAATTAAGAAAGGAGGTAACAGAAGAAAACGTCAAGCCAGTCATATAAATATCTGAGAAATCTGATAGTCTATTAACTGAGACATTGACAAAAAGACAACACTTGATGTACTTATACATGTACTTATATCACATTTATCATGTTTGTGATTGCTAGTGTCAAAGGTTCAAGCAAAGAAATCATTGACAAATGCAACTCCATGACTCAAGTTCTTAAGGAACATTTACTTCAGAAGATTTCAAACTTAAAAGGAGAGTGTTATAAAATATTTACATAACACCCATGAACAGTTTAAGGCTATAAGTTGCAGAATACTGAGAGTCATTCCCCATCCTACTCAAAGAAGCTGATACCAGATTCCACAGAAACTCCAAGTTTAAGTACAATAGGAACTTCAGAGATCTAGCTTAGCTTTGCAAGCACGACAGCCTCCCAAAAAGTTTGACTACTGAATGCTTTCATATGATGAATGGATTGATCATGACTCAAAAACCATGTTAGCGAATGACATTGATGGGTAGGGTTTTGACTCAGCAGAAGTCTAAGGGCATAGTGAGAGCAAAGAGTATTTATGTAGTCTCACAATTGGTTCTGTATCTTATGCTTACTGAATAGGCAGGAAAAACATGGATTTGTCACAAAAAGAAGAATATACCCAGATTATACTAGCTGGTGGCTGGACAAATATTGAAGCCATCTCCTCAGTTCAGTCAAGAAGAGAAAAAGTGCAGTATAATCAAATACAACTCATCAATAAATAATGTCACTGTAATCAAAGAAGCACATAGATATAAGAGTTCAAGACTGAAGGCTGTTATTGGAAGATTTTAATGATCTATGGCAAACAGAATGAAACGTAGCCTCAATTGGACAAAGCATTAGATCTTCTGTGATGTTTCACAGTGCTTAAAAGAGAACATGTATGACTATGACACGGACACAAAGTACTAAGATGATCATTGGCATACAGTCAAATGGCTGAGTTATTAGAACAAGATTTAAAGAATTAATCAACCACTAAATCCAATTATCCGGACTCAAATTATGGGTGCCTTCCTATCATGATCTCAAAAAGTGCACTATAGTCATTAGTCAACATATCTGTAGAGGATAGAGCTTTCTACAGCCAAATAAGGAAATCTGAGCTTCCAGCTGAAGCACAGCGAAAAAACACAAAGAAAGCAAACATTCAAAATCATGGGTTTACAGTCTTTCAGCTTGATTTGCTCTGGAACAACTCACCCTGTTCTACCAGAAGCATCACCATTTTCTCTATCATTTCTGGCACCTTGATGCCGAGATCTACCGGTGTCACCTGCATTATTCTCGGATCTGCGCTTTCTCTCATTCTCTCTTTCTCTTTCTTGCTCACGCTCTTCCATTTCAGTTAGCTCTTGATGATATATGGCAAAGTTCAGGACTTGAAGAGCGGCATCCACATCAGCCTTCAAAACCTACTCAAGAGCAATTAGTGGACATAATTAGTCAATGATAAGTAATTGTGCACATGAAAAAGCATTGGTGCTGCAATAAATAGGGATGAACAGCATAACAGCGAATCAACATCATAATACGCTAAAGGCTCATCAAATAACATTAACTGTACATACTGCGACATACAGATTTACCTGTCTTCTTAACTTCAATTTTGCATGGGCAGTTGACAGACGTATTATTGTTTCCAAGGTCCTGGCAGTTATTGGAAGAGTTCCAGCCCCAGTCTACGTAAAACAATTGTTATTATTTTGATAAAATTTGAGCATCTTGATGCCAAATACTACATACATGTACACAACTAACTGTGAATTAAGTACCTACCTTGGCATTTGAACTGGCACTTCGAAGCTCTGCATATGCAGTTGCAATTTGATCTGATGCCTGTACACAGTAATTTGTAAAATCAGCCACGAACCAGTGACCATGCAAGAGAAGCAAATGAATGGATAACATAAAGGAAACCTAAAAGAGATGTAAACTGAAATTCTTAATACAAATTATGGGACAATGATGTGGCACTTGTAGTTCAGGATCACATTATTAGAAAGGCAGGAATGCAACCTCATCAGTTAACTCAGGCTGAATTCTGTGTTTTGCATAATGGATGTACTTCTTCAGAAAATCAATGGTGAGGGTCTCACGCTTACGACTTGTTTTCCTCCCATGTAGCATTCGGTTATACTTGACAAAGACTGTGGAATTTGCATCACCCTCATCCTCCCTTTCGTATTGTGTACCTACATCTGCATCTGAAGATTTGGGTGTTTCACTTTCAGCCATCCAAGCACAAAGATGAAGTTACCTATATTTCAGTAAAGGAGCTACTATTCCCTTACCTCCATCCATAGTGGAACGAAACCTATGCATCCGCAAGACATGTTCTGAGATATGACGGTCTATACCAGGGTCCATTTGATCCAAAACAATGAACAGTAAATCAAAACGAGAAAGCAAAGAATCTGGGAGACCAATATTCTTTGTTGGGGTTAGCGAGCGGTCATACTGTACATAACAAGAATAATATGCAGTCAATAAATGAAAGGAATGGATATGAAAGCGCAATTTTTTCAAGGAACATAGATTCTGCATCTTACTGTTCCATATATGGGATTTGCAGCTGCTACAACACTGCACCGGGCATTCAAGGATGCATGAATTCCAGCTTTAGCAATTGTTACAGTTTGCTGCTCCATGACTTCATGTATAGCTACACGATCTAGGTCATTCATTTTGTCAAATTCGTCAATACAAACAACTCCTCTATCAGCAAGAACCATAGCACCAGCCTCTAGCCTTCTTTCTCCTAATGACAATCTCACCAATTTGATAAATATTCACTATAGTCAGTTTATAACGTTAATGATACCATAAGAGTGTATTACCTGTTTCTTGATCAGAAGTAACTGCAGCTGTCAAGCCAACTCCGGAAGAACCTCGACCAGTGGTAGATATAGCTAAAGGTGCAATATTCATGATTGCTCTTAGCAGCTGAGACTTGGCAACAGAAGGATCCCCAACCATCATCATGTTTATATCACTATCAAAGAGCATTAAACCAGACTGAGGACTTAAAACTAACTGTAGTTCAACAACTTGAGCTGTAAAGAGTTTCTCTGGGTGGTAATAAGGAAAGACATTGGACAAGGTGCTGAGTTGGGAATAGAAAATGGAGAAAGGAAAAGTATGAGAAGATCCACATGACCAAAAGCAGAACTCAGAACATCTAAAATTAAAGTAAATATAAAGGACTCAAGTAATAACTTACCCTCGCAAATGAGTACCATTTTTTAAATTCTTTTCACTTCCACCAAGCATCAAAAGAACCAATGACTTTCTTTATCCATGTATGACCGTATATAGATGGTGCAAGAGAATTGGCAAGTAAGTCAAAGACATCATCTCTTTTAGATATCTTTAAGATATTATCTCGGTCTTTATTTCCAAATTGTGTCGCCGTTGTGGATTTGTTGAGAGGAAAGACAGAGTTCGCTATAAGAACAGTCCCTGCATGAAAGAATCTGGATCAAGCTTCATATTTACAGCAGACTTGCCTGAGAGGTCAAGCAAGAAAACCTAGCCAGTAAAATCACTGTACTAACCTGAAAACCCCATTCACATTCCCCCTTGCTCTTTCCAGCAAGTGCTTTGTATATCCCAACAATAGCCACACGATCTCCAGGCTTGCACTTATCCACTAAGTCATCCTCTAAAATAACATCCACTGTCCGTGGTAGTTGACCAGGAGCAGAGTTTTCAGGCACTTCTTGCATTGATAATGTCTGGTGGTCTTTATATGTGCACAGCCCATACTCAGTCACCAATAATTTACCTTGATCATCCTAAATCATAGTCATTCTTAGAAAGGCTTTGTTTTGTGGAAAAAAATGAAATGAGGTAATTTGTACTGAGAAGCTCAAGATTACCCGCGTTGGATACACAGAACCTGTTGGCAATCCCATATTGGATGTTATATCTCTATACTCACGGGTTGTGAACTTCCCTGTCTCAGGGCAGAAGTGAACACTCTTGACAACCTTTGGTCTCACAAGAGAACCTAAATATACCAAGTAGATATCAAGCAAAATCACAGATTTAGACACATAGATATGATCATGAAATGGTTCAGTATCAATGTAAGAGTAGCCAAAATGTCAAAATCAGTTTTATAGCCATAAGATGCCTAAAAAGCCTAAACTTAAATTTAATATTTATACAAGGATTTTTATGGCCTAATTGAGAAAGGGAGAGAGGCACAGACAGACAAAGACAGGAAATTTGTAAGAGAAGATCAAAGAATATGTGCACTAACAGCAATAGCACAAGGAACCACATTGCATCCAAATTCAAAACTCATGTATCATGAATGGGAAGGGGAAAAGAAAAAGAAATCATGTGCTTTCCATTAAGGTCCTATGATGCATATGTTAACCACCTTACTTTGACACACATTCTGTGAATTCAAGCTTTAATCCCACGTGCATGTAGATTTTACCTGAACAATATGAAGAAGGTTGAAAATCCAATATAACCCACATTGCATTGTTGCACATCATTTTAAAAGATTGGAGCACATAACTGAGAATTGAAATTAGAGATAAAACTTTAAGTGATAAAAACTATGTTTAATTCTCAGCTTCATACTAGATAACTTAAATGCAGATGCTCCCTGGATTGCACTTTAACTGTGGAATTAGACCTAAAATATGAACAGCCATAGACTCAGTTTCCAAGTCAAACACCAAACCTTCACTTTATGACACTGTGCACTAGTGAGCTCAAACAAGGAAGGAGCAGAATAGACTAAACAATACATTAGACTAGAGTATCATTTATGTAGATGAAAGGGCAAGAAAGTACATTTGGTAACAATTCCCTCAAACACACGCTATGGAACCAATGAAGCCTGACAAGAGGTCTCTTGGGGTCACTCTGCGTGAAACAAAAGGACCATCAAGCCCGACAAGGACTTGCTCCCCTTCCTTCAAATACTTCGCATCACAGCTTCGAACCATCTCTGTCATTGCATCACATAGTGGTTGCATATACTCGCTTGGGTTCTGGAGAAGCCTATCAATTCCAAGAAAAATGGAAAAATGAGACTCCTTCAATAAGCCCCAAAGTTAAAGTAAACAGACAGGCAACAAAGTTGTACAATTTCATGCTATGCTTCCGGATCACCTTCTATATATTAAAAAGAAAAGGTTTCTAACAACATTCTCCTCCTGTACAAAACTGCCTAAAAGGAAACTACATGTCTCTCCTAAATCATGCATCATCTTATTCCTTTTTCTTCCAGTCCTTCACCATCTGTTTCTATTGTCACATCTTTTAATGAATATCCAATTGAAAACACTTCGGTAATTACAGCCAATATATAACACTGTTTGATGGCATTTATTGCTACATACCAAATATTCATCCGTCAAAAGATTCATTTTCAGATTAAACAATTACATTTCTTAGTGGAATTTTCATAACATTTGGACTTAATGTGTCTTAGAAATCCAATTAGTAGGACTGAGTGTCAAAATATTTCATTTCATTTTCAAATAAAATATCAATTTGCTGATGAAAGTTCAGAGAGAGAGAGAGACAGAGAGAGTAAACAAAATGTTTTCAAATATTCCGCTTTTCACAGAAATTTCTGATATCTTTTTTAATCTCTCTTTTTTACTTACAACGGCATTTTTAAAAAGCTCAAAAGAAAGGCTAAAAACAATAAAATTGGAAATACAGAAAAGACTGAAGAATCGATAGGTGAAGAAACGGCATCTGAGAATACAAAAACCTGCGAGCGAGGTCAGCCCCTTCCCTGTGGTTATACAGATGAGAGAGCTTGATAATCAAACGGCGCTCTTGTCTGTTAATCATAGTGTTAATATCCTTCTTCAACTCGATACTCAGTTCCTGAAACAAATCAATCCATGAATTGATATTACACAGAAATAAGCGATTTTTTTTTGGTCACAAGTTTGAGAAGAAAAGATTACGCTTTGGTCGAAGAATTTGAGGAAGGCGCGCTTGTTCGTAGCCCTAACTTCCTCGCTGAGATCCATTGCCGCTCCTTTGCCCTCCTCTCTACTGTGTGACTGCGTGTATCTTTTCTGGAGATGGGGAGAGAATGGGTGAGAGAGAGAGCTTCTGGTTTTTCCTTTGCTCGACTCAAGGGCTTGGGATTTGGCGGGAAACCGAGGGAGAAATGGTGCGATGTGGCGGGAAACGATCAGAGGGGCACGTGGATTTTTTTCTTTTTCCTTTTCTTTCTTGTTTTGTTTTGTTTTGCCTTTTTGGGGATTGATTGGGGAATCAGCCGTGGGCCTTACCGGGTTGGATACAGATCATTTTTTAAATTGGTTTTGCAGATTTTTGTTCTTGTTTTCATTTCTTTTTCTTTCTTGCAGGTCGCAGTTTACATTATTCTCAAAATGCAACTCAAGCTAGTGGGGATATTAGTTGGATGGATGAAAATACCCATTGACCCACCGATCCACAAAATCAGTACCGATCTACTCCAAAATTTAGGGTGCCAGACCCGCATTTCTTGATTGAGTCTGAGGAGGATTGAGTAACCACTTACATGTGCAAGCAGGTTAGAGACTTAGAGTGAAGGTCTAACAACTCGCAAATACATGTGCATATATATATATATATATGGACACACGTGTGCATATACACAAAACAAATACCAATTTTTAAACATAATTAAATAATTTCATTGATCAAATTACAACTCAGTTATAAGAGCCTATAATTTGTACTCCTTATAAGTTTCACTTGTAAAAATTATGACCTTATTTTTTTCAGAGAAAGTTTAAATTGATCTAGGATATAAAAAAAAGGTAATGCTTGCCACATCTTTTTTGTTTTTTGGCATCATTGTTTATCTTATTCAATTAATTAGGGCAAATATCAAAACATCATGCTTGGGCTCATAAGCATTTGTTGAGAACATTGTAATTGAGGAACAATTCATATTGTTTCAACTGCATTGGTGATTGGATAATCAATTTTGGAGTAATTTTATTACTTTTGGATGCATATATTATTTATTTATTTTTTCAATTCTTTTGTGGGCATAAAACATTTTTTTATAAAATAAGTGTTGATTTTTAAATGAACATGTGAAATAGAAAATGGAATTAATATAAATTATTCTTTTAAAAAAATTAAATGGTAAGAGAAGCAGGATGAGTAATCGATGACCCAACCTTGTCTGAGTGGGTACTAGAGGTGTGCTGTGACGCCCCCACTTCTCCCTAGGCGAACCAAAGGGTATCCGCGGGACGTCTGCTCAACTCTCGTCAGGACTCATTGTAATCCACAATTTAAAAGCTCGAAATACTTCAAATAACTTCAATATATAATTAACGTACTCCAAAATATTGCATGCTTACAATTACTTAGCTTTCAAGCTTAATACAAACCAAAAGAATATGTACTACAACCATCCGTTATAATACAACTTAAGGTCTTCAAATGAAAAAATCTAGTACTATTCACGAGCACTCTTGGTCTCGAACCCTGTTATGGAAAACAAAAACGTGGAATGAGCTACACAGCCCAGTGAGGTTCCAAGACACTCTAGCAGTTCTAATAAATCAGGTAATTTGAGCATACACATATATGGTTCCAGGTTGCATATTGGGCACATTAGCATGAGACGGTGTTCATTGTACGATTAATTTGAGCATAACACAGGTATAGTTCGAGATTGCACATTGGCACATTAGCATGGAACAGTTATCATTACGCAAAATAAACACATATTGAAGGATACGGTGTTCCAGTGGAACCATTTCGGTCAACTTCACCTTATGACTCCAGTGATCCCTCGGTTGTCTGGCCATCACCTTATCCCTCCAGTGGTAGTACTCGAGTATACCGAAACGGTGTCCCAAGGTTCCAACCTACCGACCGAGCCAGTCCTGGCTCGAGCAGGTTAGTAACCAAGGGCAGGGCCCAGTTCAGTTAGAGCTTACAACATGCACAAGTAATCAAGTAAATTGGTAAACGGTAAAAATTTATCATTTTAGTAGGTCGAGTGAGATAAAGTACACACTCGCCTTAAAACATTGGCAATTTCACAAGAGCAATTATAGGTAACACTTAACATCCAAACACGTAAGGAATATGCCATAATTTCATATGAATACGGAATTCATGGTAATCAAGTAATCAAGTAGTCAAGTAAATCGGTAAACAGTAAGTAATCAAATAGATCGGTAAACGGTAAATAATCAAATAAATTGGTAAATGGTAAGTAATCACGGTTAACGGTTAACGGTAAGTAGTCACGGTTAATTGATAGACATTATTCATCTTAGTAGGCCGCCTATTGGCCATCTATTTTTACCACTTAAGAGTCGAGGAGATTCACTCCAATCGACTTATGCAGCCATAGCATAGTCAATCATTGAAACGTTCATGTAAATATGCATTTCAAGTATTTCATATCGAGTAATTCAAGTACGTTTTACTTAAATGAAAACGAGTGCGGTAACACTTAACATAATGACCATGGAGTAAACATATCATAGACTATTCAAATCACGTACTCCTATATGGAACACTCACCTAGTCAATACAAGAGAGTAAGTGCTCAAACAAGTGTTTAGGCGTCCACTTCGAGTTCCTCTTGAAGGTCCCCTTGAGCGCCTGAGCAAATAACCATCAACTATTACACAATATCACTTAGAACCCCTACTTATCGAAGAAGGTTGTACTAGTATACAATCTAAGGAGAATTCATGAATTGAACCTTAATTACTCGTAAATCGAGACTCAAAGGTGGGGTTTTAAAATACAAGAGAAATCGGGTTTTCATCTTTGAAATCAAGTGTAAAACGATCGAGTGATATCGAAGGAAAAAGATGAGTTCTAAAAACTCAATTTCCTTTAAGTTTGGAAGTTTCGGGTTTGTCACACAATCTTGGAAAAATCGTATCTCACTCTCTACAAGTCCAAAATTGGAAAACTTGGTACCGTTGGAAACTTCTTCCAAAGTACTAAAAGTTCCTCGAAGACACTTTTCCATGATTCCAAACGGAAGGTATTCAAAAATTGGCTCAAAGTTACTGTTTTGGGCTATCGAGGCAGTTGCGGGTTGGTTTTTGGCCAACTTTGGAAATTTGGCAAAATTCACAGAATTTGAACTAGCCTCTCAAATTTGAAACTCAATTAGAGTTGCAATCAAAGTTTAAAACAAAACAAGCGGAACAAGAATCGAAGTTTTGAACACCAGATATGGCGGCTCAAAGTTAGCTAAAAATAAGGACAGATTGAACATTTTCCAGATTTGAAACATGAACTTTGGGACTTCAGTTGGACATTGAAATAGACTCGGAATGGTACCAAATTTGGTAGTATTACTCTACCATATAAGGGCTATTCCTCTGTCAAATTTCATATAAAAATTCGTTCGGGAAGTCAGTTAACAAAGCCACTAAAGTTCCAAGAATTTCCAAGGCAAATCTGCCTTGTACTTCAATTTTCCTTTTTAAAAGCTTTGCTCCACACAATCAACTTCAATTAATTCAAATATTGAAACTAATGTTCCATAAACATCCAATAAGTAATTTAGAAGTAGTTGACATCAAAAGTTTTCGAAATATAACTTCCCAAATCAGATTTGACCATTCGGCCAAGAGAAAAGGAAAGTTTTCCAGATTCGAAGAGCAACTTTGGGGCATCATTTGTATATCGAAATGGTCTTAGATTGACACCAAAATTGGTACAATTCAACTTCCATATGAGGACTACTCCTCTACCCGAATTTCATTTGAAAATTCACACGGGAAGGTAGTGAAATAAACTACCAAATTTCAAGAAAATCCAAGACCAATCTGTCTTTTACTTTCTTCTTCCTTTTCAAACATTTGCCCAATGAAAATGATTCAAATCTGGTCCATTTATGAAAAAAAAGTCTGAGAGACATCTAATATACATTTGGTAGGTGATTGACACCAAAACTTTCAAAATAACAAGTCCCAAACAAGATAGGTCATTGATCAGTCCAAAATGAGGGTTTTCAAGCAATGACGCAGGTCTGTAATTTGGCCATATTTCACTCAATTCAACTTGTAATTGAGCGTAGTTGGTGGTGTTGGAAAATACATTCACAAGGCTACAATGCCTCAGAAGAAATTGTTTTAAAATTTTGTCCACAACTGGCTCATTTTTTAGCATCAATTCGCAGCTCAAAACAGAGCTTCCAGTACAGACGAAAAACAGGACAGGCAACTTTACAAGGTTGGTACGGATCACTCAGGTGGAATCAGGACATGAATTTTATACCATTGGAAATATGGGAATGTCTAGTTTCCAGTGCCGCAAACGGCACTCGATTTCGACATCGGAGCAAAAAGTTATGACCGAAACAAAAACACTGTTAGAGTACACTGGACACCCGTTTCCAATTTTGATGAATTTTCGAAATCTCAACATTTAACCATCCAAATCACGTAATTGTTTTTGTGGAAACCTTCCACACAACCCACACAACATATATACATCATAAACAAGTCATTAGAACCACAAAAAATTGCTCTAAGGGCCACGGCATGTACAAGGGCAGAAATGAAAAATTCCCTCATCACTTCCTTTGAGTTTTCCTTCAATAATATCACTCATTTCTACTAATTTAAGCACTAATCCAACATTATTAACATCAAAACTCACAAAATCAGTCCATCAAGCCATAGTGGAAGTTCATAGAGCCCACACACCAAATTTCCAACATAAATAGCTACCCACATGATTATATGAACTTATAAGTGCAATAGAACTTCCATAAATCAAGATTTGAAGGTTTGATCGTCACTTACTTTGCTAGATGTTCAAGGCAGAATTTTCGGTCCTCCTTAGCCCAAGAAAAACCGTGGAAAGCAAGCTCTTTGTAGCTTAAGATGATCACCAAGTGCTTAGCAAAGTATGGTTGAATTTTGGTGTGATTTGGTGAAGATTTTGATGAAGAAATGAAGAAGAAAATTGAAGAACTTGGGGTTGTTTTTCCTCCTTCTTTGGCCGGCGGGAGTGAGAGCAAGAGAGAGAGTGTTTTGATCAAAATGAAGCTTCCAAGAGAAGCTAAATGTGTGGCCCAAAATTGTGCGAAAGTCAACTCTTTTCCCCGCTCGTTCCGTGCTCGATTCCTCTCGGGTTTGTTTCACTTGTACACTAAACCTCTAGTGCACTTCTATTTATACTATTATTATTCACTCTTAATGGTCTAAAAATAATGGTCTAAAGTCCCTCAATTAAATCGCGAGCGTAAAAACGCGTACTCCAAATTTGTGCTCGATAAAGTAGAAATTTCAAGAAATTCTTATAACAATAGTATCACTAACTAATAATTGAACGCTTAAACATAAAAATACCTATTTCAAGACTAATGTACAAGTCTCCAATTTTCCAAGCTTATTGCATCCTCGAATTGATTATTGACTCCAATCGCGTATTCACTATTCTCACTTAACTGGCTTTCAAAATTAAATTTGGAAACAAATCATTTTAAAAATATAAGCAAGTCATAATTCCATGTAAGTGGGTCTAAAAAGGTTGAAATAAAATATTCGGGGAAAATGGGCAATTAAATATTTAAATAAGCTAGCTATAGGAATTTAAAATAAAGAGAATTTTGCGAATCCTCACATGTGCATCTTGACCCAATGATTCGGAAAACCGATAATTCAATCTGGATTAGATCCAAATTAGTAGATATCCGATTTGTCGGATCATATCCGAATCAAGAAGTTATGCAGATTGGATTTAGATATCATTTTTTGAGATCCGTGGATATTCGATCCGATCTGAATTATTTTTTTATTTTTTAGAATTTTTTATATATTAAATCTACTAATTTATAATTGTTTTTTCTCTTGTTTCTTATTTTATATCTATGTCCTCTTTCAAAATAGGCTTTCTTTACATATGGTGTTAAGTTCTTTATTATGTTGTCATATAATTTGTGGATAAAAAGGTTGTAGATGAAAATATTGAATCTTATTTGTTTGAACAAAATAAGAAAAAAAGTATGGAAGTTACTTTATATTGCAACAAAAAAAGATTCATTTTCACCAAAAACTCTTTTTTTATGACTAAAAACTCATATGTAAGTGCAACAAATCACAAATCACAAATCACTTACATGATAGTTTTTATACTCTAATACATTTAAATTTTCGTTTGATCATTGGAATTTATATTTTTTAAAGAAATTAAAAAATTGGATATGGATGGGGCGGATACCCGACTTGTGCCTATCTCTCAACATTAGAACGTAAAGTCCCCAATTAGACTCTCAAGCACTCCCATTTTCCCTTTTAAAGTTTAAAGCCTCTCTTGAACCAATATAAAGAAAATATTTACATGATAAAATGATTTGTAAAATATAAATTTGAAAAATTGTACATACAAGATGATGGAAAGTGGTTATGCTATATTCAACACATGAACACGAAAAGAAGATAACTAAGTGGTTCGAACTCAAGCACTCCCATTTTCCCTTTTAAAGTTTAAAGCCTCTCTTGAACCAATATAAAGAAAAAATATTTATATGATAAAATAATTTGAAAAATATAAATTTGAAAAATTGTACATACAAGATGATGGAATGTGGTTATGCTATATTCAACCTCATAAACAAGAAAAGAAGATAACTAAGTGGTTCGAATGTTGTTTTGTGATCTTAAAACTATACAATTAAAAAATGAGGAAATATATTCTGTTCGGATAATTCGTTTTTAAATTAATTGCATTCAAGTGAAGACTAATGGTGTACTTAATAAAACTAAAGTCTGAAAACTAAAATTTGAAAACTAAAATCTGAAAACTAAAATCTAAAGTCTATTAAATTAATGAATTGTTAAATACTCATCTTGATACGTTTGAGTGTATATCACATTAAGTGATAAATGAATAGTTATCACTTATTTTTGGGAGTAAGTTTTGCCTAAAAAATTCGATTCCACTTAATTAATTTAGGTGTTCAATTTTTTTGTTATCAAATGCATCTCAGCATGTTAAGATTTGAATACATTAAGTTTAAGTGTTGAATTGGGCTATCAAATAGAGCCTAACTTATTCCCTCAAATTTATAAAACCACCGAACAATTTAAGTCTCTTAAATTTCTAATTTAAACCAATTTTTTTGATAAAAAACAAATTTCATTAACAGATTACTAGAAATCATCCAGCGCAATTTGATTTACATCACTGCCCTAAAGGCAGGTTAAACATGTACTTGAAATAATAGATTTGCAATTTAATGATAAAACATACACTTGAAATAATAGATCTGTAATTTAACAACAATACAGATACAGTAGGTATGAATGATTTTGAACTGATATAAAAGCTACAACAAATTTCGAATTGTCTTCTAATAAGATACATCGCTACAACTTCCTTCTGTGCATGTTTCAATCACAAGATCTGCTAATCAAGGGCTACAATCTCTAAATTTGACAACTAGATCTAAAGTAAATTCGGATCAAATAACAAAATGGGATAAAAACACAAAATTTTCACTAGAAACCCCTAGGAGAAACAAAGGACTCTCACTAAGAAAATTTAGGAGATATTTTATTAAAAACACAATAAAACAAATCCATGGAATGGTCTCCCTCTCGAACAGAAAATTTTTTTGAGAAGATGAGTAAAAGTAAAGAGAAGTTGGAGGAAAGAAAAAGTAATTTGAACCAATTTGGTCCTTAAGGAATACAAATGAACTACTTGAATCCGTTATGCTACCAATTTTGGCCAATTAATTGGAGGACAAACCTCCTTGTATACATTCTACAATTTCCAAAGACATATCCCAATTGAAATAATGAAATACAGTTTCCTATCAAAAAGTGGACATTGACAAATTTTTCAAAGTGTCCAATTCCATCGGTTGATGAACAATGATGATATAAAGGACTAATTTCATTTTCATAAAAAAACTGACCGACCAATTTCATCTACTCATTTTCACTTGATTTCAGCATTGTATTGCACATTGATTGTATAAGTTAGCTAAGCCCTAACATAACAGTTAATGTGCAAACTACTAATCAGTTGTAGTTCATGGTGACCACTGGTAAATCTTGAAACAGTGTTTGGTTGTACAAAATAAAAAAAAAATATGAGGATGAAAAAAGGTGACAAAAAATTGATAAGATTTGCTTACAATATGAAATAAACCTATGGAAGACAGTACTATGATTTGTTAAATTGTAAGCTAATGAAGTTGTGTGCCCGTGAACTATAATCTATGTACTTTGTTTACCATTATTATCATTATCTTTTTTTAAAGTTTTTTTTTATTTTGATGGCAGTTGGAAATAGCTTCTAAAATTCATAAACAAATAAAAGGTCACACAAGTACCCTAAAGAAAAAAGGTCACACTAGCACACAAGTCGGTTAGGCATAGGCAACCACTCTCCTTTAAGCTAGGCATAGAGGGAACCAGTTGAGGCAATAGATTACATAAGTTGCTCCCTTGTCATAGCAACTTATACAATTTCTCAATGCCTTCCTGTCTCAGCTTATCCACCACTACCTTCATCACCAGCACTAGCAGTAGAGAAGGTAGCTTCATAGGTAGTTTAGCGAGTCGGTTCATTAGTAGTAGATTCAGAAGAAGATGTTGATTTTGTTGACCAAGATAGAGGAGCACTCCCCACGGATTAGCCTCACCATCATGCAACTTGCTTTTAGTTATCATACCATGAGGACGAGCTATTGACTATGGTCTTTATTCATAGACCCTATTCTAGACCCTATATTGAATACCTTTTTATGCCCTTGACTTTCATGTAGGGAGATCTCTCCATTTATGAAATTGCTTATGAAGCTGTTTCCAAGTTACTACTATAACTAGAAAGAGGTAGGTAGTCATTTTTCCGATAGTACCTATACCCTTTTAAGCCAAACATCTTCCCGCATCTGAACTGGAAGTAGAAGTGGAAAGAATAGAGGTTCTTTCTGCAGTAACCCAAGCTATTTTTTTCGGTAAAGACAATATATAGATCAATGAGCAACAATGAAGATACCATTCTATTGATTGTCACCATACAAGGTCAGAGCATGCTATCCTATGCTACTTGGCATCATACAATTTATAGATTCCAATGAGACTCATTCTAAAATAGTGCAACTATACAAAACCTTTTTTTTCTTTTGTCATTTGAAAAAAAACTAGCAAGTTGATGGTATTAGTAACCTAGGATATTTAGTTCTCAAGTTGTTTTCAATGTATGGTATGTGCCATTGAGTTTGTTTTTGTCCCCAAGGATCAGGAGGAGGATATAAATATTGTTATCCCCTGAAAGCTCTTTTGATTTTGAAATTAGCCATGAGGGCAAGATGATCAGATGATCATTCAGGTGAAGGAATTGACCTTTTTCCCATGCTATCATGACAATCAAGAAGCTTTAATAGCCCATCAACTTTCAACCAATCTACTGAGTGAATTATATAGTCCAAGTGACATGGTCCATACATATCCATCCCCAACCAGCTAGACATGCACCACTACTTATAAAGGGATCAATGAAAAATCAGAATCATTAGTAGAGGCATAGTTTGCTGCAATGAACGAATGGGAAGCCGAGGAGGTTAAGGCCAATGCTTAGATGCTTCTTGAAACATTTTGGTAATATTCCGGAGTGTTCTAGCCATTCGAGAGTCTTGGAGAATAGTCTAGAGCTTTTGTACATAAAAGTCTTGTCTTGAATAGAATATTCTAGAAACTAAGTGTAGGAGTTAGTGTGTAGAAGTTTCTAAACTTAGTAAAGACTTCTTGGCATTTGTAAACACATTGCGTAATATTTTAAGTGCAATACAAGAGCTTTCATTAGCCTCCAACCTTTCTCTTCTTTGTTTACTTCTTTCGCTTCCTCACAACCGCGCATTTGAGAGTTAGGTTGAACTAACAACCATTCATAGTATAAGTTTTGAAACTTGCTAGTGCCGCATGGGTGGTGTGTTTGTCGTTCCCCATTTTTTGCAATAAAATTTTTAATGAAAAAATGCATTTTTTATT
Organism: Coffea humblotiana; assembly: GCA_023065735.1. Taxonomy (NCBI): domain Eukaryota; kingdom Viridiplantae; phylum Streptophyta; class Magnoliopsida; order Gentianales; family Rubiaceae; genus Coffea; species Coffea humblotiana. The sequence goes on from CM041216.1 coordinate 22,003,198, forward strand.
TTAGGAAATAAGTGAAAAAGGGCCTAAAATGGGACTTTAAAAAAAACGTGACAATTTGGACCCAAAATTTAGTCTAAAAAGGATTCTTAAGAAAATGAAAGTCACCACTTAATATTAAGTTTTAGGTGTACCAAGTCTTCCAAAGAAAGTTTTAGAAAAATGAAAATGAAATAAAATACAAAATAAAACAAAACCATACATAGGAGTAATAAAAATACGTACAAAAACGTAATCGAAATTTAAAGGATAATAGGGAGACCTCCTTTTTGAAGAAGTGACTAAGATGAGAGAATATTGAGCTATCTGCGTTCAAGAGTCAACAAAGGGATCAAAACACCAATTTAATTGACAATTAAAGATTAAAGATAAAAAAAAGCTTAGGGACCAAAATGGAAAAAATGAATGAAGGATTAAAGAGTCAAGGGCAATCTCAATGATAAAAGCAGCAAAGATTACTAAGGATTAAATGAGAAAAAAACTTTTTAGGCCAAAATATAAAATTTTAAAATCTAGGGGTCAAAATGTAAATTTTGTGAAATCATTTTTTACCACACTTTTATTCATAATCTACTCAAAATCTAGACTATTTTGACCACCAAAATTATTTTCAAGCCAACAAATTAAAAAATATTTACATTAGTTTCTATAGTTGTAAAATTAGAATTCTAAAGTTAATAAATTCACTTAAACTTCAATTAACTTCAAAAACTTGAATTCATTCATCAAAGCATGCATGAACATCATACAAAAAAGGCCAAGAATGGCCAAAAATTCAAAAGAAAAATTTTGTCAATTTTCACAAATTTTAGGGCCTTAACATGATTATGCAAAAAATTAGGGGGGCAAATAGCAAATATATATTTTTTGGGCTTGGATGAGAGAAATCAGCAAGAAATTATTATGAATAAATGTAAAAGATATCCAAGACTCCATGTTGAATGAAAAATGAAGGAACGAAAGCGAGAAAGGGAAAAAAAAACAAATAAGAGGCTAGGATTTTCATTTTCTTAACTCAATTCCGAACGTAATATCATTTTTACATACTCATGACCTCTTCAAGAGATTAATCTTGAGTCTCGCAATTAATGCGATTGGTACTAATTAGACCTTGAAGGAGCATTTTGTCCCTCCCGATAGCCCCTTTAGATTTAGGTTTTGCATTTATATAGAAACATTCAAATGTGATAAGTTTAAGATGTTAGATTAGAAAAATTTTGACTAAACCTCGCAACTAATTTAGACTAGTTTGAAAGGGTACCTTGGGTTTGAATCAATCGGACCCTTGCCTTCCTTTTCTTTAATCGTGACTCCCGAACTCGTTTTCTCTCATTTTCAAAGATTTGGAGTCGTTTAAAAAAAGGTTTTGTTTTATTTTATTTTGTATTTTATTTCATTTTCATTTTTCTAAAACTTTCTTTGGGTGACTTGGTACACCTAAACTCAGTACTAAGTGGTGATTTTTATTTTTTTAAAAATCCTTTTAGACTAATTTTTGGGTCCAAACTGTCGCATTTTTTTAAAGTTCCATTTTAGACTCTTTTTCACTTTTTTCTAAAATAAAAAATGCATTTTTTTCATTAAAATTTTTATTGCAAAAAATAGGGTGCAATGGTGTTAATAGAGATTTTAGCCAACTCGTGATAAGTGGTATTAGAGTTTGACATCAACAAGAATCGTCCGAGAGATGGCTTTGGATATAACTAAGAATGCTTATGGCAAAGTCAAGAGAGACAAGTCGATCGTTTTGAAGCCAATGGCAACACTTGAGATGAGATTAGGTAGGGTAGAGTTAACTGTGGCCGATCATTACAACTGATAGGATAAGTTGGACCAATGCATGGAGTGGTTCGACGGAGATGTGTTACATGAGGAGCTGCAAGAAGACATGCAGAGGGTGCTCAATGAGGTCGTGGATTAGCTTCTCAAGGGGGATGATGCTGTTAGTCTCTCCGTAATGATGTTGTGCAACTCAAGGGTGAACTCGAGTTGTGTAGAGCCCAACTAGCAAAGGGTGCTAGTATGTCCGCAGGAGAGCCGTCATTCGTTCAAGGGAGCTTGCGAAACTAAGCCCAAACTATGAGGGCTGCTTAGAAGTTGCTCGAGTTTCAGAAGAAGAATTCAACCAAGGACAAGGGCAAGAAGCTACCTAGCAATGGAAAGAGTGGGGGAGACAAGTCTAAAACCCTGTGATCAGTGACACTGATAAGAGCAAGAAAGCGATGGGCAAGAACAGTCACAATGGAAAGTCGAGCAAAATATTCCCTGAGTGCTTCCTATGCAAAAGCAAGAAGCATTATACTTGAAAGTGCCTAAAATGTGGCCGCTTAGACGCAATCACATAAGAGCCTGGTCTAATTGGAGAATGAAGAGTAGCATGCACGACTTGTCAAGCCCATCCAAGCAAAGGTATTTAGGCAAGATTGAGACCTTATGTACATTGATGCAACTATCAATGGGCACCAACTCATGACCTTGATTGATGCCGGAACCGACATGAATTATATGAGTGAGGACACCACTCAAAAGATGGGAGTTACGTGAGTGCTGGGGTACTAGAGGATTCAAGGATGTGAACGGCAAATGGATGCCGCTCATGGGAGAAGCCAAGGAGGTACCAGTTCGCATGGGTTCATAGACTAGTATGACTAGTTTCTCCATTGCCCCAGTAGATGACTACCAAGTTTTCTTTGATCTGAGATTCCTTCACTATTTGAGACCTATCATAGTGCCAGATGAGAAAACCATCATTATCACTCAAGGAGACAAACCTTGCATTGTGATCATGTGCCACGGAAAGGAAAGAAGTCTCTGTCAACTTGAGAGAGTCTCGGAGAACAGTGAACCAATGTTCATGGCTATACTAAGTGAGGAAGATCCTCCAATCTTGGAGCACAAGTTAGATGTACTGATTCCCGCAAAATCAAGAAGGTCCTAGAAGAGTTCCAGGATATGATGGCCGAGGACTTGCCAAAAAAAGCTTCCTCCAAGGCGTGCTATGGATCACGCCATCAAATTGGTAGAAGGCACCAAACTAATCTCCCGACGGCCCGACTGGATATCTCCTGAAGAACTTGAAGAGTTACGAAGATAACTAGGAGAGCTTTTGGAGACCTACTTCATAACGCCCTCCAAGAGCCTATATGCAGTGTTTGTTCTCTTCCAGCGGAAGAAGGATAGAACCTTGCATAGGTGCAATGATTACTGAGCCCTGAACAAGATCATGGTGAAGAACAAGTATCCTATCCCTGTAATCGTGGACTTGTTCGATTGCCTTCAACCGAGCAAGATTTTCTCCAAACTAGACTTATGCAAGGGCTATTATCATGCAAGGATCAAGGAGGGAGACAAGCCGAAAACGGCTATCACCGTGAGGTACAAGGCATATGAGTTCATAGTGATGCCGTTCATATTAACTAATGAACCAGCACTTTTTGCACCCTCATGTAAGAGGTGTTGAAGAATTTTCTTAACAAGTTTGTCATAGTATATCTTGACGACATTGTGGTATATGGTACTAGCATGGAGAAATATGTTGTGCACTTAAGGCAAGTGTTCGTTGCATTTCAGGCCAACCAGTTATATGTGAGGAAGGAAAGTGTGAGTTTGGATTGCCTAAGGTCTCCTTCTTGGGTCACATCATGAGGGAACGGAAGGATCTAAATGTACAATCAAGGCGATCGTCTACTGGGAGGCACCAACGTTGCCAATAAAGTTATGATCATTTCTCGACCTATTAAATTAGTGTCATCAGTTCATAGAGGGTCATCCGGCTGTTGCAGCCCTATGACAGCCCCACTTCTCCCTAGGGCGAACCCTAGGGTACAGTGGACTGCCTGCCCAACTCTCGCCGGGGCTCAGTCGAGTAAAATACTAAAAATCCACGAAAATCAATGAAATATCTTCAAAAGGAGAGGGTACAACCCTTTAAGAATTATAAATTGCCACACCACTTTTCAAAACTTAGAATATAGAGTTAAGTATCAAACTTCCAACTCCACACTTAATTTACATAATATACGTCGAACTTATAATTCACGCTTACAAGAGTCAAAAGTAAGGTTTTCTAACAAAAGATTACAGTCCAAAGTACAAGTTCAAGACAAAAGTCAAAGCTATGGAAGTTCTCGACCACGGTTCCATTCCCGATCTGCTAAGGAAAACAAAAGGAGTGAGATGAGCTAAAACTCAATGAGATTCCAAATAAACACGTAAGCACATAGCCAATTAAACGCGTAATATAAACAAGTAACCATCTTGTTGTACTATAATAATTAAATCACAGTTCAATTCAAGGATACGGGTGGCTTTCAAAAGCCAAATCCACTTGAGCTTGATCATAACAAGAATCCGTTGACTCTCCGTCAACGTTTGCGTTTAAAGAATGTAATGTCCGTAGAACACCACTTAATCCAATTTCATCCACCAGTCAACCCCCTTTAACGGGTCCGAACACCACAAACAGTAATTAGGTAATACTCGAGTATACCGGATCCAGATTCAGTAAACAGTTCTCAGGGTTTATCGATTTTTTTGACCAAACCCTTGTTGGCTCGATACACCCGACTCACCTATGAGGTTGGGTATCCAAACAGTCACAGTAGTTGATGGGATATCACCCAAACAACTCACATATAGTCAAATATGGAGAAATCATATCTCATGATAGTAGTATATAGAGTCTCAGTGAAATCAAAGAAGGTCGAGGGTGATAAAGTACATGCTCGCCTCAGATTTGTCAAAACAATTGTTTAGCTCAACCAGTCACAAATCAAGTATTCAGATATTTCAAATAGACAGGTAACAGGTAATGGAACACTCACTTGTCAAGCAAATGCAGAGTTCAAACGTCAAGTACCTTGGTTATGCTCACCTCTGTTTCCAAATCTTAGGGCAACGAGTGAAATCGTTAACAATTTAGGTTCATTTCCAACCCAAATGTGAGCTTATTAGGTGACCAAGTGAGTGGTTAAATCTACTAAATTCACCATACAAGTTAGGCCCAAAATGCAGTAAAAGTTCATGAGAAAACAAGTTTGACAAGTGCAAGAAAGTTGGGCAAAAGAAAAATTTTATTCAAGTTCAAAGTCTTCTTCGCGGGTAAAATAGTCGGCCCGCGCAGTTTCGGGAAAACGGCCATAACTCACTGTAGGAAGGTCGAAATCAGGTGCCGTTAGTGGCATTGGAAACTAGATTCAAAGGCCTTTCCAACGATACAAAATTCAAACCCTAGTTCGTCTTCTATCAATACCAGTAGTTTGGGCAAGTTGGCTGATTTTCAAGTTCTATTCTGCCCTAAAACCCTTGCAAAGTTACACTAGTTCTTGATGTTAACTTCACTTGTTTTGACTCAAATTCATCCAATTCAACCTCCTATGGTTCATATACAGGGGAGCAAGTTACCTAGTACCATTGGAGCTCAAATGCAATACACATAAATGATTAGAAGAGTCAAAACTGTCTAGCCACCAAAAAGGAACCAAAACAGTCCATTTCTTACCTAAAACAACCACTTTTCTTGCTTAATTTCCATCTCAACTCATACATAAACTTAACCAATGTTTAGCCAAGTTTCTTAGACTTAATTAGGGTGCAAATGAACCACAAAATCAAGGAAAAACCTCCTCTTCCAAAACCGGTCAGCCAAGGGAATGGAAAACAGTCCACTAGTTCACTTGTTTCACCAACTTTCATCCTTTCATGAAGACTAACTTAAATATCATACCAAGTGTTATCCTTAACTCAAAAAGGATCCAAAACATGTTAATACATCAAATAAACCATAAACAAAGTTTTAACAATTAACCAAACACATGGTAGGCTAACCAACCAACCTAACTACCACTTAATTAGTTCAAGAATTTTAACCACAAGTAACATCCATACAACTTCTAGTTTACCCTCAATGCTTTAAATATTTGATATAACACCATAAAACCAAGGATTAAGGATCATATACCTCTCTTGTAAGAAGCTTGAGTCACCCAAAACAACCACCAAAACCAAAAACTTCAAGTTTGAAAATCACACACTAGGGGTGGAAGTAGTTCACTCACTAACTCAAGTCCTTCACTTTTGATTTTTCTCTCAAGATCAAACTAGGTTTAGAAAGCATGAAAATGGAGTTTTCTCTCTTTCTCTTGGAAGCTAAGAGGGCCAGCCAACATGAAGAAAATAGAGCCAAATTTGGTTTAAAATTTCTCTAATTCTTTGGTCAAATAAGTTGGACGGTTGGTGTTTTGCCACATGGCTCAATCTTGGTTATTCTCTCTCTAATTTTTGCTAAATTATGTTTCTATCCTCCAATTGTTTCCATTGTCTTACTAACACCCCTAAATTATCATATAAAGTTCCAACCACAAATAAAAGAATATTTGGTCATAGAGTATGTGGTGAAATAAAATAATACCAAGTAAAGGAAATGTTTTAATTCAAATAAAAGGTAATGAAATGCAATACAAGGGAAATGTTATAATGCAAGTAGAATGCAATGCAAGGACACATTTTAAGTGATTTAATCATAGGGCAAGACAAGTGATTTAGGAAAAATTTTGTTTTGAAGTGACGGTTCTCACACTCTCTCTCCCTTAAAGAATTTCGTTCTCGAAATTCTTGACTTGATCACTGAATAGCTCAGGATACTTTGCACGAATGTCTTCTTCAACTTGCCAAGTGGCCTCTTCTACCTCATGATTTTTTCACAGAATCTTTACTAAGTTGTATCTGTTTAGTCCTTAATTCCTTTACATTTCGGTCTAAAATCTATACCGGTCTTTCTTCATAAGTCAGAGATTCGTCAATGTCAATTTCCTTTGGTTTAGTACATGAGTGGGGTCTAGATGTTACTTCTCCAACATAAAAACGTGAAATATATCATGGATTTCGGATAGACTCGCTGGTAATTCTAACCGATATGCCACATTCCCAACTCGTTGAAGAATTTTGAATGGTTTCACGTATCTCGGTTGAAATTTCTTTCCTTTTCCTGCTGTGAGACTGCGAAGTGGTGTGACTTTTAGAAATACTTTGTCTCCAATTTCAAATTCCAAGTTTTTTCGTTGATTATCTGCATAACTTTTCTGTCGACTTTGCGCTGTCTGAAACTTTTGACGTATCACCTTCACATTTTCATAAGCATTCTCGATCCATGGTACTGTAACTAGGTATGAAACTCTTCTTTCCTCTACTTCATCCCAAAATATTGATGATCGGCACTTTCTTCCATAAAGAGGCTCATACGGTGCCATTTGTATGGAGCAATGATAACTATTATTGTACGTAAATTCGACTAAGGCCATATACTGTCCCCAATTTCCACAAAAATCCAAGATACAAGTCCTTAGCATATCCTCAAGTGTCTGAATGGTTCTTTCTGATCGTCCATCGGTTTGGGGATGATAAGTGGTGCTAAAGTTCAACTTGGTCTCCAAAACTTCTTGTAACTGTTGCCAGAAATGAGACACGAACCGCAGATCTCTGTCAGAAACAATGCTTACTGGAATCCCATGCAATCTGACTATCTCATCCATGTATAGTTGGACCAATTTTTCCAAAGAGTATCTCATATTTATAGGTAAGAAATGAACAGATTTTGTCAACCTGTCAACTATTACCCAAATGGCGTCATGACTTTTTTAGGTATGAGGTAATTTTGATACAAAATTCATCGTAATATGTTCCCATTTCCACTCAGAGATTTCAAGAAGCTATAGAAGACTTGAGGGTTTCTGATATTCAACTTTCACTTATTGACACACTAAACACTTTTGGACAAATTGAACAATTTTTTTTCTTCATTTTATCCCACCAATACAGTCTCCTCAAATTCTGGTACATTTTACTGCTTTCGAGATGTATTGTATACTTAGATCGATGTGCCTTTTCCAAAATCTCTCTTTTTATCATTTCATCTTGCGGCACCACTATCCAATTACGAATTTCAAGATACCCTCAAGACTTACATTAAAGTTTGAGATTTCCTCTTTTTGCACTTATTCCACCCACTTCTGTACCATCTGGTTATTCTTCTGAATTTCTTTAATTCGGTCCAATAGATCAGATCTCATCGTGATATTGTCCAAGATTACTCTCTGTCGGTCCAATCGTGGATTCCATTCACTCACTTTTTCCAACAAATTCCATTCATTGACCATTAATCCGGTTACTTGAACTTTCTGACTTACGGCATCCGCTACAACATTGGTCTTCCCCAAATGGTAGTTAATTGTACAGTCGTAATTCTCAAGAAATTCCATCCACCGACGCTGCCTTAAATTTAGCTCCTTCGAAAAGAATAAATATTTCAATCTCGGTCGGTATAAACTGTAAAAGTCACCCTGTATAAATAATGCCTCCACTTTTTTAAGACAAAGACTACAGCGGCTAATTCCAAATCGTGAGTCGGATAATTCCGCTCATGAGATTTTAATTTTTTAGAGGCATAGACAATCACATTTTCATTCTGCATTAGTACATATCCCAGTCATTCTCTTGAGGCGTCAGTATATACTGAAAAGCTGTCCTTTCCATTTGGTAAGGTTAAAACTGGTGCCGACGTTAACCGTTTCTTTAATTCTCGAAAACTAGATTCACACTTAGAATTCCTGACAAATTGACCATGCTTTTTCGTCTGATCGGTTAAAAGTCCAACTAATTTGAAAATTTTTTTGATGAACCGACAGTAGTACCTGACTAAACTTAAGAAATTACGAATCTCAATTGGTGTTTCTGACTGTTTCCACTCAGATACGGCTTCTATTTTCATTGGATCCACAAAAATGTCATCTTTAAATATTACATGCCCTAAAAAAGAAATCTGCTCCAACCAAAACTTACACTTGCTAAACTTGGCATATAATTGGTGTTCTCTCAAGGTCTGCAAAACTACCCTCAAATGTCGTTCATGATCCTCTCGAGTTTTAGACTATACCAAGATATTATCTATGAATACTACGAAAAATTGGTCCAAATAAGATTTAAAAACTTGATGCATCAAATCCATAAATGTGGCCATAGCATTCATTAAATCAAATAGTATCACTGCAAACTCAAAATGTCCATATTTGAAATTAAAAGTAGTTTTTGGTATGTCCTCCTGCTTAATTTGTAGCTGGTAATAATCCTGCCTCAAGTCTAATTTAGAGAAAATCACTGCTCTTTGCAACTGGTCAAACAACTCATTAATGTGCGGAAAAAGATATTTATTTTTTACCGTGACATCACTTAAATCGCGATAGTCGATACACAGTCTCAAATTACCATATTTCTTTTTAACAAATAGAATAGGGGTTTCCTAAGGTGATTCATTTTTTTGAATAAACTCTCGCTCTAACAAATCTTGTAACTGCAGTTTAAGTTCTTTAAATTCGGCAGGGGCCATTCGGTATGGTATTTTCGCAATAGGAGCGATTCCAGGCACCAAATCAATTTTAAATTCTATTTCTATCTCTGGCGGCATCGACTTCAACTCGTCAGGGAAAACAACGAAAAATTCATTTACCACTAACACATCTTTCAATTTTACCTTATCTCTAGGAGTATTAATCAAGAAAACTAAGTAACCCTGCAGCCCTTTATTCAATAATTTCTTCGCTCGAATTTTCAAAACAAGTGCAGATGAGACTAGTTTACCTCGCACATCCAATTTTAGAGTCACTTCTCCGGTATGCAAAACTCCACCACTTTAGTCTTGCAGTTTAATTGAGTATTATAACGGGCCAATCGATCCATGCCTATAATCGCGTCGTACCCCTTGAAGTCTAAACTTATCAAGTCTACCACCAACTTCCATTCTCCTACCCAAATCTCACAATTTTTATAAATCATTTGGTAATTAGGTTTTGATCCCCAATAAGTGTTCTAACCTCTAACTACCATACATGAAAGCAGGATTCACAAAAAAATGGGTTGCTCCAAGATCAATTAAAAGTTTAGCTAAGTAATGGAATACAGAGATCGTACATTCCACTATCTCAGATGATTCAGGAGCTCGCTGATGATCCAAGACAAAAACCCTAGTAGAGGTTTTTGGTCTACTCCCACTGGCAGTAGGTTGTTTAGAGTTTGACTTCTCTGACTGCACACCCTCATTTCCTTCACGGAGTTTAACAGGATAGGCTGCGATCTGATACTCAGAACTACCGCAACGGAGACACTTCTTCATTTTTCGTCAACAAATATCGTTGGTGTGGTTTATCTTACCACAATATTCACAGTTTGCTCGAGGAGCGGGTGTCAGACCTCCTTGGGAAACAGTCCTCTGTTGGCCTCTCCTGTTATGAGCCCCTTGGATGGAGCTCCTCTCGGTGTCTCTGAGATACGAACTCCACCCGTACCTCTTCCAAACTTAGGAGGCAGTACATTCTGATCGCCTCACCCGGTAGTACTGCTAGATGCACCTCGTCTCTTTACTTGAAAGGTCCAAACTTGAAAATCGAGCCTGTTCTACTCGTTGAGCCTTCTCCAGTGCAGCTTTAAACGTATCAATTTGGGCTGCAACTAAGTCTTTCTGGATCTCCACATTCAAATCTTGTACAAATCGCCTTATGCGTTTTTGCTCATTAACCACCAGTTTCAGAGCAAATTTAGAGAGTCTGGTGAATTGGGTCTCATATTCCGCCACACTTGAAGTGCCTTGGCGCAGTTTGATAAATTCATCATCTCTTTTCTCCTGAATTAGAGGCGGAAGGAACTTCTCGTTAAACTCTCTCGTGAAGTTAAATCAAGTGCGTGGAGTTTGCTCCCTGTCCCATTTTGCCCTTACTACGTTCTACTAGGAGCGGGCTACGCCTTCTAACTGAAAAACGACAAAAATCACTTGTCTCCTCCTCGTATAGTGCCAGTGCAGCAAATATATCCACCATTCTTTTAAACCAGTTCTTGACAATTTCGGGATCTGGTCCTCCAAGAAATTTTGGAGGAGCAAACTTTTGGAATTATTCCAGGGCCCTGTCTTCACCTACTTCAAGATTCCTTTGCTGATTACCAGACATTTGACTTTGCTGGTCAACCAGTCGAGCTAACAAATCAATCATACGATTGATAGCCGTAGCTATCTGGTCCCCTTCTTCACCTCCAAGTCCCTGGTTTTGATTCGCCACAGATCCTTACTCCTCTTCTTGCCTGGGTCCACTCCTACGACCCCGACCACGTTGTCTTCTACCCTCCATTATTTCTCACTGGACTAGGGTTCATGAATTATAACTAATGGTGTAAGCAAGTATTGGTATATGATAGATACTTGTGCGTAATCGAAAGTTAAAGGGAAATAAAGTCGAAATTACGATAGACAAGTGAAAACACAAAACAGTTAAATGCCAAAATCAAAATAAAGTCAAAGTCAAAGTCAAAATCAAAATCAAAATCAAAGTCAAAGTATTATACATTCAAAGGCTCATAGCAGTTATTTACAAGCTAACAAGGCCAAAAGTATCAAGTACAAGCCTCAAAAGTACAGACATAGTCACCCAACCATATCATACAAAAATCAGAGTAAGTAGTCAAAAGAAAATTGTACAACCACTGAGTCAACCCATCCCCTAACCTTACTATGTACAACGGTCAAAATCATCCAAAAGTGTAACCTAGCAGAAAAACTTAGTCCATTACGGGACTAGTTGATCCCCATGCTGGGCAGGTTCAGCTCCTGCCTCGTCTCCAACATTAGAAGCCTCGTCGCTTAAGTCCCCAAGCAAGTCATCACAAATATTCAGGATCGACTCAGTTCTAGTCCTTATTTTCATGGTTCCCTTAACCAGTCGCGCTTGGGCCTCCCCAAATTGCGCGTAGAGGTCATCAGTCCTTTCTTGACTCTCCACTGCATCTTCCTCAAGTTCTTTAATCCTTTCGGCTTGCATCTTAATAGTTTCCTTTAGTTGATTCACTTCAGTTTCAAGTCTAGCATTGTCCTTCATTAGGGCCTTTCTCTCCTCTACTACAGCCAAAACTACGATATTGGGGTAGGCATAAGTATGGCGGCACTCGCAACGCCGAAAGCGATTGGCCGGACTCTAGTGTATGGTAGCTCCTCTAGGTCTAATTTGGTACTTAATCATCGGGAGTACTTCACGGGGTGGCTCACCAACCGGACTATTGTTAGGGACACTAGTTTCGTCCATCCTAAACAAAGTATAGATAAAACTTAAGTACTCTTAAGGGAAAATGGTCAAATATAATCTTAAAGTAAAAAATTTCTAATACGCCCAGGCAACTTCAAACCTAAACTCTGATACCACTTGTGACAGCCCCACCTCTCCTTAGAGAGAACTCTAGAGTATCAGCGGACTGCCTGCCCAACTCTTGCCGGGGTTCAGTCGAGTAAAGTACTAAAAATCCACGAAAATCAACGAAATATCTTCAAAAGCAGAGGGTACAACCCTTTAAGAATTATAAATTGCCACACCACTTTTCAAAATTTAGAATATAAAGCTAAGTATCAAACTTCCAACTCCACACTTAATTTACATAATATACGTCTAACTTACAATTCACGCTTACAAGAGTTAAAAATAAGATTTTCTAACAAAAGATTATAGTCCAAAGTACAAGTTCAAGCAAAAGTCAAAGCTATGGAAGTTCCCGACCACAGTTCCATCCCCGATCTGCTAAGAAAAATAAAAGGAGTGGGATGAGCTAAAACTCAGTGAGATTCCAAATAAACACGTAAGCACATAGCCAATTAAACGCGTAATATAAACAAGTAACCACCGTGTTGTAATATAATAATAATTAAATCACAGTTCCATTCAAGGATACGTGTGGCTTTCAAAAGCCAAATCCACTTGATTTTGATCATAACAAGAATCCGTTGACTCTCCGTCAATGTTTGCGTTTAAAGAATGTAATGTCCGTAGAACACCACTTACTCCAATTTTCGTCCACTAGTCAACCCCTTTTATTGGGTCGGAACACCACAAACAGTAGTTAGGTAATACTCGAGTATACCGGATCCAGATTTAGTAAACAGTCCTCAGGGTTTATCGGTTTTTTCGACGAAACCCTTGTTGGCTCGATACAACCGACTTACCTATGAGGTTGGGTATCCAAACAGTCATAGTAGTTGATGGGATATCACCCAAACAACTCACATACAGTCAAATATAGAGAAATCATATCTCATGATAGTAGTATATAGAGTCTCAGTGAAATCAAAGAAGGTCGAGGGTGATAAAGTATACGCTCGCCTCAAATTTGTCAAAACAATTGTTTAGCTCAACCAGTCACAGATCAAGTATTCAGATATTTTACATAGACAGGTAACAGGTAATGGAACACTCACCTGTCAAGCAAATGCAGAGTTCAAACGTCAAGTACCTTGGTTATACTCACCTCCGTTTCCAAATCCTAGGGCAACGAATGAAATCGTTAACAATTTAGGTTCATTTCTAACCCAAATGTGAGCTCATTAGGTGACCAAGTGAGTGGTTAAATCTACTAAATTCACCATGCAAGTTAGGCCCAAAATGCAGTAAAAGTTCATGAGAAAACAAGTTTGACAAGTGCAAGAAAGTTGGGCAAAAGAAAATTTTCATTCACACTCAAAACACTCACCTGTCAAGCAAATTCAAAGTTCAAACGTCAAGTACCTTGGTTACGCTAACCTCCGTTTCCAAATCCTAGGGTAACGAGGGAAATTGTTAACAATTTAGGTTCATTTCCAACTCAAATGTGAGCTCATTAGGTGACCAAGTGAGTGGTTAAATCTACTAAATTCACCATACAAGTTAGACCCAAAATGCAGTAAAAGTTCATGAGAAAAAAATTTTGACAAGTGCAAGAAAGTTGGGCAAAAGAAAATTTTCATTCAAGTTCAAAGTCTTCTTCGCGGGTAAAACAGTCGCGCCTGTGCAGTCTCGGGAAAACGGCCATAACTCACTATAGAAAAGTCAAAATCAGGTGCCGTTAATGGCATTGGAAACTAGATTCAAAGGGCTTTCCAATGATACCAAATTCAAACTCTAGTTCGTCTCTTATCAATACCAGTAGTTCGGCCAAGTTGGCTGATTTTCAAGTTCTAATCTGCCCTAAAACCCTTGCAAAGTTACACTAGTTCTTGATGCTAACTTCACTTGTTTTGACTCAAATTCATCCAATTCAACCTCCTATGGTTCATATACAGGGGAGTAAGTTACCTAGTACCATTGGAGCTCAAATGCAATACACATAAATGATTAGAAGAATCAAAACTGTCTAGCCACCAAAAAGGAACCAAAACAGTCCATTTCTTACCTAAAACAACTACTTTTCTTGCTTAATTTCCATCTCAACTCATACATAAACTTAACCAATGTTTAGCCAAGTTTCTTAGACTTAATTAGGGTGCAAATGAACCACAAAATCAAGGAAAAACCTCCTCTTCCAAAACCGGTCAGCCAAGGGAATGGAAAACAGTCCACTAGTTCACTTGTTTCACCAACTTTCATCCTTTCATGAAGACTAACTTAAACATCATACCAAGTGTTATCCTTAACTCAAAAAGGATCCAAAACATGTTAATACATCAAATAAACCATAAACAAAGTTTTAACAATTAACCAAACACATGGTAGGCTAACCAAACAACCTAACTACCACTTAATTAGTTCAAGAATTTTAACCACAAGTAACATCCATACAACTTCTAGTTTACCCTCAATGCTTTAAATATTTGATATAACACCATAAAACCAAGGATTAAGGATCATATACCTCTCTTGTAAGAAGCTTGAGTCACCCAAAACAACCACCAAACCAAAAACTTCAAGTTTGAAAATCACACACTAGGGGTGGAAGTAGTTCACTCACTAACTCAAGTCCTTCACTTTTGATTTTTCTCTCAAGATTAAACTAGGTTTAGAAAGCATGAAAATGGAATTTTCTTTCCTTCTCTTGGAAGCTAAGAGGGCCGGCCAACATGAAGAAAAATGGAGCTAAGTTTGTTTTAAAATTCCTCTAATTCTTTGGTCAAATAAGTTGGATGGTTGGTGTTTTGCCACATGGCTCAATCTTGGCCATTCTCTCTCTAATCTTTGCCAAATCATGTTTCTATCCTCCAATTGTTTCCATTGTCTTACTAACACCCCTAAACTATCATATAAAGTTTCAACCACAAATAAATCATATAAAGTCCCAACCCCAAATAAAAGAATATTTTGTCAAGAGTATGTGGTGAAATAAAATAATACCAAGTAAAGGAAATGTTTTAATTCAAGTAAAAGGTAATAAAGTGCAATACAAGAGAAATGTTATAATGCAAGTAGAATGCAATGCAAGGACCCATTTTAAGTGATTTAGGAAAAATTTTGTTTTTAAGTTAGGGTTCTCACAAGGCCCCTTGACAAACTTATTGCAGAATGGCAAGGTTTAGAGTTGGATGGCCGAGTGCTAAGTCACATTCGAAGCCTTGAAGGATGCAGTGATGAAGGAGCCAATCTTGTCCTACCAAAGTTTGACAGGCTATTTGAGGTGCATACAGACACATTCAACTTGGCTGTTGGTGGAGTCTTAATGCAAGAAAGTCACTCCATTGCTTATGAAAGCCATAAGTTGAGTGACGTGGAGAAATGGTGGCTAACTCATGAGAAGGAAATGATTGTAGTCTTGCACTGCTTGAGAGTATAGGAACATTACCTTAAGGCTATCACACCGTTTAAGATCAAAACGGACAATAGAGTGGTGAGCTAACTATCAATCGCAAACAAAACTTTCAAGCAAGCAAGTATGGTGGATGGACTATCTAGCGGAGTTCAAGTATGAGTCAGAGCATATCCAGGCAAGACCAATGTGATGGCCGATGCTCTTAGTCACAAGGCTGCTATCGCGCCGATGTACATGATCGATGGACATCTTTTGGAATGCATCAAGGAAGGGATTCAATAAGACCCGCAAGCTCAAGTGTTCAAGGAGCTAATCAAGGAGGACAAGATGAAGAGATTTTGCCTTGAGGACGGGGTCCTCTACACCAAGCGCCAGTGCATATACATGCCAGATTGGGATCACATGTAGAGGGACATTCTTAAAGAATATCACGACAGCCGGTACCCTAATCACCCAGGGACACATTGCACGTTGTCTCTTGTGCAGGAACAGTACTACTGGCCCAACTTGCGGAACAACATAGATGCATATGTAAAAATCGCCAGTTGGACTTCTACAACCGTTACAAATAGGAGTGTGCAAAATAAAAAAATTCTAATATACCGACCAAATTCAAAATTTTTGAAATCGGTAAATCGAAAATTGGAATAGAAATCAGATTTTTTGAATTCAAAATATATGAATTTCGTTCAAATTCGGTAATGCGATTTTTCAAATAAAAAATTCTAATTTCGAATTCATAATTCGAAATCGGGAATCAAATACTGATTTTGATTTCAAATTCGTTATATATATATATTATATGTAATATAAAATTTATATTATATAATAATACATCTAACTAATAATTATATTATTTAACAATACAATAATAAGTTTTATTAAGTTTGTTGTATATTATGTTATAATTATGAACATATATTATACGAAATTCAGCATTTAGTTTAGCCAAACTTCTATATAATTATAATAAAAAAATTAAAAATACAAAACAAAACTCCAAATTGAATTTCGATGAAATTAGTTATTACCAAATTCTAAATTGAATTTGGTACAAATTTGAAATCGGAATATGTGGAAATCGAAATTGGAATATGTGAAATTGAAATCGAAATCGGTTGAATTTCCTGATGTACAAATTTTGAAAAATTTCAAATTCGCATTATCGAATTTGATTTCGATGCACACTTCTAGTTACAAATTCTAGTATGTATATGGGAGAGCATCTCCATGCACTTTATTATGGGACTGTTGAGATCGAAAGGTATTCATCCCCACTCTAAAGGATTGAATAGTGGAGGTGACGACAAAATTCTTCATAGGGCACATCGTCAAATATTGGGGTTTGGTGGCATCTATAGTGAGTAACCGATGCTCACGCTTTAAGGCTAAGTTTTGGACAGAACTCTTTCTTTTGTTTGGGTCAGAGTTCAACATGTTAACAATGATACATTTGCAAACGGATAGACAACAGAATGAGTCAATATTGTGCTGGAAGTGTACTTTCGGCATTACATGGTTGTAAATCAAGCTGACTAGGCAAAATTGTTGGATGTTACTCAATTTTCCTTTAACCTACAACAGAATGAGAGCACCGAGAAAAGTCCGTTTGAGATCGTGTTAGATTTTCAACCGATGACCCCGAAGAATATTGTTCATAGTTACAAGGGTCCAAGCCCTCCCGCATTTAGATTTGCCCAAGATTTGATAAAAATGAGCGAAAACGGCTAAATTGTACTTGAAGAAGGTCCAACAATAGATGAAAAAGTGGGCCGACTATAAACATACATTCTGTGAGTTCAAGAAGGGGGACCAAGTGTTAGTGACGTTCTACCAATATGGGCGCATTCATGGGGTGCACAAAAGTTTTATGAGACTATATGAAGGATTGTTTACTGTGTTTAAGAAAATTGGGAATATTGCCTACAGAGTGGAGTTGCTTGAGACTCTATTCCAACTTCACCCGGTCTTTCATGTTAGCCTACTGAAACCGTTTCACAAGAATCTACGCAACCAAACAAAGGATGTGTCAGTAAAAGCACCCGTAGGTGTTAAGGACGAGTACGACAAGATTATAGAGGAGATCCTAGCTGATCGTATTGTCCAACACAAGAATCATGCGTCAACGAAAGAGTACTTGATGCGTTGGCATGGTCTATTTAAGTACGAAACAAGTTGGGATTCAGCTGCAAAACTATGGCAGTTCAAGAAGCTCATACAAGGATATGAAGAGCATTAACAGGCATCAGGGACAATGACTTATTCAAGTAGGAGAGGGTGACATGGTCCGCACGTGTCTATCTGCGACCGGCCAAATATGCATTACTGCCTATATGGGAATTAGTGAAAATCAGGATTGTTAGTAAAAGTATAGTTTAATGAACAAACAGGAAGCCGTGGAGGTTAGGGCTAATGCTTAGATATTTCTTGAAGCATTCTCGTAATATTCTGAATTATTTTAGGCCGTTCAAGATTCTTGGAAAATAGTCTGGAACTTGAACGTAAGAGTCTTGCCTTGTATAGAATATTCTAGAGATTATGTGTAGAGAGTTAGTGTGTAGAAGTTTCTAGATCTTTATAAAGATTTCTTGGCTTGCCTATAAATAGACCAAACCTGTGACAGCCCCACCTTCCCCTAAGGCGAACCAAAGGGTTCGGCGGACCGCCTGCCCAACTCTCGCCAGGACTCGTTCACTCACATCAAGTATAATAAGATAAAGTCTCAAGAATAAGCGGAAACGAAACCCAGACTTGAAACATATACTTACATTTATCCCAAACTCAATCAATTACATAGTCCCAAATATATACACAAGCTCCGCATTCCCAATATGCTCAACCTTCTCCAAGCACTAGAACGAAAGCAAGAAAATCAAACAAAATAATTCAAATAAAAAACTAGGCTATTCTATTCTATACATGCCTCTCACTCATGCTAGCAATCCCTGTAAGGAAAACAAATGGCGTGGTATGAGCTATAAGCCCAGCGAGGTTCTAGATACTCAACTAAGCAATTAAACAAGGACATTAGCACGTAATAACAAGTAATCCAGGTAACATTTACGATATAAAGCAAGAATAACACATTCATTAAAAGGATACGGAGTCATTCGTTCGTTCGTTCATCGACCATCCACATATGCAAAGAAATAATGTGCAACAAGTATCTTGGTTAAAAATCATATGAAAAGGTAGTCAAATACCTTGAATTCACACTTTAAAACCTTGCGCGTTAAAATTAGGCTTTGTGGCCGAGAAACCCTAGGCCACTCTTTTTGTTTTGGGACGAAAAGGAACACGTATTTGAAGTTCAAAACTCGACAATTGGAACTAAAGTATCATGGTTAAAACGGAATGGTATAAGTGCAAGAAAATCCCTTTAAAGTGGAACTAAGTATGTCTAAGCAAGGAAGTTCAATCGCATTCCAAAATCGCATTTCAAACCTCATCTCCATTCACTCAAGGGTAAGAAAATAAACGGACAGCATTTCCCCTTATTTTTCCTTACTTTTCCATCCTACAACCAACCACAAATCTCACAATTCAACCACAATTGCAAATACCAACCATAAGCTATCAAACACCCTTAAAATACAACCAATTGAAGCTTTACAACCATCCAAAACCAGGCCCAAATATTCCATCATAACTCAACACACACAACTCCAATTCAGTTGATTCCAAAGCCATATGAAAGATAAGATACAGGGCTACAATTCTTAAGAAGGCATCAAAAGCTAATTCATTCATCTTCCCAGCCAAAAGAGCCAATTACAGAGGCTGATTACCATTCTCGGACAGAAACAGGACAGCAGGGGTAAAATAGTTATTTCACAGGATACAGTGCTCCGATTGAGCTGAAATTTTACAGGCATAATCTAAACTCAATTCTCTACAACTTTCATGTTTTGAGCTAAGTCCAATTCGGCCTCCATCATGGCCGAACAACACTGATCAGATTAGGGCAGAAAAATTCCCAATAAATCAGAAATCTAACCAACTCTCCACTAATCCACAAAATCATCCATTAATCATGTTAGCAAGCCACCATAGGCCACTAATTTGCAATTATTGGAAACAAAAAGGATGTTCTTAGCAATCTTACCTTGAAACCTCAAAGAAAGTTGGTAGCTTAGACTTCCTCCTCCCAAAACAACTCCACCAAAACCCTTAGCCTTCCTTAGCAAGCACTTGAATGGTGTAGTTTTCAATTTGGTTGGTTAAAACTCAAGATTTGGGCAAGGATTGAAGTTGGAAATTGAAGAGCTCTCTCTTGTTTTTCTTGTCAAGAGGTTCGGCCAAGGCAAGGGAAAAATGGAAGGAAAATTGGTCAAAAATTGGTTTTGGTAAAGGTTAATCTTCTTGGTCAAAAGTCCACTTCCAATCAAAACATGACACATAGTCTCTTGAAGTTTCTAAGCTTATCTATTCTCCTCCAATGATTCATTTATCTAGCTAACCTCTAATTATCTTCTAACACCATGTAGAATAATATCACTTAGTAGTTCATCACCTAATCGGCAAAATTATATCGCACTAGCGGGCCCCACATCTAACAAATGCACTTCAAGTTATGTACACTAACTTGTACTAGCAAAATGATTTAAAAATTGTACTTACTTGTAAAATATACAAAACATTTAATATTTTCAAAGGACAGTATAAATATAGGCACAGAAAAATAATACTTGAAAATGTGAAAATTTTCGGGTTCTCACAAAACCCTTCATTTGTAAACACATTGTATAATATTTTGAGTGCAATACAAGAGCTTTCCTTAGCCTCCAACCTTTCTCTTCTTTGTTTACTTCATTCATTTCAGCACAACCGTGTATTTGAGAGTTAGGTTGAACTAACAACCATTCATATCTTAAGTCTTGAAATTTGCTAGTGCCACATGGATGGTCTGTTAATAAAAGTTTTAGCCAACTTGTGACACAAGTTCCAAAAAAACTTGGTTTACGCTCCATTTTTTCCCGTCTGTTCCATTGCAAAACTTCATTAGAATCAGCTAACCGTGATGATGAATATGCACTGATGAGATGCATTGAGTGGCTAAGTCTAAGATTCTTATACACTCCCAAAGGATCTCTAAAATGATTTGATTGTAACATCCAACTTTGCTGTTGACGAGAAATCGATGAGAATCACTGCTACAAATAGAATTCAAATCACCATAGCTTATAATAGGAAATCTTGAAGCCTCAATCTTTTCAAGTCCCCTAACAAGATTGATGACTTGAACAATCTTGCATTAGAAGCATCACAACCGCTATGATGTATATGAGTATTTTCTAAACAAATTCTAGAACTGATAGGATCATATGGCTGAGAATGACAATTTCTAATTACTTCTAGGATCACAACAAATGCAATATTATTTTTTATAAGCCAAAAGATGCCCTCATCTCTTCTATCAAGTTATAGCTTTCCAATTAGTGGCAGAGCCATCTTATCATACTCAACCTCATACTTGGCAACAATCTTGAATTTGTCACGCCTGAAGAATGTTGCACAACCATCAATTATAAGCTGAACCCGTTAAATTATCCCATATAAAGCTGGTGGTTTGATTATATAAAGCATCATTTTTTTCACTCATATATGGACCTTCTTCCATATTTCAGTAATAAAATGAGCTCTTTCCTACTTTCAAAGTGTTTCCCCCAAAAAACACAGCAACCAAAAATTTCACCAATTTGCTATCATTTTGGCAGCATGGCTGAATGGTAAGGCATGGACTACATATCTCTTTTCCCCAATTCAAATCCGAGTGTCACCTGATCAACAAAAAGCTGATGTAACTCACCACATTATTTCCCATCCGAAGCAGAGATAGGAGCTGTTTATTAAGGCTTGTTTGATTCTACTAATGGATGTAATTCAAAGCCATTTTTCTAGTCTTGTAGTTGACACAAGTATGTGGGTTGACGTAGAAGCACTAGCTAATGAGTGTTTTGCAATTACGGAATATTTTGATCCCCACAATTTGATGGATTTGATGTTAAATAATGATAAGTGTTATGATGTGCTTGTTAAGGAATTCTATATCAATTGTACTAAAAATAAGGACAAGTTAGTAGTATATTCACAAGTTAGGAATGTACATATTGATAGGGGTGTCAACGGGTCGAGTTTGGATTGGAATTGAACATTTCGGACTCGGACCTACTTAGCTATATTTGTATCGAATTTGATCCAAATACCTCACGGGTCTTGAACTTATTTTTTTGGATCTGGGTTCGATTTGATTCGGGTACGGGTCAGATATACCCGACCAAAAAATTTAGGCAAAAAATGAAGAAAATATCTTTCTAAATAAACATTAATTGCACACCGCAAATTTCAATTAAAAATCACTAATTACTTTAGATAATTATTCTATTGCCTACAAATTATAATTTCTAAAAGATCCAAATAAATATTAAATACTCAAAATACATTATCAAAATAATTACTTATTCGAACGGATCCAGGTCAAACTCAATATTTCGTATCCGACCTACTTTTAGTTTAGCACAAACGGGTCTAAGTAAACTAAATTATAACTATACCCGTGTGACAACCCCACCTCTCCCTAGGCGTATTCCAGAGTTTAGCGAACCGTCTGCCTAACTCTCGCCAGGACTCACTCAAACCTATCAAAAACACGAATCATAACTTCACGAACAAGAGAAGCAACAGTTTCAAACTTAATACATATATACACATTTGATTTCTTCGAATATCCATACAGATCCAAAGTGTAACAAAAGTTTTCAAACTCTAGCTGAGTTCTTATCTCTAGATGAGCACTAGTGCTATTACAAATATAAGAGTAAAAAGATCTAGACATAAATCCAACCTGTCCCAAATACACGCCCTTGCTCTCGCCCCCTGTAAGGAAAACAAACTAGCAGGGCGAGCCAAAACTCAGTAAGGTTCCAAGTATAATGCAAATCAAGTAGCAAGTTGGCAATTATATATAACGTGAAATCTCAAAGTTAAAAAAAAGTAAAAACTCATAAGAGTAAGCATTAACACTTCAAGTAACTAGGCAATCAACTCTTTCATGTATAAAGATACAGTTCGCTCTTGCGAGCTAATTCAGCAGCAGCTTGTTAAGGATCAGTTGACACTTCGTCAACCCTAGAAGTGAAAAAAAAATCCAGTAGTGCACCACTTAATTCCAATCTCCGTCCACCGATCAAACCCCCTACCGGGTCCAAAATCCAATGATAACAATGGTGGTAATATTCGAATATATCGAATCCAGTGGACCGCATCTAGTGGATTACACAATGAACAATGGAGAAATAGTAAGTAGTACCTATGGTTCGCCAATCTCCTCGACCAAGCTCTTGCCGGCTCGATTCGACTAATTAACCAGTAGGGGTTTGGGATCCCAGGTAGTTATTAAGTTATACACATATACATCAATCCACTCGTAAAACAGTGTACAGTACTTAGTCAGGTTAGGGTAAGTGCGATAAAGTACACACTTGCCCAATCAAATAAGTCAAGTACTATCCAATCACAATTAGAAAGCATTGTATTCAAATAGCAAGTTCAACCATGCAATTAGAGACACTTACCAACCGATTAAGGTTTAGAGAGGTCAAGTTCAGGATCTGCCTCCTAACCAGAGTCGAAATCTGTGATCAATAATCATATAGCAAAAAAAAACTATCAAACTTCCAAGTTAGGGTTTCAAAAGTCTATAACTTTTACTTGTGAAAATCAAGGAAAAATCATGTAAATGAAATTCAAAACCGTGAGTACAAGATAGGGTAATATATGGTTTATATAGGTACGATTTTTGTCAAAAAAAGTGACAAAATCACGAGTTTAAAGCTGGTCACATCTAACTACAAAACATGTGTGGAACAACCATTATTTCCCTCCTTGTAAATTGCATGGTTTAGATGAAAATCCAACTTATATGTCACAACCAAGGTGGATTCAAGTAACTTTAAACAAAGTAAGTCCCAAACCGCCCTAAATTCGCACCTCAACCCTTACTCTCGCTCACTTAAACTGTAAGAGAGAAAAACCAAATCTTAGTTTCTTCAAGGTTACCCTCCAATTCAAATCTTAGTTTCATAGCAAATCAATCTCAATCAAAACCACATGTTATAGGGGACAAATGGTACATGTTCTAGGTCACAAAAACTAATCAAATTTAACATATACATGGTGTATAAACAACCATACCAAGGTTGGAAATTTTAACCCTAAAGCTGGAAAAATCCTATTTTGAAGGTAAAAGGTCATACTAAAGCTAGAAATTCCCATGTTAAGACTAAAATGGCATATCAAAGCTGAAAAATGGCATTCTAAGGGCTGAAAATTAACATAGCAAAGCTGGAAATTGACTACTAGAGTTAGAAAAATCGTATAGCGAAGCTAGAATGCATATCCAAGCTAGATACTCTCATATCAAAGCTCACAAGTCATATCAAAGGTAGAAATCTTCATCTCAAGGCTGGAAAAATTCAAATCAAAGCTGAAAAATTTAACCAACTTCACAAAATCATAAAATCTTCCTCAAAACTTTCATAATCAAGTCATATATCCATGAAAATGCAAGATAAGAGAGAGAATGGAAGTTTCTTAGCATGATACCTTCAAATCCCAAGGAGAAAATGGAAACTAAAGCTTTCTTTCCCAAATCACTCCACCACAAGCTTACTTGCTCCCTTGTTGCAACTTTCTTTGGATTAAATTTAGGTTTCTTGTTGATTTGCTCACTAAATCAAGCCAAAATCAAGATGAAAATTGAAGTTTCCCTCTCTTTTTCTCTTTCTTTAGGTCGGTCAAGAAGGAAGAAAAGTGAAGGAATTTTTGGTTAAATGAAAGATAAAGATGGAAGAAAAATCTTGGTCAAATGATGGTTTTGACCATTGACAATTGGCATGATCCAATTCCATTCTTATCTCTTGGTCTTTCTTAGCCTCTAATTGCTTGTTTATGTTCCTCCAGTACACTTTTAACATTCCTAATCATATAATCCTTTTAACATCACACCCATTCTTGTCTACCAAATTTATTACACACATCACCAATTGATCACACTACCACAATGTACTACGAAACTTAACATGCACCAAATTATAAAAGAAAAAGTAAAACTCTCGACTCAATCATAAAAGTATTTACGAAATTAAGGCAAGTAAATTAGTCTAAAAGAAAATATAGGTTAGTTTTTTTAAAGAAATAAGGAAAAGTATAAGAAGAATATAAAATAATTTTTCAAGTCCTCACAACCCGTACCTGAAAATATTAAGTGGGGGCAAGTCGAGTTCGGGTCAAAACCTAGCCCGTTGACAGGCCTGCATATTGAGGTGTCTAGTGAGGTTCTAAGGGATGAGTTTGGTTTGGTTGACAATGGATTTTGTGTTGATTATAAAATGATTAGTGTTAAGAATATTGATAAGATTGTTGTGGAGGGCATAATGAGACTAAGTTTCTTAGAGAAATTAAGTAAAAGGATGACAAAATTATGCAAAAGGATGAAAAAAGAAAGTTTTATGGGCCTGATATGAAAGTTTTGCCAAGATTTTTATATTTGCTAATTACTCATAACATTTTGTCTAAAGTTGGAAGTGTCACTTCCATTAGTGCAGTAGAAAGAATAATTTTGTGGTACATGTTGACGAAAAAACCAGTGACCATTGGCAAATTGATGATTGCCATCATCGTCAACAAGATTAGGAAGGTTAAAAACATGGAGAATAAGAAAACTCATCTCCCATTTGGTAGATTTCTAAACAAGATCTTTAAGTGCTTTAAGGTTCCTTTTTATGATGATAATATTGACAAAGGATTTAACTATCAAATAATAGGAGTTTCATATACTTGAAGAAAATTGCAATAAAAATGAAATCAAGGTTGGATATTGAAGAAATTTAAAACTATTGATAATGTGGCCATTAGAGTGAGTGGAGAAAAGAATAAGAAAATTGAAGCAATAAAAGAATTGGATGAGGTGGAGTAGTTTGTTGGAATAGAGAAGTTGTCGGTTTGGAAGAAAAAGAAGAGTTTGATGATGTTGTTATACTTTCAAAAGAAATCAGAGTTGCGGCAAGTGTATGTTAATGTGTTCTTTTTCATCTTATTATTTCTTCCTATCAAGTAACCAAAATGTATAACCTATTTCTTTTCTTCCTAGGATGACAATAAGGTGAAAGAAATTCTAAAAAAGATCAGTGCCTTGGGGGTGAAAGAGACTAGATTTAAAAAGGACAGCAAGTGCACGAGGGATAATAGAAAACAACAAGAATAGGAAGAGGATAGCAAGTGCACGAGGGATAATAGAAAACAACAAGAATAGGAAGAGGATAGCAAGTGGAAGAGGGATAATAGAAAACAACAAGAATAGGAAGAGGACAGCAAGTGGGCGACTCCTTGAGAAGCATGGATTAAAGTCAACACTGATGCAGTAGAAAACAAACAAGGCTAGATGGGCAATAATAGTCTGTGGTTGTAAAGGCAAAATCATAGCATCATGGACATTCCTATTAGAAAGTTGTGAAGAGCCAAAGCTTGAAGAAGCTCCAGCAATGAGGACTACCATGCTTAAAGCAGCACTGTAGGGCTGGAAATGAGTAGTCTTTGAATCATATTACAAAGCTTTGGTGGATAAAATCACGGATGGGACTGAAGGTGTTGCTATTGCTATAGTGCAGGAAGAGGAAGGGAAGTTTGTACAGCTATCCACATCACAAACCCTATTAGTTTTCTTCTTATATACAGTAGCGTAACCGAACTCAGCAAAAACAGGCTCAAAGAAGTTCTTGAAATGGTCACTTTGCACCTCCTAAAGACAAATGATATCAGCATCATAAGAAAGCATCTCAATAAGCAAATTCTGCCTATGATATTCTTAGGTTAGTGCCCAACTCGGACAATGACGAGCATAAGCATCTCTTTTAGCATACAAATCAGTCAAGATGTTACAAGACAAACCCTAAAACTTCCATCCTTAAAAGGGGTGGCTGCAAAATTTATTGGGATTCTTTAGTATTCTTTCCAAGTAACACTTGAGCAGCACGGTACACAGATTAGGACTAGGTGGTCGAATCACAGGGCTAGTAAATAAGATGTTCAAGGAAGATTTTGCTATACCTAGATCATCTATAGCAACAGATACAAGCCATAAATTAGACTCAACATCATCTTTTGATGGTACATAGCTTCTTGTTGAAGAGACTTTCGACCAATCTTTTCTTGAATCTGAAACTTCATTCTGATGATGATGCTCTCTATACCAAGTGTGCTTAATAGAGTAGCTTGGAGAAGAAAGATAAGAACCCTTTACACTGACATATACCCACGGATTGATTTCAACGCTAACCACTGGCATGTCTGATTGAAATCGAACTTCAACTTCCCACTCAAACCCTATGTAAATTATTGATTGAACGATTGATTTCTTGTTGTTGATGAAGGATTTTCTTTTTTCTTTTTTTTTCCTTCATATGACATTTCTGGCAAGTTGAAACGATCCCAATATTTATATAGGATAAGAGGGTTAGGGATTTTCTGTTCTTGGTAGGATTCGAGTTTATGGAGTTTTCCTAATTTGCTTTCTAATTCAATTTTGAAAACTACTGTTTTTTAACCGTAGCAATCAGTTGATTTTTTTCTTGTAGTGTAGGTAAGGCTTCTGATCTTGGAAGAATGTGGATCAAGGGTTTAGTCAGATTGGTATCACAATCTTCATTGATTACCTTAAAGGGTTAATAATACTTTGCCCCTTGAACTATAGGGGTAGTTCCACTTTCCCTCTCTGAACAAAAAAAAACATATATATACACTTTACCCGCCTATCCTAGTAATTGTTAGATCCTCAAAACATGTGAAAATTTTGCTTCCAATTTTGCCTTTGCTTTCTAATTTCAATTTTGGAAACGACTGATTTTTAACCGTAGCAATCAGTTGATTTTTTTCTTGTAGTGTAAGTAAGGGCTTCTGATCTTGGAAGAATGTGGATCAAGGGTTTAGTCAGATTGTATCACAATCTTCATTGATTACCTTAAAGGGTTAATAATACTTTGCCCCTTGAACTATAGGGGTAGTTCCACTTTCCCTCTCTGAACAAAAAAAAAACATATATATACACTTTACCTGCCTATCCTAGTAATTGTTAGATCCTCAAAACATGTGAAAATTTTGCTTCCAATTTTGCCTTTAATATTATTCACACCTCGCCCCATTCAACCAAAAAAAAAAAATGTCCACTCCATTTTAACAATTAGCAACCCTATATATTATATATTAAGCTAATAATAAAGTTATAGTATACAATTATAATACTTAAAACTAACATACTATACATTAAAATATTATTGATGAAAAATACCATACATATAGATAGATATGACACACACACACATAATGTACCACCATCCACACACACATATAATTCTTTAAAATAAACTTTCTATATAATCACTTTACTGTCAATGGTCCCCTTGCAATGTATTTTTGTAAGTTTTCTTCAAGAAAGAACTAAAAACTTACATAGTAAAAAATGTATTATAAATAATCTCATGTGCCATAATATCTTTTGAAATATGTAAAACAAACTTTCAAATCTTTAACCTCAAAAAATAAAAAAAAGTTATGTAAAAATTTAATAAATTTGATATCAACAAGATAGAATTAAAAATTACATAGTAAAAAATGTGCTATAATAATCTCATGTGTCATAATATCTTTTGAAATATGTAAAATAAACTTTCAAATCTTTAACCACAAAAAATAAAAAATGAATTATGTAAAAATTTAATAAATTTGATTCAACAAAATATGT